>JAZAVI010000098.1:0-322199 GCA_036326025.1 Chrosomus eos | reverse complement strand
CCGTCTTCCAAAATGTATTTTTGATTCACTATGGTAAGTATCTTATATGTGTTTATATTTTAGATCTGTCAGGATGTTTTTTTGGATGTTTTTTATTTCCGTACATACTAGGGGTGCGCCAAAATATCGATATGGCGATATCTCACGATATTTACTCTCGCGATCGATTCTCGATGGGCTCTTGCCAAGTGTCGATCTTAAAAGCCCTTATAAAACGCATGCTCTATTCATTATCCGAGTTAACTATCATGAGGCACACACGCAAGGTCTCTCGCTCTCTCCCTCTCTGCCGTGCGCGCGCTATATGTTATGCGAGAAACATATATGTTATGAACAAGAATCAACATCCGCTTGGTTTTTTGGAGAAATGGCGAGAACTGAAATGTTGTAAAAGCCACTTAGAGATGATGGTGTTTTTATTACTCAACCGGTGAGTAAGGTATTTGATTTGAGCTATATGTAGCTCTAACAGAGTTCACTAAAGCATTATCTAGTGTAAAGGGTGGTTTCATACAGCAGTAAAGATAGTTGTCAGTATACCGGAAATATAGTTTTGGCTATTAATCCGCAGTCCACTGTCGTATAATATTGCATGTCATTCTTCATGATTTGTGAATTTAGATGACACAGTCCTCTGGTCCAAAATCTCTTTTTTTTTCAAAGAAACTCTTAATTTTATAATCTGTGTAGCTACAAAAGTTGGACACTTAGAAGACTGAAATCAGTGTCATCTTAACCTGCTTGATTTTTCATAAAAAATGTTTTATATGAACCCCTTGGTAAGTCCACCAGTCAGGAATGTGAAAATAGGCAGACCGAGTTAAAGTTAATACGAATCCCCTGTTTTAGATTGAGCCAGATTTGGGAAAACTTTCACAATCACATTTTATCGTGTTTCAGTGTTTCTCACTACTCTGTCCTTTTTTTTCTTGTATAATAATAAAGGTGCGCTAATCCAAGCCATTAGATGAATCAGTTTAAGTTTTAAAATGGTCATCTAGTCGGTTCATACTTGGCTGGAAAGTTTTTAAGTCTAGACTACGTTTACATGCAGTCAATATTCAGGTTATGGTCGGGTTAAGGTCACTATTTGGGTTTCTGAAACATTCGGAATGACCCGTTTACATGCGTGAGCAGAGAGAGTTTCTCCTGTATACATGGAATTTGTAATCAATTGGCAATATCCCGATGTAAACGGTGACACACGGTTAGCGTCTGGATTTACGGAACCACCTTAAGACGCAATATGCGTAATTTCTGATTCTTCTTCCTGTATCCAAAGACGACAACAGCAGCAGCAGCAGCACGCGGATAATGAATAGTTCGGGGCGGATAATGAATAGTTCGGGCTAGATAGCGATCGCCTTTGTTTGCGCTTTGTTGCTGGTTCTGACCCCGCTCCAAAAGTATGCTGTGCTGCGTCTCGCCATGTTTACTTCCGGTATACTGCACATGGGTTTTTGTATGCACTGAGAAGTTCCTCTACTCAAAAGACCAAGATTCATTGCGAATAGAACATGCGCAGAACACAGATCACTATGGGGATATGCCAGTGCGCGTTTAAATGACCAAAAATTCGGGTTAGAAAAGGAGTACCCCAGGTATCATATCAGGGTTTTTAAAGGGTTCCTATCATGGAATTTTGAAAATTGCCTTTCATGTAGTGTGTAACATAGATCTAAGTGAACAAAAACATCCTGCAAAGTTTTAAATATGAAAGTTCACCGTATACAAAGTTATTGTCTCTCAAAAGTAAGAGTCGACTCTGAGTCGCTGATATGAATCGATAGACAAACGATGCTTTCTCTCTAGCTTTCGTACGTCACTTGTACAAGTTATTTGAATTCGACACGCCCACTCAGTGCGCGCGCCGAGCAGACAGAGAAACCTGACAACATCATGTCGACGAGACTCTGTTCTGAAGTGCGAATCAAAAGCAAACTTTTTTTTTCACTACCCAGGGACAAGCATGTGAAGACTCAGTGGCTAGAGTTTATATTTACAACTATACCACACAAGTATAGCCGAACCTTGAGCTGTGTTCGCGTTATTTTAATGACGATCGCTTCACAAACACAAATGCTTTCAAGTGTGGATTCGCGAGTCGGCTGATATATACACCGGCGATATGTTATGCCTAAATTTATACATGATTAACTAACTGTATTTTTCTTTGTACATTTCTGAAATGCACTTTCTGTACAGCTGCTTTGAGACAATGTGTATTGTGAAAAGCGCTATACAAATAAACTTGAATTGAATTGAATTGAATATAGGAAGGTTCAGTACCAAGTTTATTTGGATCAGCTTCCTCCTCCGAATCACAACCTGTAAGTACTATTAATAATTGTTGCTTTTATGTGTGTGTGTGTGTGTGTGTGTGTGTGTGTGTGTGTGTGTGTGTGTGTGTGTGTGTGTGTGTGTGTGTGTGTGTGTGTGGTGTGTGAGAGAGTGAGAGTTACACTCAGCAGCTTCTAGGTCTCCAATGTCATTTTTTTTTGTTTTTTGAAATATGTGAAATTATGTGAAGCGTATTGTAGTACTGCAGTGCTTTATCAATATGTTTAAGCTTTGGGCTAACGCAAAATATAACTGACTGCGTCATCTGACCAATCACCGTTATTAGCGTCACGCAAAGAAGGGGTTTGGACAAATGAGTCGTCAAACGAATCATTAGGGAGTCGGTGAGCAAATCAGGTAAAAATAAATGCATATTATAAGACAACAAAAGTGTTTTTTGTCATTGCATGCATGTAAAACTGTTGTTGGGGACTCCCAGAACATTATTAGGAACATTTTAAATGCCATAATAGGTACCCTTTAAAATCCGGGATATGAGCATATTCGGGTTTTTGCCAGTGTTTACATGGCCGTGCGCGACCGGGTTATTACTAATATCCCGGTTTGGAATGGGTTATTGGCTGCATGTAAACGTAGTCATAGTGTCTGTGACTTATTGGAGCTGTGGCATGAGACATCTTGTCGCTGACTACCAGGGTTTGTGGACTCGGACTTGGGCTTGACACAATCAAAGATCACTTAGACTCTGATGACAATGACTCCAGACTCGCCTTAGACTTGTGACTTCTGACTTGGAAAGATTTTATACCTTCATTCTGTTAATTCCTGGAGCGTGATCACGCCAGTATGATTAGAGATGCTTTGGCACACACAGCATAACCCCTTCAAGGTAATGCAAGACCTCTCCGCTTTGTGTCCGGGTACTGATCACTCTATGACCCCTTTTCCACCAAAAAAGAACTGGTTCGGAACTGGTGCTGGTTCAAAGTTGGTTCAAAGTTAGTTCAACTTGTGAACCTTCTCAGAACCTGTTTGTTTTTCCACTGACTAGAGAGCCCAGCGAACGACGTTGTTACGCCACTGTGTACGTCGTCATACGTCTTAGCTAGAAACGCTTGCCCCAACTTCAAGCATAACAATTACAATCGCGGACTACATCGTCTTTCTGCAAATGTTTCTCTGGCTTTGGTATCATAAATTGGGGTCAGAAGAAGACGTTTAGAACACATTTGTGTTTTAAACCCCGCCCCCAGCCCCCGACGTAAGCATGATGCGGTAAAAGAATGGTTCTAGTCCAGCAAAGAGTTGGTGCCGCTTTGGAACCAGTTTTCCTGGCCAAGAACCGGTTCTTTGGCTGTCGAAACACAAAGAACTGGTTCGTGAGTAGGCACCGGCTCCGAACCGGCTCTCAAAATGCTTTGGTGGAAAAGGGGTATATCTGGGTTTATTCTGCAATAACAACCAGTTGGATGTACATGATCCCTAACTTAATGCACATCTAGCCATGGATTATCCCTTCCTTATGTCAGTTCCATTCTGGTTTTGAAAAGTTTTTGGGTAGAGGTATGCCACTCAAGGCATTTAGATTGAATTTTTATTGAAGCTAACATCAACAACAGACAACACAGGAATGTAAGACATTGTATGGGATTCAGGAAGGTAACTTAGCTTTAAATAACAGTCTCTTGCTTTCTTTTCAGCAGGAGAACGGACTTAAGATGAAGCAGTTGGTCTGAAGGGGATGATTAAGGTTCAGAAGAAGACAACGCATTCTCATCCCAAGGCGTCATATTCTGGCACTTTGACAAAGCGTCTAAATCGAACGCACATGGAACCCTTTAGCGTCAATATAATACGCCAAGATTTGGGTAGGTTTAGGTATGGTTAGGCCATTCTATTTAGACGCTTTGGCAAAAGCTTCAGTATATTACGCCTTGGGATGATTAAGGGTCAGAAGAAGAAGAAGATCATACGGGATGCAGGTGAAGGAGTCAGGTAAGTCTTGCACACTGTCAGGAATGATGAGACCAGACAATGGTGTGAAGGTGAGTGTTGATTTCATGGGAATTCGTAATTAGTGTTCTCTTAGAACGGACAGAATGATATTTTATGTTGATGAGGATGCGAATATAGTTATATTCTCATTATGGTAATTGTTTTTGGTTTGAACAGACTTAAAGACTTGAATCTTGCGTTGAGGACTTGCAACCCGACTTGGACTTGCCGGACATGTTTCTGGATTTGAATACAAAGGCTCAAGACTTTCTCTTCTTATTCACTTTGTCTTTCCTGTTGTTCCCATCTCCCCATTCCTCTCATTCTCTCTTCATCTCCTCTCGCATCTTTCTCTCATGATCCTCTATGTTTTTAATGTCTCTTTTATATTGTTCTTCTCTCTCTCTCAATTCCTCTTCTCTTTTCTTCTGATTCTGTCTTTCTTCCTCCATCATCATCTTCATTCTATCTTTTGCTTGTTGAAGTATCTGATTATATTCATCCCTCAATGCCTGTTCTTTCTTTCTCCTTCTCTCATCCTCTTCTTCTCTTCTTTGTCTTTCCTCTTGTTTCTGCCTCACCCATTCCTCTCGTTCTCTCTTCATCTCCTCTCGCATCTTTCTCTCTTGTCTTTCTTCCTCCATCATCATCTTCATTCTCTCTTTCTGTATTTCTTGTATTCCTCTTTCCATCTCTCTGAACATCCTACATGAGTAGTAACTCTCTCTGTTTTCTTTCACCATGTCGTCTATCTTCTTCAGTAGATCAGACACTTGTGTTCGGTCTCCAGTCTGATTATTATTGAACACATGGTATCTGTTTCCACACGTTTCGATGAGGTTTTTAAGGGCAGGTTCAGCATTTTTTAACCACTCTTCAATGGTTTTGTTCTTCAGATCGTCTCCTCTGGTGAAGAGCACTATTGTGTACATTAAGGAGTTTTCACCAAACATCTCTTGGATGATCTTCACTGCTTTTTCCTCTTCTTGGGTGAATCGTCCCACTGGTATCAGTAAGAGAAACACATGTGGTCCAGGCAGGATCATGGAGATGCAGTTTCTGATTTCTCTCTGGATTTCCTCATTAGTAAGATTAGTATCAAACAGTCCTGGAGTGTCGATCACAGTAACGTGTCGGCCGTTGATTTCAGCTCTTTCTCTCTGACACTCTTTAGTAATTGATTCATGAGATGTGTCTGATATAAATGCTTCTCTTCCTAAGATGGTGTTTCCAGTTGAACTTTTTCCAGCTCCAGTTTTTCCCAGCAGAACAATCCTCAGATCATCTGCACTCGCCCTTGAATCTAAAGATAGATCAAATAAAATGAAAAACAGTATATTGAATTTTAAAGGGTTCGTTCGCTCATTTAAGACATGAAGTTGTATGCCATCCTTACCAGCACTATAGTGCATACACACTGTAGTCACCTCCCTGGTCAGAGTTCTGGCCGCTGGAAGTTTTTCAAGAAAGTACTCCCGGTTAGTTTCCGGGGCCACAAAACTGTGCGTTTTTACGTGAAAAATGTATTTGCGTTTCAAAGCTTGATTAATTTACCACACAAAAAACACGGCAGACAAAATTCATACCTCCGTTTTAATCGGCACTATTTTCTTTCCATTTCTATCAATCCGCGCTGCTGTCAATGTCAACAGTGCGCACGTTCCGATCAGCTGTTGATAGCGCGACTCGCTGACAACATGTCTGACTGCGAAACTTCTGATGATAAAACCAATTTTAGCACAATGTCAGACGGAACAGATGATGATGAAAGTAATTTTAGTACAACGCCAAAGGGATACCTTTATGAACCGGAGTATACTGATGCCGATTGCAACACAAAACCTCAATTGTGTGTGTGTTCAATCAAATAGTTTTCTCAGCAAATCTAACTTATATCCCTATATACCGTTTTTATATTAGACATCTTTTCACGTGTTTTCCACTGGAGTCTAAAGATCAGCTTGTTTACCGTACAGTTTAGACATGGGATCATAAAGTTAGTAAATAGAGCTTACCCGTGGTACTGGTACAGCAAAACTCTTTAAAATCAGTTTTTTTTCTTTTTCCTCCTTGGTTGGGGATGTAATCGTCTTCGCTGAATTGAGTACTGCACACACGATAATCCTTGATTCTGGATATTTTAGCTCCCGCAGAGTAGACGATGGCAACCAGCCAAAGCTGTCTCGTAGCTATATCCGAAACAGGAAAACGATGGAATCTGAACGGTGATCCCGGCACATTCTTGTGGTCACAGCCTGGGAATTTACAAGTTCGTACCATTGTTCATTTTCTACTTTTTACGTCGTTGTCAATCGATTGTGTAAACACTATGGAACAGCTGATCGGAACGTGCTCACTGTTGACGTTGACAGCAGTGCGGATTGATAGAAATGGAAAGAAAATAGTGCCGATTAAAACTGAGGTATGAATTTTGCGTGTTTTTTTTTGTGTGGTAAATTAATCAAGCTTTGAAATGCAAATCAATTTTTCACGTAAAAACGCACAGTTATGAGGCCCTGAAAACTAACCGGGAGTACTTTCTTGAAAAACGTCCAGCGGCCAGAACTCTGACCAGGGAGGTGACTACAGTGTGGGTCAGTGTGTATGCACTATAGTGCTGGTAAGGATTGCATACAACTTCATGTCTTAAATGGGCGAACTAACCCTTTAAGTGAAGATTGTCCTTCATCCAGGTCATCAGAGAATATTGTGTTTAATTTATAATGAAGCATCATGTGCAAATCATATTATTTCCTCTGCATGTTATGTAATTGTTTTATCTCACATATCTGTTTAGACTTTTGCGATCATGAAAGGTAATTTCTGATCATTACCTTGTGACTGAAACCAAGTCTCAAATGAATGAATTATCTTCTTCAGTTCTTCAAATTTCAGCAGTTTTTCCATCTGTGCATCCAACAATGTCTCTTTAGAGAAACAAACACCCTTATTTGCCTCAACCATCTGCTCCAGTTTCTCCATTAACATGGACACTTGTGTGCCAGGGCCAATGAAATGATGTCGTCCTCCAAAACTCTCAATGACAGACTGTGTTTCTTGATTCAGTTCTGCTGTCTTTTCCTCTGAATTCTGGTATATGAGGATCATGAGGTGTTTGTTGATTCTTGAGCTGAATATCATCTGGATATTCTTCATTTCTGCTCTGTCTTCATTATTAAGTGGAGCATCAGGAATAGTGATGATGAAAACATGGACTCCAGGATCACAGAGAGACACACAGCGGAGAGTCTGACGCATCACTTCCTCCTCTGAGAGCCGAGTGTTGATCAGAGCTGGAAGCTCCACCAGAGACACCAGACGTCCATGAAGATCCACGTCTCTCCTCACACACTCTGAGCTGAGCTCTGGTCTTCTGTCTCCCTGCTTCAGGATCAGGTTTGATATGATGGATTTTAATCTTCTGTTACTCCCACACAGAACCAGATTCAGCTTCACACCCTCTGGAACTGTCAAAGGAACGAACTAGTTTATCAATTTTATTTACAAAAAGGTTTAAGATTAAAAAGGTGGTAATTCATGTATGGTTCCCCCAGTATACTGTAGATGTACTATACTGTAAGCTTATTACTGTATTCTCACAAATATGCTTTATTCAGAAAAGTAAATTAATTCACAATTCTTGATCTTCTCCTGTAACTCTGTGATTTCATTACCTTTCGCACTCAGTTTCTCCTCTAGTTCATCTCTGATTCTCTTCTCTTGAGCCTTCATATACATCTGAAGTGAATATGGTTGAATCTTAATGGTGTCTATATAATCCAGCATCTTTGAGATCTGTCGGGAGTTTCTATGGTCCTTTAACCCCATCACACTGTACCAATTTCCATAGAGACTCACAAACTTCTGAGATTCTGTGGATGTTACAAAATCTGCCACACTTTTGTCAACAGTGAGTTCAGTAGTGAAAAGCACCATGAAGTGCTCACTGAAGTTAAATATTCTTTTAATCTTCTCCATTTCTGCTTTGTCTTCATTAGTCAGTGAAGCGACAGGAGTAACAAAGATGAAAGCATGAACTCCAGGATCACAGAGAGAGAGACAGTGGAGAGTCTCCCGCATCACTTCCTCCTCTGAGAGACGAGTAAAAGCTGGAAGCTCTATTACCGTAATCTGCCATCCATGAATCTTCTCTTTCTTCACACACACATTTCTCTTTTTTTTCTGATGGAAAGGTTTCTTTTGTTTATTTATTGTCCCTCTAAATATTTTAGACACTTTGGTCTTGAGTGTTGTATTATATCCACACAGCACAATGTTCAGCTTTGCTTTTCCAGAAGTTGTCACTGAAACAATATTTAGAGACAGTAGACTCAGTTTAGCTTTGGTACCAAATGTACACTTCCTTAAACAACAACAAAAATATTATATTGTAAAATATAATTAGATTGAAAAACATTCTTTCATCAACTGAAAGCTTCCTTGGAATAGTTTACTGACTTACTGTCTGGTTGAATCCACTCTCTATGTATAGATCTATGACCTGTACAGACACTCATACTACAGCCTTTGAAGGAATAGTTCACCCAAAATGTCTGGGTTATGTATGGTAACCCTTGTTCCTTGATGGAGAGAATGGAGACGTGGTGTCAAACCCGACATTAAGGGGTCGGTTCTTGGGAGCTCCAATCCCCTCTAAAGAGTATTATAGAGAGAGAATAGAGACTATTGTAAAAGGCCAATGGACTTGGCGTGTGGAATTTGCATGCCAACCACACCCCGGACATATGGGTACATATGGTTCTGGCAGTGCAATACACGGCCATTCAGCGGTTAGCACAGAGTTAAGGCAGGAGGAACACCGTCTCTGTTCCCTCCATCAGGGAAAAAGGGTTACAATACATAACCGAGATGTTCCCTTACTGTCGATAACGTTCGACGTGATGTCGAACCGACACTAAGGGGTCCCTATACTAAATGCTAACTGCTGTACTGTGTCACAAGGTGGTGCAAATATGGGCAAGCCTCAGCGTGTCAACGACAAGTGCAACACTTGCTCATATCCTTCCAACGCCCAGGGTAAATTAACTCATGTCTCCCATTCAAGGGGCCTACTCACATAAAAGAGGTCACTGGAGCTGTAGGGCCTCTTCTGAAATTGTTTAGGAAAATGTACAGAAGCGTACACCAGGTTCTTAAACTGTGGAACTTGATTACCCCAATAGTGCTAAATGATGGAGAATGGTGGCCTAGGGAAAGGGAAATGTGCTAGTGCAAGGACTACACCCAACCAGTTCGTCCGAGACTTACCTGATGTCACTGAAATATGGTTCTGGAAATCTGGAAAGCTGGTTCCATTAAGAGATTACAAAACCTTACAAAGGTGTTGGGTGTAGCCCAGCCCGCAGCTCTAAATATATCTGCTGTTGAAGCACCTGATAGCAATGTACATTTTGGGCCTGATACGCCTGGAGAATGGCGTCCACAATCCAGTGGGACATTCTCTATTTGAAGACAGCCTTCCCCTTCTGCTGACCTCTGAAGCAGAAAAAGAGCTGTTCAGATTGACTGAAACCCTGTGTTCGGTTCAGGTAGATGCGCAGGGTGCGCACCAGACACAACAGGGACAAGGCTGGGTTTCCCTCATCAGAAAGGAATGCTTCCAGGTTCACCACTTGGACCCTGAAGGGAGTAGTGGGAACCTTGGGCACATATCCAGGCCGGGGTCTCAGGATAACGTGAGTGTAGGCCAGCCCGAATTCCAGGCATGATTTACTCACTGAGAAGGCTTGTAGGTCCGATAGCTTCTTAAGAGATGTGAGAGCAGTCAGGAGGGCCATCTTCATAGAGAGGGCCCCAAGCTCTACTGATTGCACGGGCTCAAACAGATCTTTCTGCAGGGCCTGCAAGACCAGAGAAAGATCCCAAGAGGGGATGAGGTGAGATCTTGGAGGATTCAACAAAGTATCAGGTCGTGCTTGCCCACAGATTAGAGAACTGCGCGGGACTGTTTTCTTCATCAGACAGGTTCCCCTCAAGGCGCTTCTGTTGAAAGGGGAACACAGACCCGATGCCACATCTCCTTGGGTCTTCACCTCGGGAAGAACACCATGTGAAAATGCGCCACTTCGGGTCATACAGCCGCCTAGTAGAAGAGGTTCTGGCCTGAGGGATGGCCACTGCTAGCCATAGGCCTCTGAATTCCTCCTCGTCCATCCAGGGACCAGATGGGGAGGTCCCTGAGGTCTGGCCAGGGGTGCCAGATTGTGCCCTGCCCCTGAGAAAGATGGTCCTTTCTCAGAGGGATTTGCCAGGGAGGGGCCGATGCCATGAGCTCTGCGAACCAAGTCTGGTTGGGCCAGTTGTACTCCCTGACTTTGCACAGAGTCAGTGCGATGAGGCTCACTGGGGGAAACACATATTTGCGTAGCTGTGCACTAATGCATCCGTGCCGAGGAGGGCCTTGGTCAGGGAATACCACAGAGCGCAATGGGAGCAATTGGACCTTGACAGTAAAAATTACATTCTAATTACTTTTGTTATATAGAAAGTACCATCTGGATTTTCGATTTAACGTCTCAGTTTGTTTTCCACATAAGAAACAAAACATACCCAGGTAATGGTAATTAGAGCAGAAGGATAATTTTTAGTATTACTCAAACTGTGTCTGAAGACTGCATTCAGTTGAATACTTTGTCTTTCTGTCAATGTCTCATACTCTATTTAAAAAATATTCCTTTTTTTATGTACAAATTTTTAGAAGCTTTTCGACTAAAGCAAAAGAGATTACTAAAAATAATAAAGAACTGTTTCAGTGCAATAGAGGCAGAAAATGACAGGGAGAAAAATATCACTACTGTATGACTGTAGCTATCAAAGGGTTCATAAGCATATTCTTAGAGGTATTATCCAGAAAAAAATAATTTGACAAACCTCCTCCATCACTTCCTGATTTTGTGTTCTGAAAGAATCTTCCATCTTTGTCTCTGTTGTCTCCTCGGGCTGAACCTCCAGATCTGCTCGGATCTTCGTCCACTGTTACATAATCTACATCCTCATATATGCTACAGATTTCCTCAGGTTCTTTCTCTGTATATTTACATTTTCAAAAAATATCAATAAGTATGATTTATAATGATTTCTGGTCTCACTATCCTGTTTGTGGACACACACACACACACACACACACACACACACACACACACACACACACACACACACACACACACACACACACACACACACACACACACACACACACACACACACACACACACACACACACACACACACACAATGCAATACAAAAACACTGCACAATCATCACTGAAGAATCTTATTACATTTTTTCAGGAATAATCACTGAATTAGCATGAAATCCCTATGAAAATATGTCAGTAGTCTGGCTTAATATTTTAACCAGATGTCACACAAGTAATAATGATAAAGCACTAATTTTATGCTAGTTTAAAAGCTCTTAATTTTGTTTTGGCAGTCTCTTACAACAGGGAAACATGCATCAGAGAAAAAAAAATGCTTTCATTTTCTCAATATATACATTGCACATCCCCACAACTCTCAAAAGACTTGCTCTGCTCTGATTGGCCAAATGACCCTGTCTGTTGTGATTGACAGTCCTCAGCGATTGTACACACTGTGTACTGTGCCCACCTCCGCCAGCCCACTGTGCTGGTCCCTCTGTAACGGACCGATCTCCCGTTCAACAGGATCTCCATCGCCTGCGGTGTGATGGAGAAGTGAGGAGCCCACAGGGAATGGTTACCGGGCGAGACATCCATCACTGTCCTCCGATCACCCATCCCACACAGTAATTGTGACCGTCAGAGAGGAAAAGGGAACGACCAACAACAAGAAGTGTGTCTCACGTCACTTCAGAGTTCCTACTGGCGCTGCGAACGCAACCAGGAAAACGTTTCTAAGCGAACCATTAGTTCTCGGGAACCATCCATGTCTGCAGATGTCCGCACAACAGCGCATGTGACTTGAATGCTTGAAAGTCCACTAGACAGTGTGCACACGCAGAATGCTTCTTCCGCGAGCACTGGCAAAAGAGTAACCTTAAAGGCTCGCGGAACTAAACTGAGCGGAACGCGGAAAAGGAAGTATGCCCGGGGCTTTTCAAGTAATCCTGAAGACCTTGATTAGCTGGTTTTGGTTTGTTTAGTTAGAGTTGGTGCCAAACTCTGCAGGGCTGATGCTCTCCTGAAACTGAGTCTGACACCCATGATCTATAGCCTTCATTAATAATAATAATAATAAACTGGCTAACTACCACAAATCAACAGAGATTAGTGGAAAGGAATCATGATTATAGTTAAATAAGATAAAAGACATCTAATATAACCAATATCACAATATATCATTCACTTTCAAATATGACAATTTATCATTTATAATTATGAATTTAAATTATAAATACACATCGATGTAGCTATACACATAGCTTTTTCAAACTTTGAAAACGATATTAAAATAAAAAAAACCTAGAAAAAGGGTAATAATAGCCTACAGATAAGAGATTTGATGTGTATAAAAAAGTTTTATATGTATAAAAATGTATGTAAGATATAGACTTTTACAAAGGTTTAATGTCACTTTTAAATTTAAATGTAAGAGTGCAGAAAAATATCATTTAATAAACTTAAAGTAAACAATTGCCTTCTTATGACTAATATTTCATACTTCATAAATCATGGAGGAAACGTTGCTGCATATATTTCTATGTAATTTTGATTCTTACCTGAACTTGAAGCCATTTCAACACCAACACCTTTGAAATCAACATTGAAAGAACATTGAAAGACATTATGCCAGATAAAATGTTGAAATTTCACCACAAATCCAGATAATTAAACTCTACTGTTTCACAGTCAACACAAGGCTTTTTGCCCAGGGTAAAGCAAGGAAACACCTTACCTAATGGATGTCACTCGTCTCTTCGTGGAGGTGGAAAAACAAGTTCTCAATAACCACAGGATTTAAATGTGAAAGAAAAAAGCCATGAAAGTCTGCTGTTTTTGAGTTTTAATTTAGTTTTTGATTTTAACATTAGAAAAGTACATGTTGTTGTGGCAAAAAATTCCATCAAACCATCATCACTGCGTAAGAGATACTCTGAATCACATAAAGGTATTTATTCTCTAGAAGGCCCAGTCACCACACAGAAGTTATGCTGTAGAGTGAGTGAGACGACACCAGAAGAGCTGGACAGCCTTTATACTGTCTATCAAGGTCTCCTCTCGGCCACATTACTTAGATAAAGGACCCATTGCTGCTAGCTTCGATTTATTGCTAGCCCTTAATTTCTATCATTTTTAATGTAATTACAGTTTTTAATATTGAAAATAGGTTTCTAGCTGCTTATCTAGGATGATGGAGAGTATTGTGTGTAATATGAGACCCCCTCCCACCCCCAAAAGACCACAAAAAGTGAAAAAATTTAAGTTTTTGAATGGAATTACTGAAATAAATCACCTTTTTTAAATGATATTTTAATTATATGACGAGCACCTGTAGATCTCAAAACTCCTCTGGTAGCCCCTTAAATAAAAAAACGAATATGCATTTAAACCGTTATTGTGAACATGTACAATATTTATGATTTGGACTCATAATGAATATTGAAGTGATTTTCCTTCACCTGCCGTCAGTCCCTCAGATTCGGTCTCCAGAATATTCGTACGCATGGGTCAGAGTTTGCCTGCAGGTGCACAAAATATCCCGTCAGGTTTGTTTTTATAAATCACAACTTATGAGCCGGAAGCGGCGTACGACTCTTTTCTTGTGCGACGCAACGGTTATAAACGAGGCCCCTGGGGCCTGGTGTATGAACGTTGCGTACGCACAAAAAAGTGCGTACACAATTTTTCATGCACATATCGTAATTTATTAAAAAGTTAACTGGGCATAAATATGTGCACACCATAGAGACACTCCAGACCATGCGTACGCACTCTTTTACTGGAGTGATGAAGTAAACAGAATTACTTAAACTCTATTTACAATTTTTTTAAATTAATTTAAATAGAAATATTTGTAGTGGATGCGCTGCTTTGAACACTTTTGGCATGCTGTGTTTTAATGTTTTAACCAACGAGGATTGCTTGGCTCAGGATAATTACAATTTTAAAATTGTGTTCTAAACATGTTCTGAGAATTTTCTTTTGTGCGAATAATGATCAGTAATGCGCAATTGACATCCAAGCAGATGAGCTAGCAACATAGATGATTATAATCACTGAAGGATTCGCTCAGTGATCGAACGCAACCTTACCGTGGCGCCGTAAATCAGTGTCGCAAATATTCAGTGCTTACCTGAATATTACAACAGTACTGTACAACCTCTAGTGTACACATGAGTAATGATCACCCCTTTGATGGTCTTCCCAATATTATGAAAAATACCACTGTATTTGAAGACAGAATTTGAAGGAAACAGTAAGATATGCACATAGTATTTTAAAATACTTTGTCAGTGATGCTGAGTCAGTCAATTATTTACACTGCAAGAAATTAGGCCTATCAGTTTCCTCTAAAAAACATATAAACATCCTAAAATATATGTTTACATTATAGGCAAAACTGCATAAATTAGATTTGCTTAAAGCAATTAAAAATACAATTTGGCCAGTTGAACATTGAGAATAATTCTAAATTTTCTCTGAAAAGTATTTGATACAATATTGATTTATTTGTTTAAAAACAAGGCAAGAAAACATAATGATTTTTAGCAATGTAATGTGACGGCACATAGTCTGTGTTTCATTTTTTTTCCTATTATCTTGTTGAACATGGTATCCTGTTATGCATAGTGATACTACAGTATGTGTTGTAAGCTCTGTAGGGACCCTAGCTCAAATAAAGGGAATATGATTTTAATAACTGATCGGGAATATGATCAGGGATCGCATACACAGTTTAAAATTACCCATAAAGTGGCTAGGTTGCCAATGTATCTGTATGGACAACTAAATACAATGGATTATAAACAATTATCCATACAGGTAGGCAAAAATAGATCAATTTCCTATATCAATAATCAATCACAACGTATTATGATTAAATATTGATATATCAATTGTCTAGAATAGGTCGATTGTCAGGATAACCCTTAATAGGATTCAATTGTTATCAAATTATAAGTTTGTCCAGCAAACTGACCGTCCGATCTTTTATCAAACCTCATGAAAAATTATCCTTATACACTCGCAAGAAAAGCTATCTTTCTGGCCATGAAAATTAACTTTCCTGTTTATAAAAATACTATTTAAAGTATCAACGAATTGTAAAGCTTGTAGCTTTGATCGAACATTAAAGGGACTTTGTAATATGAGCACGAGACAGAGTCAATAAATTAATATATTGAATTTAATAAAGGACTCAATACCGGTGACTAAAATTACATGGAATAAATGTATATACACAAAATAAAGCCACAAACTATGAAAGAAGATGAGAATAAAAGAGAGATCACGGAAGGATCACAGAATGGCAAATTACCTGCACAGTTAACCTTTGAGAGACAACAAGAAAACGAATCTTAATGCTTTGGAAGCTCGGAATACTTGCATTTACTTGCATAAACAAATACTTGCATTTGGTTCTTTGAGTGGTTGAGGAAAGCAAGCGTGATGTTGATCTTCAGAGCTTATAGCGTTCTCTCGGTTCTTCTGGAGCTTGCTTCGTCACAAGAAGTTTAAATGTCCATTGAAAGTAAAGTTTGCCAGCTAGTTCAGGCTAAATTCATTTCACTCGCAAGTAGAAATGAACAAAGGACAATACAAAAAAGGGAAACAAAAACTTAACTAAAGAAAACCGAAGACAAAGACTGAAGAGGACACACTGAAGAGAGAAACTGAAGAGAGAGTGAAGACCGCGGGTCGTGGCTTTAAAGAGAGTCCGGGTTCACGCCCTCAGGGGTGAAACTGACCAATCGACTTGGAGTTCTGTGAGCGGGAAAAAGGGTTTCTTTGTCTTATCACGGCGGCTCATCTGCATAGTTTATGACGGCGTTTAGAATTCGTCATTTCTCCTCCAGAAGCTGGTGCACATAGAATCATACATTTTACTGTAATTTCCTGTATCTGACCAACTCAGTTCGGCCGAGAGGATCAAAACGGTACCAAGCAGACATATAAAACGAATAGGAATTACAAAGACACATCTTAATGCATAATTACAAGCACTTATAGTTAATTTAATACTACGATAAAATCATAGATACCCCAATATGACATGGGCAAGCAGGCAAACCTAAAAACATATAGAATATATCTTAGTAATGTCTTTATTTGAGGAAGTTTAATGAAACGTCTGTGTGTGTGTGTGTGTGTGTGTGTGTGTGTGTGTGTGTGTGTGTGTGTGTGTGTGTGTGTGTGTGTGTGTGTGTGTGTGAGCTGGCTTCGCTTTGGCCATCTGGAATTCCTTTCTTGTCGGGAAGGGATTTCCTGAGCGATACGAATCTGTTTGAAGCTCACACGTTCGATTTTATGGCTGTTTGCTTTTCTCTCGCGTATGCCACAAACGTGTCAACGGGCCAATTAGACGCCGGCTCTCGGGCGCCTGACTTCAGAGTTACAGGCCACCGGTCAGAGGTTATAACGGTTTCCAAGTGTTGGAATGCATGAGTCTGACACTTTCCAGATACCCAAAAGCTCCATACATGTTTTTTTCGGAGAGGAGATTCACATACGCACAATCTTCAGCTGACTGGGTTTTATAAAGGAAATTTTGAGCAGGATCTGGTTTTATAAATCTGAAAACTGTTGTGTGTATGCTAAATCTAGCTTTTATGTGTACACACACTTTTAGGATGAAATTATGTAAGGTTATACATGAGGCCCTTGACGTAAGATTTGATCGTAGCCACCGCTCACGTCCATATTGATAAATGCCAAGTTTTGCGTGGTATGCCCAGTTTTTCATCATACATTAATTTCATAAATGAGACCCATCATATTTTAAAATGTACCAAGAGAAAAGTAATTTTGTATAATTGCTTTAGTCGAGGGCCCGTATTCATAAAGATTCTATAAATCCTCTCAGACAACTCTTAATTTAGCTTGAAATCTTTTACGTAGGAGTCTTAGCTTAAGAGTGATTCGGGACTGATCTGAGAGCAACTCTGAGTAAAGCCTGGTTCACACGGGACGATTTTAAAATTGTCGGCCGATTTTCCAAACCTGAGAGACCCCACACACGGCGATAAAAAATCACGGGTCTAACAGTTTTGGTCGTGCCGTGTGTGGTGCGAAGCCACACGGCAAAATCAACACATCACACACGAACCGATTTGACTCCCGAGCATTCCCAGGTCAGACGGAAAATCTCACGAAATCCCTCGAGATCAAACGTGACTTCAGAGTAAACTATTATGGCGGACAAAGAGGATGCAGTGGCGATAGTTTAAACTATTAGAGAAAACATCCACCGGACTCTCTGGTGCGCCATGCCGCCGGCTGTTTTGATTTTGTTTGTTTGTCTTCCTCTGCGCCTCGTCACCTCGCTTTCTGATTGGCTACACGCCACAGTCCACAGGCTGCGTGCTCGTTCGTCCTCGGGGGACACCACACACGAGGAGAAATCGGGCCAAAACAATCCAACATGTTGGATATCCCCGATTTGAGATTGGAGCGGTCCAGACGTCCTTCCGAGCAGACGAGAGCAGTCTTAACCCACCACACACGGCAGGAATATCTGATCAGATTATTTTACGATAATCGGAGCATCCTTAAGATGTCGGAAGGGGAAAATCGGGGCTAAAATCGGCCTAATTATCCTGCCGTGTGAACCAGGCTTAAGGAGAAGACAGAAACGTTCATCTTAGTAAGGAGGCGGGGCTGACCCCGTTGCTATGTATGACACAATCTCTTGAAGACTGTGATTGGTTGGTTGTCCAATAAGGAAAAAAAAGTAATTTTAAGTATAGTATATTCTAAGCCTTCACTTTGAAATGACATGAAATTACCCATAATAGGGTAGGCAAATATAAGCCTTGGCTTCAGCCTACTCCTTTTTTTTTTGGGGGTTATTTCATTGTAAATTTACCAGAAAAATAAAAATCAAATCAATCAATCAATCAATCAATCAATCAATCAATCAATCAAACATGCGTAATTTTTCTCATTTGACCATTCTCATAAACACACACACACACACACACACACACACACACACACACACACACACACACACACACACACACACACACACACACCACACACACACACACACACACAACACACACACACACTCTATATGTGTATATACATCCTTTTAATTTTTTTTTTTACCATGCTGTTAATTTCCTATAAGGTATTTGATTGGCTTAGAATGATCATAAGATCAGTCACAAACATGATCCCTGCACGATCTCATCTATAGCGTGTTATTAACTCACTGTCATCATTGTCTGCAACATTTCTTCTCCCTCTTCATCTTTCTGCCATTTTCTCCTCTGCTAAAGAAACTCTTAAGCCTCTTAAAAGTCCTTGTCCGTGCTCCTAACAATGTTGACCTTAAGACCTCTTTTAAGGGTTAAGATGCTTTCTGAATTACGGTACTTTTTTCTTTACTAGTATTTTTTCTTTAATTTTAAGAGTAAACGCCCACATTTCTAAGAATTTTCTTAGAATTTTGTCACTAGGATCAACTCTTTTCATTAAGATTATATATATTATATATGAATACGGGCCCAGGTCTTCAAGTCTGCTTCTGTAGCACCCCTGCACATACAGTCATGGTCAGAATTAATGGCACCCCTGGTAAACATGATCAAAACTGGCTGTAAAAAGTAAATCTGCATTGTTTATCCTTTTGATATTTCATTCAAAAAATGTGCAAAATTCTAACCTTTCATTTCTTTCAAGAATTGAAAGCGGGTGGGGTGGGGGGGGGGTCAAATTATGAAATAAATGTTTTTCTCCAAAACACGTTGGCCACAATTATTGGCACCCTTTTCTTAAATACTTTTTGCAATCTCCTTTTGACAAGATAACAGCTCTGAGTTTTCTCCTATAATGCCTGATGAGTTTGGAGAACACCTGACCTGAGATCAGAGACCATTCCTGCATACAGAGTCTCTCCAGATCCTGCAGATTCCCAGATCCATGTTTGTGCTTCTTCTCTTCAGTTCAGCCACTCATCAGGTCATGGAACTGGGACGGTCATGGCAGAAGATTCATTTTGTGCTCCGTAACACATTTTTGTGTTGATTTTGATGTTTGTTTTGGATCGTTGTCCTGATGGAAGATTCAACCACGGCCCATTATAAGATTTCTAGCAGAAGGCGTCAGGTTTTGATTTTTTATCTGTTGATATTTGCTAGAATCCACGATGCCATGTATCTGAACAAGAAGTCCAGGACCTCCAGCAGAAAAAATATGCCCACAACATTAAAGATCCAACGGTATATTAAATTGTACACATGGAATACTTTTTATCATTGTGTGCACCAAACCCATCTAGTGTGTTTGCTGCCCTCTTCCTGGCAGATTCGTAACACACAATGGTCACAATGGGGATTTTCAATTCTTTAGATATTTTCTTACAGCCACTTTCTATTTTGTGATGGTCAACAATCTTTTAATGCACATCAGAACTATATTCTCTAGTTTTACTCATTGTGATGAATGATTAAGGGAATTTGGCCTTTGTTTTTCCTCATATTTAAACTCCTGTGAAACACGAAGTCATGGCTGGACAATTTCATGTTCCTAGTCACCCTGGTGTGCTAAAAAAGTTAAATATTAATGGGAATATACTTGAGATAATTTGCTTGTAAAAAATTCTAGGGGTGCCAATAATTGTGGCCAATGTGTTTTGGAGAAAAACATTTGTTTCATAATGTGATTTCCCCCACTTTCAAAAGGATAAACAATGCAGATTTATTTTTTACAGCCAGTTTTGATCATATTTACCAGGGGTGCCATTAATTCTGACCATGACTGTACACTTCAAAAGACAAGTGCCATAATATCTGGATCACCAATCATGTTTCAAACTGTTTCACATGACTAGACACACTTTTTCTTTCAGCTCCTTTCTTAACCTTTTCACTTCATATAGTTGTTCAAGCTTTTCCTTGAACTGATCTTTTCTCTTTCTGGAATCATTCAATAGCTCTATTTTTCTGTCTTCCTCTTCATGTTTCTTTTTCATTTCATCACACACTTTTTCTTGTCTTCTCCTGATCTCCTCCTCTAGCTCTTGTTTCAGATCTTCAATCATTTTCTCCCATCTCTTTCTCTTCCCACTTCGTCTCTCTTCATCCTCTTGTTTTCTTCTCTCCCGCTCTTCTTTTCTCTCTCGCTCCAGCTGCTCATAATGACTTTTCATTTCATTTCTCTCTTTTTCATATTCCCTCTCTATCTGCGTTTTCTCTTTTCTCAGTTTTGGTTTCTCCTCCTCTAAATTCTGTCTTTCTTCTTCTCTTTCAGTTTCAAATCTCTTTCTTATTTTCTCCAGTTCTTCTTGTTTTTCTCTCAGTTGTTCCTCATGTCTCTCTTTTCTCTTTATTTTCTCTTCCTCTCGTTCTCTCGTCTGTTTTTTCTTCTTTTTCTCCCATTCTTTCTGCTGTCGTTTCATTTCCTCTTGAATTTTTGTTGAATTTTTGTCATCTTCAGCTTTTTTTATTTTTCTCTTCCATTCTTCTCTCTCTTTCTCTTCTTGTTTCTTCCTCATTTGTTCCTCTAAATCTCTCATATTTATTTCCTCTTCCTGTTTTCTTCTTAACTCTGCCATGATGTCTTCCTGCTCAGTTTTCATCTTTTCTTGATCTTTTTTGTATTCTTCTTCTCTCTTTTTCTTCTCCTTATCACTTTCTTTTAGCTGTTTTTCATTCTGTACTCTCTGTTTTTTAATCTTTCTTTCCATTTCATATATTCTATGATCATATTCAGCACTTCGCTGTTCTTCCTCTTCTAATCGTACCCGATCCTCCTCCTCTTGTTTCTTCTGGTCTGACTTTTCTTTCTCCTCAAACTCTCTCCTCAGTGTTTCCTCTTTTTCTCTGAACTTGTTCTCCAGTCTCACTCTCTCCTCATCTAGCTTTAGTTTCTTCTCCTCCAGTCTCTCTGTCATGCGTTTGATATCCATCTCATATCTGGCTTCTAATTCTTCAAATTGATCCTGATTTTCTTTTTCATTCTCTTCCAGCATTTCTCTTCTGTTTTCAATAGAGATCGCTGCCTCCTCAAACATCTCATTAGTGAAGTATCGGCCCTCATTAGACTTCTTCACCTCTTCTATCATGTTTAACAGCTCAGTAACTTGTGTCTGATCTTGTGTTTCTCTGTTGTTAAAAGCCAGGAATCTGTTTCCACAATCTCTGATCAGTTTCTTGAGATCATCATTTTTACTTTTCTCTACATATTGTTCTATTGTTTGTTTTTTCAGAACATCTGCTTTAGTGAAAAGAACAATGCTGAAATCTGCTGCTTTTGAGCCAAAGATCATCTTTATCATGTCTAAAGTTTCTTTCTCCTCTTGAGTGATTTCTCCCAAACTCAACACAATGATGAACACATGAGGTCCAGGTGCGGACAGTGAAATACACTTCATCATTTCTTCAATCACTTGTTCTTTTGACAGCGAGGTGTCAAGGAGTCCTGGAGTATCAACAACAGCCACTGATTTACCATCAACTTCACCAACTCCCAGTGTGGTCACCAAACGTTTACTGGCTTCACTGCAAAACTCTTTTTTTCCGAGGATCGTGTTTCCTGTGGCACTCTTTCCATTTCCCGTCCTCCCAAACAGCAAGATTCTCACACATTCTGGATCTGATGGTGAATCTTCATCAACTGAAAATGACAAGGGTTTAGAGATAAATAACAACTTATTACACTTGAAACCCTGAGCAACAAGTGTTGAACTCTAACCTAAACTTTAGACAATTTGAAACAGTTGTCCTAAATGTTTTTTGGGTCATCACCCCGATCCATTATCCAGGTCCCTTACCACCACCACCATTAAATAAAATACTGTCTTCCCTCAATATTAATGTTGATTATTATTATTAGGGGGCAAGCACTGTGTAGTCTATTGTAGATGTTCTTTTTTCTTCTTCTTCTTCTTCTACCAATGACTCTATGGCAACCCATAGAACTGTATAGAAATAAATTATGAAATTTGGTACACATACAGAGGACAATACAAATATTAACCATAGCAAATTGTGAGTCTCCAACTCAATCTCTATAGCGCCACCAACTGTCCAAAGTTTCACTCATTTATGCTAATAACTTTTGAACCATATAGGGTAGAAACAAAATTCCTTGGCGATTCAAGATAAAGAAAGACTATTCGATTATTTAAATCCCATTTCTGGAAATCCATTTTAGTCTGACCGCTCTGATTGGAATTTGCGTTTTTGTGACTTTCTCATGCCACGCAAAACATACGTTTACATCAGATGTTGTTATAGGAAACATGCTTAAAGTTGCTGCCGAAACAAGGCTGTGTCTTTCCAATGTGCCGGATGAGCAGAAAATATGTTGGGGGCTGTTTTTTAAAATATGTGACGTCATTATATTTCTCTGTACTTTATGTGTGTTGTAGCCAATACAGAAAACATACATATTTAGTTTCATAATTATGGTTAAATATTATAGGCTAATGTTATTTTTTTATTTAATCAATGTTGATTATGAAAGTGCGCATGCAGCATTAGAAAGATATGATACATCATGAGATGCGCAAAGACAGGGAGAGTGGGAAAGACATGATTTTGACCACTTCATTGAGTTTTGTTTTGTAGAAAGAATCTTTTTAAAAGATTTTTGTATAAATTGTGTAAATCTTAATTTTAATCAATGTTTCATCAACTAATTGCCTGTATTTAATAAATAAGAAGCAAATATATAGCAGACAATGTAATAAGGCGCTGGCACGATCACTTGCATTGCACTTGAACTGGAGGGCGCTAAAACTCAGCTTGTGCCACCTTTGAGAAATATAGGCTATCTATTATAGAAAGCTTGAAATCTAAACTATTCAAAACGAAATAGGCTACTCTCTGATTATGAAATCCATATTAAATGTGCATTTCTCATTGGTGTTCATGGCGTGTCGGCATCATCCACTTTATCTTTGCAGCGACACGAAAACACAAGTTTATTAATAAACAATTAAATGTCTCCTTGCTATTTTTGACACATTCATAATCATTACTTTTGCTGGTTCTTTGTGTCAAGCTTTATGCGTGCGGTCGTGCTCTTGAGTGCGGCTATATTACGTAAACGCTCATTATCCATTATAATAGCCTATTTAAAGGCACACCATGTAACAATTGCACCTTAATATAACAGCTTCAAAGTAATTTCGGTGGTAAATAAACTCATAGTAGGACGAATCATCCTGGTAGTAAAGCTTGGGGGGGTCGTCGCTGGAAAAAACGGCTATGTAAGTTTGAGAGGAGCGCCCCCGACAAATCTCGCGAGAATCACGACTTGCTTTACGGCAACAACGTCACACACATCAACAACAACGGAAGCACGAATACTTGCGCGCAATTCAGACGTGATACCTATGCGTGATACGCGACGACGGAAAAAGCAAAGAAAAAGCGGTCGGAAGAGACTAGGAAAAGGAAAAGAGAATCTGACCATGTGAGGAACCAGACAAGAGTCCCACTCTGTCAGGCTTTTCCATAGATGGGGCTTTTCACTCGTTGGCGCGAGCTAAAAAGCAGAACTGGATGCAACAGTGATGCTCACCTGACGATCTTGTTGATGAACTTAAATTGACATAAATTGCAATAATCGTGTCTAATGGCATCATAACGGCCAATGTTATTGTTGTGTATTGGTGTTGACGTCATCAACGTGATTACGTACAGAGTGAAGATAAAGGACGGAGGGAAGTTAAATCTGGTGTCCGTGTGGTTTGATCCGAAATAACTAGATAGGATATAACATTGGTGACGAGGATGCTACAATAAGGACTGACTCGTTAGTTAAATCTAAAAGTGAGTTAGACGTGCGTCACGCCGACTAGTTTATCTCAGTTAACTGAAGTCTGGAGATACAGCACGCGTTAAAGATGGACGGTACTGTTCCTAAGTTCGACTGGTACAGTGATCCAACCACGTTGGGTCCGCGATGGACAAGATGGTTAAATGCATTCGAACTTTTTGCCGATGGAAAGGGTTTGATCCTGACTGACGATACACCTGACGCTACAAAGCAAAGAAGGCGAGCTTTGCTCTTACATCACGCTGGGACAGATGTGCAGGATATTTTCTCCACACTTGATGACACAGGAGGGCCAACTGGTTACGTGCAGGCAGTAACAGCACTGAACGCATACTTTGTGCCTCAGGTAAACACGGCGTTTGCAAGACAGTCGTTTTATCAGCTAAAGCAGTCAACGGGACAGACTGTGCAACAGTTTACCACATGTTTAAGGCAAGCGGCAAAAGATTGTGACTTTGGAGCTGATAAAGACAATCAAATTAGGGATGCTGTTCTGAGTCGATGCAGCTCTGAATACGTGCGTAGGAAATTACTGGAGGAAGGAACGGCTTTGACACTTGCTTGCACGCTAGAAATCGCAGCGCGGTGCGAACGTGTTGAATTGCAGATGGCGGCGTTGCACGTTTCCCCAGACACTGAAGAGAAAGAGACGGTGAGTCTTGTGTCCAGAAAAGAAGGGAGAGATCAGAAAAAACGAATGCAATATAGTAAAAGTAGTGCTGATTCAAACAAATCCTGCTACAGATGCGGACAGACAGGTCATTTTGCAAAAGATTATAAATGTCCCGCACGTGGAAAATCATGCAGAAAGTGCAACGGAAGAGATCATTTTGCAAAAATGTGTAAAACAAAGGAAAGTGTAAGACAGACAGTGAAAAGAGTTGAATCAGAGGAGAAAAATCAAGACTTTGCATTTGTTGTAAGAGAAGAGAGCAACATGGACAAAATAACATTTTCGGTGGGAGGTGTCAGATTACCCATGTTAGTTGACTCAGGGGCAACAAGCAACATAGTGGATGAAGGAACGTGGGAAATGCTGAAAGAGAAAAAGATCAAGTGCAGCTCTGCCAAATCAGACAAAAAACTGTATGCATACTCAGCAAGTGAACCCTTACCAGTGAAAGGAGTTTTCTGGTGTGAGGTCGGAATCGGAAAACGCGGCACAACAGCGGAGTTTACAGTTATTTGCGGGAAAGGGGAGCCATTGCTCGGAAAAGAGACAGCAGTTAAATTAGGAGTGCTGAAGATTGGTGCTAATGTTGCTGTGGTGAGTGATGTGAACTCCATGATACAACAGAAATACCCCAAATTGTTTTGTGGAGTAGGCAAACTAAACACAAAGCAAATTAGTCTGCAGATAGACAGCACCATGACACCAGTTGCACAGCCTCTTAGGTGTGTCCAATTTCACCTCAGAGAGGCTGTTGAGGAAAAAATAAATGAGCTGCTGCACATGGACATTATTGAAAAAGTCAATGGAGCAACCCCTTGGGTAAACCCAGTTGTCATTGTACCCAAAGCGAACGGGGAAATAAGGATGTGTTTGGACATGAGGCAAGCAAACACTGCAATCATTCGTGGGCGGTTTCCGATCCCCACGGTGGATGAACTGTTGCAAGGTATGAATGGGTCAGTCGTTTTCAGCAAACTAGACCTGAAATGGGGGTTACCATCAGCTGGAACTGACCCCGGAATCAAGAGACATCACCACGTTCGCTGTTCATAATGGTATATATAGGTTCAAAAGACTGGTGTTTGGAGTGTCGTCAGCAAGTGAGCAGTACCAGCACGAAATAGCCACTGTTCTTGCTGGTATTGAAGGAGTTGAGAACATATCAGACGACATCATCCACGCACCTGACAAAGAGGCTCATGAGAAAAGAATGCACGCAGTACTAAAGAGACTGGAAAGTTGCGGATTGACTCTAAATGTAGAGAAGTGCCAGTTTAACATGGACAAATTGGTGTTTATGGGCATGCTGTTGTCAGTGAAAGGCATTGGCCCGACAGCCGAGAGGGTGAGAGCAGTTGTGGAGGCAAGAGAGCCTGAAAACGTTTCAGAGGTGAGAAGCTTTCTCGGTTTAGCTGGCTATAGTAGCCGCTTCATACCTGAGTTTGCGAGCATCTCAGAACCGCTGTGCAGGCTAATGAAAAAAGACGCCAAATTTCATTTTGAAACTGATCAGAATCAAGCTTTCAAAACCCTCAAAGATAAATTGGCCGAGGCCACAACACTGGCGTACTTTGACAAGGACGCACCAACTAAAGTCATTGCTGATGCTGGACCAAAGGGTGTCGGAGCCATACTAGTTCAGGACCAAGGTGAGGGAATGGTTCCTGTCTGCTATGTGAGCAGGAGCTTGACAGAGTGCGAACAAAGGTATTCGCAGACAGAGCGCGAAGCACTGGCTCTGGTCTGGGCATGTGAGCGATTGCACCCTTACGTTTATGGTCAGAAGTTTGATCTTGTCACGGACCACAAAGCATTGGAAGCGATTTATAGCCCTCGCTCAAAACCATGCGCACGAATTGAAAGGTGGGTCTTGAGATTACAGCCTTATGATTTCCGGGTGATTCACATACCTGGAACACACAACATCGCAGATCCTCTGTCACGTCTGCTGGGCCCATCAGCCAAAGGTGAGATGCACGCACATAAAGCAGAGGAATATGTGCGGTTTATAGCAGTTTGTGCCACACCCAGCGCCCTGACCACCAAGGAAGTCGAGCAGGTCTCAGCAAATGATGTGGAATTAGAGAGACTGAGAAACGCTATTCAAACAGGGTGTTTTGATGACTGTCCTGCATACAGACATATTGCAGGTGAGCTATGTGTCATTGGCCAAATAATACTCAGAGGAACAAGGATTGTTTTGCCACAGTCGCTGCGAGGTAGAGCGTTACAATTGGCACATGAGGGTCATCTTGGTGTGGTAGGAACAAAACAGCACCTGAGAACAAAAGTTTGGTGGCCCGGAATGGACAGGGCCGCAGAGAGACTTGTGAGGACATGTCATGGTTGTCAGTTGGTAGCGAGACCAGATGTTCCTGAACCACTGTCGACTCGCCCACAGTGATGCCTGAAGGGCCATGGCAAAACTTAGCCACAGATTTACTTGGTCCGTTACCGGATGGACATTCGATTCTGGTCGTTGTCGACTATTACAGCAGGTATTATGAATATGCAATCCTCAAGTCAACAACGGCAGAAAAAGTGATTGACTGTTTGGAAGACATTTTCAGTCGGCACGGACTTCCCTTAACAATCAGGTCAGATTGTGGCCCGCAATTCAAATCCAGTCAGTTTCAGGCTTTTTGTCAGGAGAATGGAATACACCATATCAGAACAACTCCAAAGTGGGCGCAAGCAAATGGAGAAGTGGAAAGACAAAATGCGTCACTGATGAAGCGAGTACGGATTGCCCATGCTGAGAGTCAGGACTGGAAAAGAGAGCTACGCAAATATGTGACTGTCTACAGGTCTATACAACACGCCACAACGGGCAAAAGCCCAGCGGAACTTCTTTTTCAGAGGAAGATCAGAGGGAAGTTACCAGACGTCACAACTCCGTGTAGTGATCTTGAAGCTTGAGACAAAGACGCAGAGCAGAAAGGAAAAGCCAAGATATACACAGACCACAGACGAGGCGCTAAGACATTAGGCATAGCGGTTGGGGATCAAGTGCTTGTGAGACAGGACAAAACAGACAAATTCACAACAACATTTCACAGCGTTGAACAACGGGCACAGCGTTGAACAACGGGCACTGTTGTTCAGTCACCCACTGGAGCAAAATATGCACAGAATACGACATGTGTCAAGAAGTTTCTGTCTGCGGAAACACCAACATTGGGAGGTGAAACGGTATCTGTTCAGGAGCCAAGTAATGATACGGAGCAAAAGGGAGGTGCAGAAGAATGCAAAAGGAATGGTGAGACATTTCAGAGAGAGGAACAGATTCCTAAATCTTGTAGGCCCCAGAGACAAATCAAATTGCCTGAAAGGTTTAGAGACTATGTTGTTGAATGACTGATAAAGGTTTGGCTATGTGAGGAGGAAAACAAGTGAAAATCAGGTTAAGAATTTCGTTGTGGTGCGATGTATCTGTTCAGAAAGCAGGGCTTATGTTCAATCAAGATGTACAGTGTTACATGTACTTTGAATGTTTTAAATAGTCTTAATCTGTAAGAAAATGTGAATGTTTAATTTGGGTAAGTTCATATTCAAGTAAAGGGGGGATGTTGTGTATTGGTGTGACGCCATCAACGTGATTACGTACAGAGTGAAGATAAAGGACGGAGGGAAGTTAAATCTGGTGTCCGTGTGGTTTGATCCGAAATAACTAGATAGGATATAACAGTTATGAAATAGGGATGCACCGAATGTTCGGCAACCGAAATTATTCGGACGAAAATAGCAAAAAAAGCACTTTCGGTGTTCGGCCGAACAAGTAAAAAGGCCGAATAAATTTGACCGAACAATGACGTTTTTGATGACGCGATCAAATAGTAACCAGCGTAGAGTGAGAGGCACGCGCTTTATAAATGCAGCCAACATGCCCCCTTTGAGGAGAAGACAAAAGAGAAGCTCATCTGATGTGTCTGTGGCAGACGTTGTTACTTGCAGCACTAAAGCGTCTTTTAACCCTCTAGTTGAGAAACGAGCCGCCGCGTTTTGCTGGATTTTTTTCACATAGCAGCAAAATAGACTTAATATGGTCACTTAAATGCAGACTTAAGAAATATGAAAAAATAAACTCTTAAATGACTACTTGTGTCCACTTACAATCGAAACAAAACTGTGCTTTTGTAAAATAAAGAAAATAAACAGGGTGTGCTTTCTGCCTCTGTCTCCGTTAACTTTTTTTTCTGGAGCACGTCTCTAAAAAACTCAGCCAACACAATACTAGTCACACAGGCAAAGGCATATATCTTTATAATCATTGTCTACTTTTAAACGATCTAATTCAAAACGAAAACAAATATTCTCTGTTTATGTAATCTGTATGAAAAGAGAGAGATGAAAAGAGTCGTTCTCATGGCAACTCCTTATCTGCTAATCGCCACGGAGAGCGCGCGCTATATTGAAACCCAAGTGATCCAGGCAATCCATGCAAACCTGTCAACGCCCACGATAAAGTTTATGTAAACCGCAAAAGTAGGCTTATGTCTAGGACAGTTATTCATTTGTTGTGGGTTCATCCACTTTTGCACTTTTCAATGCACTTTTTTAGTTATATTCTTTCAGCAGTCAGTTATAGGCCTAACATAGGCTATTCAAGAAGGGGGGGCTTCAAAAAATGGCCAAATAAAAATATAGTTTTTATTTTACTAATTTATTTATTTTAAGTTATATTGTGCTTTGTTTAAATAATATCTGCTGGAATGTTAAAAAAAATTCAGTGTTAAACAAATTGTATTTTTGGAATTTGATGTTTTTCTCAAGACAAAATAGTAAAAAAGCATATTTTTACTATTTAATTAAATGCAATGGTGAAAAAATTGGCAAAATAAATGGAAAAATTGTGAAATACCGCGTTCGGTATTCGGCCTTCGGCCAAGCGTTTCATTATTATTCGGCTTCGGCTTCGGCCAAGAATTTTCATTTCGGTGCATCCCTATTATGAAATAATGTGACGTACATTTAGCTTTATTGATGTCATCTGGCATTTTGTAATGTTTACAATTACAATCAAAAAACACAAATGAAATTATACAGTAGGCCTAGACTATAGGCTTTTTACTTGTGATTTAGCAGCAATCGTGTAAAACGTTATAAGCCAGCAAACGCGGTACAGTACTTTATTATTATAAAGTAGTCTAACCCTTGACATAGTTATTATCATCCTATTACCATCAACAGTAGTTCAGTAAACTATGCAGTAGCCTAATATTTGTATGAAATCGTGAAACATTACCTGGTCAATATCTTCGGAGTCTATCTGTGTCTGTTGCATGGCCGACGCTTCTATAGCATGTTCTATAGCCATGGGTATACGGCTATTTACGACAGTGCAAGTATTCCACAGCGACTCTAGGGGTCGCTGTTTGACAAAAACACAAATGCTGCATAGTGTGGCTTTAAAGGGTCACTTCACCCATTTGCATTAAGGTTTGTATTGTTAGAAACCCAGTCATATATTATAATGATGGTGGAATTTTGCTTGTTTTTTTTTTATGAGATGGGAGAAAAAAGGATTCAAGTGTTTTACTTCCGTCCTATCGTGACGTAAATATCGTCATTTTGCGTCACGATAGGACGGAAGATAAATTTCATTGAAAAGTGTATAGACTACAAACATTTGCTCATTATTATTCAAGGGTGTGGGACCCACTCACCCTACAGAACTATTATAGATCAGTGGGTGGGACTTCACTTGCAGAAACCAAAATCAATATCCGCCATCTTGTTTTTGGAAGCTAAGCTAACAAGCGCTGTGGAGATAGGAAGTATGACAATGACTGAAGAAACTATACAACCATATGGAAGAAGAGGATTTTGAAAGTCTGCTGCTCGAATCCGATGTTCGTGGCTATCTTTACGAGCCGCAATATAGTGAAGAGCAGCTGAGGCTGATGGAGGAACAGGAGGCGGCTGCCTGTCGCGGTCGAGGAGCCCGGACTGGCTCGAGCTGAGGCGGACTGCTGTGCCTGTGCTCTCGCTGTGCGCTACGGACACAGATAGAGTCCGTCTGCTGCAGAGAATTTCAACGAAGGGGCCTTTGTGTTGTGATGTGAACCACCATAGTTTCGCCTGACTGAACATCCAGGTATCATGCAGTAATACACCATATTCAGAAAGAGATACAAACGAGGAGTAATTCACTAATGAATTTGCCAATGTAACTTAACGTTAACGGGGTTTGTTGTTGTGGGAAGAAGGAGGCTGGAATCGGCGAACATTTAAACATTTTAATAGTAAAATGAACAAATACACAACGAAAGTATAAGCCAACAGCCCCTCATTTAAGACTAAGTCCACACACAACATAAAATCAGGCCTGTTCCTCTCTCGATCTGCCGTTTATGCTTCCGCTCCTCTGTGAGAGATACGAGACCGGTCGGTGCGTCTCTTGTCTTGCATTATCACTTACTAGAAATTTTGCGTGAAATGAATTTCAAACTCTGGTGGCAGCTAACGTTAGCCTTGTTGACGAAAGCATGATTTCTTTGATGTGCGCGCAGTTCCGGATTAGTGGGTGTGGCTTGCGGAGCTGTGCAATGTGGTGCATTGTGGGTGTTGTAGTCTTTCATACAAATGCACCCTTCGGTTATTTTCTGTCTTTTCTCGGTCAAGAGGGCAACAAATTAAAAAATTATTTTACATTTCGACTACATATATGATCCACTTTCAATAAAGATTAATGTTGAAATGGGTGAAATGCTCCTTTAAGTAATTAAATTACTATAAAGGGGTGATTTATCCACTAATGGCTTAAATGAACAACTACTAGTCGACTAGAAAAAAAACGGTAATGCTGTATTTTATGAATCCATTAGCGTATCATTACAATATTTGGGATTGGTCATCGGCACCTTGCACTGAAGGTATTCAAAGTTCTGGTCAAAATTTATGATTTTCAAAAAATGTTTATAATTTTTGATTAATTGTGGCTATTTCAATGAAATGGTCTTGATAGATTTCTTGAGTCATCCCAAGAACAATGATTTCAATTATGCCAAATTTAGCCATAAGTTTCCAACTCCTCCCAGGCTATTGGTCTGATTTTCACCAAATTTGATCAGATGATTTTATCATACTGACACCAAACTTTGTGTGTCATTAGCCATGTTTCCATCCACTTGTCAATCGAATTATCTGAAGTTCGGTAAAAAAACTCATGCGAATAAAGCTGGTGAAAGTGTGTTTCCATCAAACGGCATTAAAGGGTACCTATTATGGCATTTAAAATGTTCCTAATAATGTTCTGGGAGTCCCCAACAACAGTTTTACATGCATGCAATGACAAAAAACACTTTTGTTGTCTTATAATATGCATTTATTTTTAGCTGATTTGCTCACCGACTCCCTTATGATTCGTTTGACGACTCATTTGTCCAAACCCCTCCTTTGCGTGACGCTAATCGGCGGTGATTGGTCAGATGACGCAGTCAGTTATATTTTGGGTTAGCCCAAAGCTTAAACATATTGATACAGCACTGCAGTACTACAATACGCTTCACATAATTTCACATATTTCAAAAAACAAAAAAAATGACATTGGAGACGTAGAAGCTGCTGAGCGTAACTCTCACTCTCACACACACGCACGCACGCACACACACGCACGCACGCGCGCACGCACACACACACACACATAAAAGCAACAATTATTAATAGTACTTACAGGTTGTGATTCGGAGGAGGAAGCTGATCTAAATAAACTTGGTATTGAACCTTCCTATAGCAGCCACTCGCGAATCCACACTTGAAAGCATTTGTGTTTGTGAAGCGATCGTCATTAAAATAACGCGAACACAGCTCAAGGTGGCTATACTTGTGTGGTATAGTTGTAAATATAAACTCTAGCCACTGAGTCTTCACATGATTGTCCCTGGGCAGTGAAAAAAAAAGTTTGCTTTTGATTCGCACTTCAGAACAGAGTCTCGTCGACATGTTGTTGTCAGGTTTCTCTGTCTGCTCGCGCGCGCGCACTGAGTGGGCGTGTCGAATTCAAATAACTTGTACAAATGACGTACGAAAGTGCATCGTTTGTCTATCGATTCATATCAGCGACTCAGAGTCGACTCTTACTTTTGAGAGACAATAACTTTGTATACGGTGAACTTTCATATTTAAAACTTTGCAGGATGTTTTTGTTCACTTAGATCTATGTTACACACTACATGAAAGGTAATTTTCAAAATTCCATGATAGGTACCCTTTAAAGCGGATAAAAGCTTGTTGAAGTTAGTCTTATGATCAGACTAGCAAACAATGGTAGCATCAGACAATCATGGCTTTTTGGTGCTTGGCCCCGATAATTGTTGCTTGCAGCTATATTTATTAGCTATTATTTTTTACATGCTCCCCAGTGTCTTCTATTGACCTGCCGCCACTGCTCTCAAACCTACTTTTAGAATTTTTTTTTTTTTTAAACGATGGTGGCCACACTGTAAAATAACCTGACCTAGACTTCTAATTGCTCTTTGTTGTGACTAATGATTCTTAATGTGCCAACTGTGAAATATTTACTCAACAATATAGCAAACACATAAACTGTTGAAAAGCAAATCATAGTGATTAGCAGAGTATTCTTTAAACCCAAATATTTATATTTTAGCATTATAATTTCAAAATTGCAGGTTATCATTTTGACTTACTATTTGTCTCCTGGTCCTCTGGAGTTCCCATATGAAGTTGATTAAATCTATTTGTTTTGTTCTCCTCTTCATCTCTTCTTAGTCTTTCCTCTTGTCTCTGTTTCTCCCATTCCTCTCGGTCTCTCTTCATCTCCTCTCGCATCTCTCTCTCATGATCCTCTATGTATTGTCTTTCTTCCTCCATCATCATCTTCATTCTCTTTTTCTCTTCTTCATGTTTGACCTGAAGAACTTCTCTCTCTGCGTGTCTTCTGTCTATCTCTTGTTTAAGTTTCTCATAATATTCATCCCATGTTTCCTGATCTATCTTTCTCCTTCTCACATTCTCTTCTTGTTTTTGTCTCTCCCATTCCTGTCTTTCTCTTTTCATCTCTGTTTTATATCGTTCTTCTCTCTGACTATATTCATCCCACATTTCTTTTTCTTTCTTTCTCCATCTCTCATTATCTTCTTCTCTCATTCGTCTTTCCTGTTGTTTCTGTTTCTCCCATTCCTCTCGTTCTGTCTTCATTTCCTCTTGCATGTCTCTCTCTCGTTCCTCTCTTTCTTGAATGTCTCTTTTATATTGTTCTTCTCTCTCTCTGTATTCCTCTTCTCTTTTCTCTCTTTCCATCTCTCTGAACATCCTACATGAGTAGTAACTGTCTCCGTTTACTTTCACCATGTCGTCTATCTTCTTCAGTAGATCAGATACTTGTGTTCGGTCTTCAGTCTGATTATTATTAAACACATGGATTCTGTTTCCACACGCTTCAATCAGGTTCATCAAAGGACATCTATATTTTCCCAGAAACTCTTCAATGGTTTTGTCCTTTAAACGATCTCCTCCGGTGAAGAGTACCATGGTGTACATTAAAGAGTTTTCACTAAACGTCTCTTTGATGATATTCACTGATGTTGCTTCTTCTTGAGTGAATCGTTGGGCTAGACTGAGCACAATAATGAACACATGTGGTCCAGGCAGGATCATGGGGATGCAGTTCTTCATTTCTCTCTGGATTTCCTCATTAGTAAGTTCAGTATCAAACACTCCTGGAGTGTCGATCACAGTAACGTGTCTGTCATTGATTTTACAGGTTTCTCTCTGACACTCTTTAGTAACGGACTCATGAGCGGTTACTGCTGTAAACTCGTCTCTTCCTAAGATGGTGTTTCCAGTTGCACTTTTTCCAACTCCAGTTTTTCCCAGCAGAACAATCCTCAGATCATCCTCACTTTCTCTTGAATCTAAAGATAGATCAAAAAATAACAATATATTGAATTTTAAGTGAATATTGCCAAGAAAATACATGTGCTAATCATATTATTTCCTCTGAACGCATGTAATATGTTTTTCTCAGAAATCTGTGTAGACTTTTGCAATCATGAAAAGAGAAAATCATGCAGATTTTTTGTTCATTACCTTTTGACTGAAACCATGTCTGTAATGAATGGATCCTCTTCTTCATTTCGTCATATTTCAGCAGTTTTTCCATCTGTGCATCCATCAATGTCTCTGAGGAGAAACAAACACCACTATTTGCACCAACCATCTGCTCCAGTTTCTCCATTAACATGGACACTTGTGTGTCAGGGCCAATGAAATGAAGTCGTCCTCCAAAACTCTCAATGACAGACCGTGTTTCTTCATTCAGTTCTGCTGTCTTTTCCTCTGAATTCTGGTATATGAGGATCATGATGTGCTTGTTGATTCTTGAGCTGAATATCATCTGGATCTTCTCCATTTCTGCTCTGTCTTCATCAGTCAGTGGAGCATCAGGAATAGTGATGATGAAAACATGGACTCCAGGATCACAGAGAGACACACAGCGGAGAGTCTGACGCATCACTTCCTTCTCTGAGAGCCGAGTGTTGATCAGAGCTGGAAGCTCCACCAGAGACACCAGACGTCCATGAAGATCCACGTCTCTCCTCACACACTCTGAGCTGAGCTCTGGTCTTCTGTCTCCCTGCTTCAGGATCAGGTTTGATATGAAGGATTTTAATCTTCTGTCACTCCCACACAGAACCAGATTCAGCTTCACACCCTCTGGAACTGTCAAATGAACAAACTAGGTTAACATTTGTGGTTTTAACTTTTTTTAAAAACATTTGTCTTAGCTAAACTGAACTTAGTCCTGTGGAAACACGGAAGAAGAGAAAGCTCTAACCGCTCTCATGTGATCATTGTGAAATCAAGTAAAAACAGGTAAAATTTATGAGGATCTATTGTCAGAAATCCATTATAATATACATAACTATTTTGAGTGGTGTATAAAGACCTTACAAAAAGAACCATTTTGCGTTTAGTACCTTAGAATGAGCCATTTCTATTTGCATACACCGCGGGTTCCCTTACACATTAAGTCACCAGTTTTCTACAATATCCTTAAACAGACAAACTTCCCTACAGGACGAGTGTGTTTCGCCACTCTGTTGTTTTTCTTCTTCTTCGTTGGTGTTTTTAGAGGCAACTTGCACTGTCACTACATTGAATGCGCACAATAGTAGTAGTAACGTTAGAAGTTAAATTTGAACAAAAAGAGGACCACACGTATTATTTTGCACAAGAGCCGACAGAGCGTCAATCTTCGTCGGCAAAGAAAAGAAAACATGACGCAGCAAGACGAAGGCGGGACAGACGACTGCAGAAATGCCAGATTAACAACAGAGTGGCTTTTTCCAGATGGAAGATGCTGATGCTGGAGAAATGTTTTTAAAACAATGGCGAAGTTGCCTGTTTTCTGCTGGACAGGTACATTAGTCCAACTTTAGCAATGCAACGTTAAATGAAAACTGTCTTTGGCTACAAAATGGGCATAATCACCGTGAGAAGTAACGGTTCCCTATCAGTCGCTCATGTTCGACATTACCCCGATGTGATGGCATAATTGTGATCACTTCGGGGAGCCCTATCATCTTTGAGTATCTACAGAACGAGCCAATGAACGTTGGCGCACGTGAATCGCGTCACATGCCCCGTCCCGTAGCACGGGTATAAATACGGAAGCGGACGCACCTTTGTCTTTCACTTCGGAGCTGAGCTTCCTGTTTGAAGACTCTTCAAACCTCTCCTCTTCAGTGTTGGTGTGACAATGCAATCAGCGATTGGCCATGAGCATTATAGCTCAAACAAATGCTGTTTTCACAGAATCAAATTTCTGAGTCGGTTTCGGGGGGCGTTCCCTGTGAGAGTGTTCAGCGGTAGGCACTACCACTGCTGTACACTGCGGCCATTCCCTGGGTGCCTCACCACTGTGTGAAAGTCACAAAAGAGTTGTTTTCCCGCCAATAGACGGCCACAATAGTTGCATCTTGTGTTTGTGCGTTAAGCACGCTGAGGCTGCTTTAGTGAGTAGTTAATGTTCTCAGTGCGGGAACATGGGTATTGCTGTGCTAAGGTCGAGACTCATTTACCTCAAGGGAGGTGCAGTCCCCTCGCCTATGCCCCGATCTATCACTTATTCTGGTCCATAGAATAAGCCTACTTATGTGCTTAACCAGGGTGATCTGAGGATTACCGTGAGGGCTTCCCCGCCGAGCCAATCTCTGTGGGCCCCTCACGCCTCAAAGCCACCGCAGACGTTGGAGGCTCAAACAGAGCGTGCTGGTCCTTCTTATGGGCGACCAGTTCCTTTGGGGCCCCAGCTGACGATCCGATGTCAGTTGCAGCATCGGAGGGGGAGCTTCAGTCCAGGGGATGAGGACTCAGCTGCATTGCCCCCTACGGGGAGTGTAGCCGTCCTTTTCACGAGCCCGTCCTAGTGGCTCCTCCCTCCTCACCACCCTCGACGGCGGAGCAGCTAAGGGGTATGTGGATATCCCGCCAGTGGAGTGTGCCGTTGCGATGCAGCTGTGTCCGGCATCCACTTCCTCTTGCGGGTAATCCACGCCTCCCGTCCAGGGCCAGTAAGTCTACGTTCGGTCTAACGGCGAAGGCTTTCAGAGCCTGTGGACAGGCTGCTTCCGCCCTCCATGCCACGGTGCTTCTGCACATCCTGCCCTGGCGGACAGCTGCTGCCTCCAACCGTCTCCGGCCACCAACCCCCTGTCCGCTCATCGTCGACCTCCTGCAGCGTCCTCAGCTCCTGCTAAGCCACCGCAGCTGGACACAGCGTGGAGCCAGCCGTAGAAAGTCAACCCCGCCCATCCAGGCCGCTGCTAAACCAGATGGCAAGCGGAGGTGCAAACAACCCTGAGATAGGCAACCAAAAGGTGAATCAGACTCCACAGACAGCTTGTCCTGAACCGTTCCTTTCACAGGCTGCCGTTCAAGGTGCTTACGCAGAAATTAATTTTTAAGTGCATCCGTCCCCAAGATTGGTTTGCAGCGATCGACCTAAAGGATGAGTACTTTCATGTCTCGATTCTCCCTTGACACAGACCGTTTTGTTCAGTACAAGTTCTTACCCTTCTGGCTGGCCATGTCATCCCATGTCTTCACGAAAGACATGGAAGCGGCCATTGCTCCCATGTGCGAGCGTGGTGTTCGCATCCTTTTAAAAACGATGGCGAAGTTGCCTGTTTTCTGCTGGACAGGTAAATTAGTCCAACTTTAGCAATGCAACGTTAAATGAAAACTGTTGTTTGGTTTCTTTGGCTACAAAATGGGCATAATCCACCAAAATGGACACCACGCAAATTGCTCATGCCGCTTCAAATTGCAACTACTAGGCAAGCACGTACTGGTCCTTACGGACAGCACTGCAACAGTTGCGTACATCAACTGCCAGGGTGGTCTACGCTCCTGCCGCATGTCATATCTCACCTGCCATCTCCTTTGGACTCTGAAGCATCTGAGGTCGCTTTGTGCCATTCATATTCGGGGCCTGCTCCACCGTGAAGCCAACGAGCTATCTCGGCTGTAGGTGCTACCGGGAGAGGGGAGACTCCCTCCCCAGGTGGTCCAGCTGATTTGGAGGTGCTACACAGGTAGATCTATTTGCCGCCCCGGAAATGTCCCACTGCCAGTTATTCTACTCCCTGACCGAGGGCACCCTTGGCATGGACGCACTGGCACACAGCTGGCCCCGGTGGCCTATACAAGTATGAGTTTCGTCCAATGAGCCTTCTTGCACAGACCCTGTGCAAAGTCAGGGAGGACGAGGAGCAGGTCTTGCTTGTTGCGCCATATTGACCCAACCCGACCTGGTTCCCTGAACTTGTACTCCTCGCGACAGCCCCTCTCTGGCTCTCAGAGACGGGACACCCTATGGCACCCGCGTCCAGACCTCTGGAAACTCCATGTCTGGTCCCTGGGTGGGACGCGGAGGTTCTAGGTGACCTACTCTAGGCGGTAGTTGACACCATCACTTCCACTAAAGCTCCATCTACGAGGTGCCTCTATGCATTGAAGTGGAACCTGTACATTGAGTGTTGTTCTTCTCACCAGGAGAACCCCCAAACTTGCTCGATCAGAGCTGTGCTTTCCTTCCTGCAAGAAGGGTTGGAGCGAAGGCTGTCTTTAAAGTGTATGTTGCTGCTATCGCCGCACATCACGATGCAGTTGAGGGTAAATTGTTTGGAAAGCACAACCTGATCGTCAGGTACCTGAGGGGGGCAAGGAGACTAAATCCGCCTCGCCCACTCTCGATACCCTCTTGGGATTTATCTCTGGTCCTTTTGGCACTTCAGAGACCACCTTTTGAGACTTTGCAATCAGCAGAGTTAAAAATTCTGTCATGCAAGACAGTACTCCTGGTTGCATTAGCCTCCATCAAGAGGGTAGGGGACCTGCATGCATTTTTGGTTGATGAATCGTTTGGCCCGGCTAACTCTCCCGTGATCCTGAGACCTCGGCCCGGATACGTGCCTACTACCGGGACCAGGTGGTGAACCTGCAAGCGCTGCCTTCGGATGAGCCAGACCCAGCTCGACCTGCTCTAAATTTTCTCTGTCCCGTTCGCGCTCTGCGCCTATACGTGGAAAGAACACATAGCCTCAGGGCCTCAGACCAGCTCTTTGTCTGTTACGGAGACTAGCAGAAGGGAAAGCCTGTCTTCAAGCAGGGGATAGCCCACTGGATAGTGGATGCAATCACCTTGGCTTACGAAGCCCAAGGTGTGCCTTGCCTGCTCGGGACGAGAGCCCACTCCAATAGGAGTGTCGCTTCTACCTGGGCGGTGGCACACAGCGCCTCGCTGACAGACATCTCTAGAGCTGCGGGCTGGGCGACGCCTAACATGTTCGGGGGCATGGTTCAACGATGTCTGTGACGGGAGAGAGAGCTGGGAGCCGAGAGGCATGTAAGTTAGTGAAGCGCAAAATGATGAACACCTGAACTCGTTTGCAGTGATTGCCGTGGGGAAGCATAAAAGCCACCTAGAAGAAGAAAGCTGACAGAGAGAGAGTGACTGTGGACGTGTGTGTGCTTGTGACGAGAGCCTGAAGAAGCTGCCGCTTTATTGAAAGAGAACTTATTTGAGAGTTTATGTGTGAGTGCGCACATAGCGACTAGTTTGCATGTATGCAGAATAAAAGAACACACGTTCCACACGCGCCGACCCCGTCTCCTTCCTTCTTCCCCATATTTCAACTTTGCTACAAATTTTTTTGTCAATTTTTTTCTCCTTGAAATTGACAAAGGGTATTTACTGTACTGTAATAACATGTAAGCATATTACTGTATTCTCACAAATATGCTTTATTCAGAAAATTAAATTAATCCACTCACCCAGTGTCTTGATCTTCTCCTGTAACTCTTTGATTTCATCATCTCTCACATTCAGTTTCTCCTCTAGTTCATCTCGGACTCTCTTCTCTTGAGCTCTCATATACATCTGAAGTGAATAGGGTTCAGTCTTCAGTCTGTCTATACAACCCAGAATATTTGAGATCAGTCCAGAGTTTCTATCATCCTTTAACCCCATTACACTGTACCAACTCCCATAGAGACTCCCGACGCACTGAGATTCTTCAGATTCTACAAAATCTGACACACTTTTGTCAACAGTGAGTTCAGTAGTGAAAAGCACCATGAAGTGCTCACTGGAGTTAAATATTCTTTTAATCTTCTTCATTTCTGCTTTGTCTTCATTAGTCAGTGGACTGACAGGAGTAACAAAGATGAAAAGATGAACTCCAGGATCACAGAGAGAGAGACAGCGGAGAGTCTCCCGCATCACTTCCTCCTCTGAGAGACGAGTAAAAGCTGGAAGCTCTATTACCGTAATCTGCCGTCCATGAATCTTCTCCTCTTTCTTCACACACACATTGCTCTTCTCTTTCGGAGGTTTACTCGGTTTCCCTCGAAGTATTTTAGATACTGAGGTCTTGAGTCTTGTATTATATCCACAAAGCACAATGTTCAGCTTTGTTTTTACAGAAATAGTCACTGAAATAATATTTAGAAACAGTAGACTCAGTTTAGCTTTGGTACCAAATGTACACTTCCTTAAACAACAACTGATATTATTAGTGGTGGGACGTTATCGGCGTTAACGTGCTGCGTTAACGTGAGACTCTTATCGGGCGATAAAAAAAATATCGCCGTTAATCTATTCTCAAAGTTAGGTTGGGAGCTAGGTCTATACTACGCAAGCTAATGATATTTTAGCGGATATATACCTAGCCGAATTGCCCTGTAGGGGGCGAGAACGGGTCTTTAGGATTGCCACCTGTCCCGGTTTTACTGGGATTGTCCTTCTTTTTAATAACCTGTCCCGGGAAATGTATGCAATCTCCCGGCCGGTTTTCGAAAGGCTACGTGAATATGTATCTTCAAACCGTGTAGCGCGCATGACAGAATGAGAGAGAGAGCACAGTGTAGCGTGCGCAGGACAGAGAGGGAGAGAGCAAGAGACCTTGCGTGTGTGTGCTAGTGTGCATCACGCGCTGTGCGTAGGGCACCAAGTGCTGAGGGGGCACCAAAAATAGCCTAATGAAAAATCAATCATCAAACTTCTTGTTATAATCATATTCAGCGCGTTCTTCATCTTCAATCTGCACACCGGCGCCGAGCAGAGAGCACGTCAGAAACAGAGGACAGGGTGTGTGTGTTCATCTGAGCCTCATTGGTCTGTCACTGCTCGTCAATGTCAGAATATTTGAGATGACCAATCAAATCAAAGTAGGCGGGCTTTATGTTCACAGACGCTGCTGAGCGCGAATTTCAACAGTGCAACTCGACGCTAGCCTGGCTAACGCCAGACCCAATTCTCGTTGAGACTTGGGTCTGGGAACCACATGTACATTTTCTCGTATTTGAGGCGTGGTTTACGAATGCCCAGCGCCGTTTATTGGGTGCTAAGAATGTCTATCAAATGCGCCTGCCAACATATGTTGTCATCGTCTTGCTGCTCCCTCCCCGTTCTGTGATCCCGTTCTGTGATTGGTTCCCTAAATGAGGCGAAAAATCTGGCCATGGTATCCAGACTGCCTTTCAGCGTGAATTGAATCGCGCTGCGGTAAGGCAGTATGGGGAAACCCAGGCTAACTCGACGCTTCAGTGTACGGTCAAATGCGAGATAAGATGTAAGTAGCTAAACTTAACTTTATATATTTGACAGTTTTTTTAGGTCATAAATGTTAAACGAATGACAAAAAATAATTAGGCAAACTAATATAGTTTTGTCTAATTTCGCCATTTTGAACTGAAAATAGGCCTATGTAACATACCTAACGTTAGTGTAATTGTTTAGGCTACTGTCATTGTGAGGGGACAAGAAACATGAACAAAGCCGTTTTCATCATGTTAGGCACAGGATTAATAAGAATGTGTACATATTGAGAATAAAATACAAATTGTAGCCTTTAGTAAATTAAAAAAGCCAACTTTAGGAGGGGAAGAGACAGGGCAAGATAAAAACAAAGAGAAAAAGAGTGTGATGCTGATGAGGAGAGAAAAATAATCAGCTGCCCACTGACATGATTTTAAAGCTGTTGTTAACGAATTTTTTTTTTGCCTTCACAACATCTTAAAATGCACATTTGTAGTTCAGAGAAATCCAAAATTTTCTCGGGGAAACCCCGTACCCCCCTAACTGACCTGCCTCTAATTCGGAACCACAGTGATTATAAAACCATGCCATTGCATGGTAATGAAACTAGTTAATAGTAAGCATTAGACCCTAAACTAAAGTGTTACTTTTTAATTTTTTAATTTTTCAAAAATTAAATGAAAAATCCTAAATGATAAATGAAAATGTATCATTTAAATGAAAATCCTAAATGAAAATACCCCCCTAAATGAAAATCCTAAATGATAAAAAAAAAAATAGGGGGGGGGGGGGGGCATCATAAAGTAATTATGCTTAGGGCACCAAAATGGCTAGCAGCGGCACTGCGTGTGTGCCTCAAGAAGCGCATGTAAGGCAACACAGTGATGTGACATCATATGAAAACAAGCTATAGCGAACTAAATGAATGCTCTGCTAGTTAACCCTTAGGGGTCGAAAAGGGTCCTCCGATAAGGGGTCCTTATCAGTGCAAAAGAGAATCAAATTACTCTGTTGATTTTGATCTTAAATATAAGTGTTGTACATCATTAGATCCTGTTAAGTTTCTATTTTTTTGTGGATACTCACAATAAAAACAAAGTGTTGTGCTTTTCGTCAAATAAAGAAAAATAAACATGATGCGCATTTTAACTTGTCTCTGTCAGTGAGGTCCGTTCTGAAACGCGTCCGAAATATTAACTTTAACTCTCTCAATACTTGTCACAGAGATACGAGATATGTCTCTTTATGAAGCTGAGATTCTCTTCTTTTAAATTAAGTAATTTATTTAAAATATATATATTTACAGTTTATGTAATCCGTTTGAAACAAAGGAGAGTTACAGTTTTTTCGCTCACCCTTCATTATAGTTAATCAGGTGAGCCCGCCACACCCCCAGCGCTTTTGACATGGTAAATCTATGCAGCACACGCGGCACGCCCCCCGATCAATGCCAAACACAGATTCTTCATCAGAGATTCACAGATAGTTCATCGCGTTTTAGGGATGGAAGCACGCTAACGTTACTCCTTCAGAGGATTATGGACAAATGGGAATAATTCACCTTTTTCTCAGTGGAATTTGAAACTCAGACGAAGAACGTTCCATTTTGAAGAACGAATTAACCCCGAGGATTCAAGTTCGGAGTAAGTTGTTTATAGTGTTTTATAATTCCTTTTCTGATCATAGAGCTCAAATGCATTTTCATATTTTGCATAGTAATTACCTCAACACAACATTCGTGTAGCAGCTAGGCCTATACGCTCGTGTAAACTTTTTAAATAACTGCTTAGGTTATAATGATTTAGTGAAATATATCGATCTGCGAGTTTTGTTTGAGTTCTTCTGTGGTCTAGTGGTTAGATCACTTGCCAACCGTGTCAGAGGGTACGGGTTCGAAACTGCCCCTGGCATATTTTTTTCTCTCATCAAAACCGAATATGTTCATCAGTGGTACAGTCTATATCAAGCACACACGTATATAGGACACCCGTTTGTGTGCGTTTTATTTTGTGATTTCACCGGAATGAATAGTGTCCGCAATGGCAATAGATTGAAGAGCACGCCCTAAGAGCGAGTGAAGACTGCGCGCGCGTCGCCACAAGAGACTGTATCCATGACACTGATAGCAGGACACGAGCGCTCAGCTTGAGTTCAAAAACAAAACATTTTAGCTCTAGATCTCTTATTTAAGAGCGGACTAAATGAATGCTCTGCTAGTTAACTGGGGATGTTTTATTTGTATTAGGTACAGCCGTTCATTGAGTGTATCAGTAAATGCGTGCGGTCTATCCGGTTGTTAAGTCGTGACGTAAGCGCTCTCCGATATCTGTTAAAGCGGTCGTTCTCTACCTTACCTACCCGCTTTCGCCGGAGTTTAACGTGTTCCAGTGTTGTTTAAATAGATCGGAGTTAAAAAAAACAAGTGACATTTAACTGTCATCTACCGCTTTCCCTGTGACGAGAAAGATAAGAGAAAATGGCGGCAGTTGATTAGGTAAGTTACAAATCTTAAACGAATGAAGAAACTTTGGCGCCAGTGGGTGCTATCCCTTAATCCCCAGTAACACCCACTGGCACTGAAGCGAAAAAAGCCCTTTAAAAAAAGGTTTTATGTAGTCTAAGATCTGAAAGACGAGCGGAGCGCTTGGGCCCGGAAGAGGCTAAACATCACGCGTGACGTCAGACTTAACAACCGAATATGGGCCATAAACAGATACTCGCGGTTACGCGGTCTACTCATCAATAGATGTTTCTCTGTCCATCAACAAATACATTGTGCATCTATTATCATAATTGTCCATCAGTTTACTTTGGATAATGTGCTAAGAGTTTTTTGCTTTTGTTTTGTTGTGTTTACATCGTCACCATCAGTCTTCAGAAATCATTCTGATATACTTTTTTTTTTTTAAATCAATGTTGTAAACAGCTGTGCTGCTTAATTTTTTTTAACCTGTGATAGTTTTTTAGGATTCTTTGAATGCACTTTTTTTTTTTTATATAACCACTATATAAGCAATATTTTTTTATATATAATAAAATTATATATATATGTTTTTATATATAAAAAACAAGTTTGGTCTTTTTATGTTTTTTTTTTTTTGAAAGGAAGTGTTAAGTGATATGAATGACTTTAAGTCTTTATGTTCTTAGGAAAGATTTCTATTTTGAATAAATGCTGTTCTTTTTAACTTTTTATTCATTAGTGAATCATTCTTAGTTCAGGCTGCCTCACAGCACCTTGATGGGCCATTAGACATTGGGGGAGTGTCTTTAGTCTTCCCAGGTGTAAATCACATTAATATTCATGGGCATTAACACTCCCACGCATACAGCACTGCTGACCCAAAAACTGATGTAAGAAATTCAAATCGTTATATTGATCTTTCTGAAAGAGTGGTCAGAATGATTTTCACTTCATTTTGAAGTAAAAGTTCTAGCCTACAAGAATAGTAACTCAAAAGTATTGTTTTCAACTATTCAGTATGTGTTAAATGGCCTTATTGCGGTGACATTTTTTTTCCCAAAACGTACTAACCACGCATATTATTTTTTTTCTATAAAATGCAAACATGTACATCCATTTTGCTCACATATTATTGTAGCAGAGTTTGTGCTGAATACAGCAAATTTATATGTTGGCAAATGGTATGTTTTAAGTAGCTGAAATAAGCACAAATGTCAGGGCATATCAAAACACCGAAAGAGCCCCAAAACAGCTCAGACCCCTAAGGGTTAACTGGAGATGTTTTATTTATTTGTATTAGGTACATCCGTGCAATGTTTCAAAACGTGGTGGACAATTATCGATCCTGAGAAAAATTAGTGGGGACATGTCAATGACGACGACTTCACTAGATCTAAACAAATTAACCCATTCAAATTCATGTTTAACTGAATAAACAGTTAGTAAACACAAGTACATTTTATTGAACATGATTTATTTTCATCACCAATTATAATAGTAGAACAGCTTTCTCAAGCAGTTTGTGATGCATTTTGGAACAGGAGATGAGCCCCTGGTCTAATGCGCCACCTGGATTGACAAACCCGTTCTCAAAGACTTACTTTTAGTCATTATTTGGGTAGGTAGCACACATATTCTGAATGCCTTCAAATGAGCCATTTTAATCTAGATTAATTCCAAGATTACAGTGATATTAATCTAGATTAAAAAAATTAATCTATGCCCACCTCTAAATATTATATATAATATTACATTATATCGGAATAGTTCACCCAAAACTGACAATTCCATCATCATATACCCACGTGGTGTAACAAACACAATTCACTTTTTTCTATTTAACACAAAAGGGGCTTTTTTAGCAGAATGTCAATGCTGTTTTTTTTTACTAAAGCTGAAAAAAAATCACATTTTGTGCATAAGCAATGCTTCTGTTGCTGGTTTCTGCTGCTTTGCATGTTTTTTTGATTTGGAAATTCAGTTCTCTTTCAAAAGACATGTAATAGCGCCCCCTACCGTATAACAGTGTAAACACTGAAAGCCGTAAAATTCCATCAATGGCAGGGAAAACGTTTAAGGACAAAAAAAATAAAAGTTCATGAGCATATTCTTTTATTCTGAAAAAAATACTTTGACAAACCTCCTCCATCACTTGCTGTTTTTGAATTCTGTTTGAGTTTTCCATCCTCCTTTTTGCCATCTCCTCTGAATGAACCCCCAGATCTGCTCGGATCTTCATCCACTGATGTTCCTCCATCCACTGACGTTCCTCCATCTTGGATGTTTTCTGATACATTCTTTCCTAGCAGAACAATCCTCAGATCATTCACTGAAAAAGAGCAGAGACACACACATGTTGGATTTCAAAATGTTTTATGTAGTTTTGATAGATTTTATACTGTACAAACTATTCTTAGGCTGGTCCCACCAGACTCTCCTACATTTCATTTGTACATAGAGTCTGGCACCACTCCAGTGACAAGCGTTAACTTTCTTGTAGGCGGGAACTCTATTGAAGTCTAAAACTATTGGATCTGCCCAGAGTCACTCTGGATCTGCCATTACCAATCGCTAAAGTTTCGGTCGTGACATATGTCATATGTCAAACTTTTCCCGAAGCCCGTGGGAGGAGGGCCACAACAAAACTAAGCAAAGATTGTTCTTGCTCCGGCTTTAACTTCTGGATATTCGGCAGCGTTGCCACAACGGACCGAATGGCTTCGCTCGCATCTTTCTCCTTTGCCATTACTGAACTACAACTCAAAATAACGCACAACATCAACGTCATTGTTCTCAGCCACTCCCTCTGTTCGCTGATTGGCCCGGTAAAAAAATGACCGTAGCAAACCAAAGACTACAGCACAATCCCAGACGTAGCACTGAAGGAAAAGGAAAATTGAGTGGAAGTACGTAGGAGGGGGGAGCCAGACTAGTGTATTCTAGCCTCTAACCCAGCAATCAGGAACCTAAGAGCCACATCTTGCACTTTTATAGAAATCATGTGGCTTACCAGGTCTTAGTTTAGATCAGTTTATTTATCCCTTAGAAAATTTGATTTGCATAGGTGCCACCCATCACATTAACATAGTCACACACATAAACATTCAAAACAAAGAAATTAAAAGAACATAAATAAAAGATTAGCAAATAATAATAATAAAAGGGAGGGGAGGATGGGGGTTCCAATAACCAGGGTGCGGAGTACGGGGGAGCTAGGGTGAGCTCGGCTCCCCTTAATAAGACATGGGCTCCCCTGAAAACGTGATTTGTGAATTTTTGGGGGGGGGGGTCTTAAAAAATATTGACGTGCAATTTCAGTTTGTGTATTGTGATCATCGTCAGTATTATGTGTAAAATAGCAAAAATATCATGCATGCATTCATGCAGGACGGCGATTTAAACCTAATTTACTTCAATAAAGATTAAGCGTAGCGTTAGTTCTGGCAGGTCACATTAGTCAAGCTCGCATCAGCTAACTCTCAGCTGATCCACATCTACCTATAGGAATACGACGCCTATCACCGTATACATATGCAAGCTCCTTCAGTATTATCAGAAGCTATCGCGTTTCTCAGGAGCTAATTACCCTCCTCCATTCCCAGCTCCACCTCTCGCCCAGTCAGGATTTGGCATTCTGAATCGGAATAAATTCTCAAATTATGTTGTACTTTTAAAATCTTGAATTAAATATATTTGCATACATTCATGTTGGTTCTGTTCTGTTTACTCCAAGGGGGGTTATTGCTGCTCTCCCTGCTCTTATGGATCCCATGCTAGGCTAGGGAGTTCTCGCTCAGAATGGAACCATACCGCCAATCCAAACTTTATGCTAATTGTTAATCATATTTGACGATAGCGGTCCTGACAGAAATCACTATACATGCTCTTCTTGTCATGCGCATCAAGGTGTGGTGGCGCTGCAGTGCAAATTCCAACCATGTTTAGTACATGTTAACTCAAAGATTCGTAGAAAAAATATAAACATTGGAGGCCATTGATCTGCGCTCGAAGTCCTTGAAATCTATTCTGTGTTAAGGTAAGACATGTTATTCCCAATTATGTGTTGTGGATGGGTTGTTATAGATCTGTGTGACTCTCAATACCCACGTTTCCACTGCCGAGCCGTGCTAGTGCGTGCCAGGGCCAGTCGTGTTTCCACTGTCACTTCCGGGGCTTGATCGGGGCTTAATCGGGGCCAATGGCCAGGATTTCTGGCCCGTCGAATACCTTGGGCCAAAGCGGGCCAGCTCCGGCTAGAGGTGTGCTCAAGGTAAAAGGCGGAGTTTATCGGTGTTATGGAACGTTATGATCTGAAGCAAGATGCACATTTCGCCTTTTTATATCGCGCAAAATAATCGCTGCTGGAAATGGAGAATCGCCTGTACTGGTCTGTGGAAGATACCAAAGCTCTTCTGAGCATTTGGGCAGAAGAAATGGTACAACGTCAATTTGACGGCGTGTCAAGAAACGAGGACGTTATAAAATACATCAATGCTGAACTTTCTAAGCTAAGCATTCAGCGAGCAACGCTTCAAGTTCAGGAAAAAATAAAAAAGTTGCGGGCGCAGTATTGTACAAGGCAATTCAAACGCACAATGGACAAAGCGGAGCTCAGAGAAGGAACTTTCCATGATTCGACTTGATGGACTGTGTGCTGGGTCACCGTGTGCTGGGTCACCATCCCTCTGTTAATGGCGAGACAAGTCGGGACACTATGGCAGCCACGGCCGGTGAGTTAATATACATGCTATCTTCCTAACTTAAAAAATAAAATAAATTCATAATACCCGCTGAAATGGGTTGGGTTGTATGACGTTTGATCCAGAAAGGCGTGTTGGGGCGGGGTTTAGGGCAGCGCTGCGGGGCTACTGGCCCGGCGGTGGAAACGCAAGCCCAGTGCTTGAGGCCCGAGGCCACTGGCTCGGCTCGGCTCGCTGTTAGCCCTGGCCCGACAGTGGAAACGCGGCTAATGTCTTAGGCCTAATTGAACGGAGGAATTATGGTATTCTTCTGTAGCCTGACGAGTAATTTAACCCTTGTTCAAGTGAATTTAGAAACAGCCTATTTATAGACTATTTGTGGATGGCTGTTTGCTGTTTGACTTATCAATTTGTGTCGATAAAGTATAATAGGGTGAATACTGTATTTAGTGCTTGCATAGTGCATACACTTGTAGCTGTTATGTATCTTTGTAAGCCCTTGAAATGAATGGGTTTCATAGTGCAGCACTGCGCAATCGTGTCCTGTCTGAAAGGCGCTTCAGTCCTCGGCACACGCAAGTGCATGTAAATGTATTGATAGCGCTGGTTTGTTTGGAAGTAGTGAGAGCTCCATGAACCACGTGACCACGTGACCATGTGACGGCGACGCCAACGAGATCTGTTTTTCAATGGCTTTGTCTATAACAGCGATCTATTATACCACATTAAGTGTGCCAAAACATGACAGAGACAGAGCCTGAAAGCGTGTCTCACACCAAATGTGTGAGAGTTGGCTACCCTGGACTTTATCTATTGCCTGATGGTAGGACAACAAACTCTGTGTAACGGATGTGATAAATGTCTGTTTAACTTCAATCACCTTGGAAGCAGTCTTAATCAGCTTCTGTTTCTACCAGACAAGCTAACACAATCAAACCATACAATGACACTGTAAGAAATTACAGATTTAATAAAACTCAGGTAAAATTGTTTCATTAACAATAATTCTTAAAATAATTAATTAATTTCCGCAGTCACTGCTTTCCTGGTGCTCGTGTATCGGTATGCGGCACATCACCCGCGACGAGGATCATCGTGTCCGGACCGCTTCCCACGTACCGACAAGGACATGAAAGGTTTAGTAGATGATTTGCTCTAAACGAATGGTTAATGTCTCTTTGTAAAGACAACATCTCCAAGACGCTATGGAAGGGCCGATTCCAGAATCCACTGCCGCTATTATGTATATATGTGTATATATATGCAGCAGCCAGCAGCCATATCACCCTGTAGCCCAAGACTGGTTGCCCACTGAAGCTAAGCAGGGCTGAGTCTGGTTAGTACCTGGATGGGAGACCTTCTGAGAAAACCAGGTTGCTGCTGGAAGAGGTGTTAGAGAGGCCAGCAGGGGGTGCTATCCCTGTGGTCTGTGTGGGTCCTAACACCCCAGTATAGTGAAGGGACACTATACTGTCAAAATAGCACCGTCCTTCGGATGAGACGTTAAACCGAGGCCCTGACTCTCTGTGGTCACAAAAAATCCCAGGATGTCTTTCGAAAGAGTAGGGGTGTAACCCCGGCATCCTGGCCAAATTTGCCCCTTAATTGTACTCTGTCCATCATGGCCTCCTAATCATCCCATATACTGATTGGCTTCATCACTGTCTCCTCTCCACCAGTAAGCTGGTGTGTGGTGAGCGTTCTGGCGCAATATGGCTGCCGTCGCATCATCCAAGTGGATGCTACACACTGGTGGTGGTTGAGGAGATTCCCCCCCTTCTATGTAAAGCGCTTTGAGTGTCCAGAAAAGCGCTATATAAATGTAATGAATTATTATTATTATTATTATATATATATATATATATATATAGTACCCCTCACATGTCAGCAAACATTTTAGTATATCTTCTCAAAGGACAATACTATAGAAATGAACTTGGATATATTTTAGAGTAGTCAATGTGCTCCTTGTATAGCAGTATATATTTACTGTCCTCTGAAAATAACTCAACATACAACCATTATTGTCAAAATAGCTGGCAACAAATGTGAGTACACCCTAAGTGAAGATGTCAAAACTGTGTCCAAAGTGTCAATATATTGTTTATAAAAAGCAGCCTTTCATAAGCCCCTTTATTGCTGTCTTTGTGGGTGAGAGTGGCATGCAAGATTTGCAGGAAGTCATGCAAAAACAGGATGTGGTAAATCAGAGTTGCATACAGAAGAAGATTAAAAGATAAATGCAAATAGATACTGTAAGCACAAGTACAAACAAAAAATGTAGGCATCTCTGACATGTGGCAATTCACGATATGTCTGGCAGGGGATTAAGAATATGACAAATGTTCCCCATAAGGGAAGAGGCAAACTACCTCTGGTGTTACAAGGATGTGAGGCGCAAGAGATGGCCAATCCGCTCAACTCATATTTCTGTTGTTTTGATAGGGGAGATGGTAATGCTGTCTCATTGATGCCACCACCACCTATGACTACATCTTCTGCTGGTGTTTATATTAATGAACTAGTGGTTAGTCAGATCTTTAAGATATGTAATCCTCAGTCCAGATAAGATATGCGGTAATATACTGTTCGGCTCAGTTAGCACCAGTTTTTACTGAGATTTTTAGAGTATCTTATAATTCTGGTATTATTCCTGCCTTCTGGAAAACTTCTACAATAGTTCCAGTGGGAAAAGTTTCTAGAAATATAATTTTTTACGACAAATAGCACTAACATCTCTAGTGATGAAATGTTTTGAGAGTTTAGTAAAAAAGCACATTGTATCTGGAACAGAGCATCTCATAGATCCTCTGCCATTTGAAAGGACCATCTTATTGAATCCCAGCATGCTAGAGGTGTGAACCTACACTGGTCTCTCGGTTCGGTTCGATTACGATTATCCTGTCATCGATTCAGTTCAATTCGACATTGCGATGCACCGCATAGCCTACTTAATTTTCAATTTTACTTCAAAAGTGATATATGTGCGCGCGAGTGTTCGCCTGTTCGGGAAGTCGCAGTGACAAAAACAGAGACATTCCAGTTTAAGTTTCATGGGACTAAAGCCTGTTTATGCCTTTAAGAAAATGAAATTCTGTCAAATCAAGTTTGTTTTAAAGAAATGTTCATTTAAAAGCAGCGCTCATTCATCAGTGTATAATGTTGCCCTGGAGACGCGCACATCAACCGTCACCGAGTCCGCTGTTGAAGACGATCGTCCATTTATAATCACGTGTAACAAAACAGAATAATTGTAATTTGACCATCGGGTGCGGAAGGGTTGCCATCTGTCCCGGTTTGTCCCGATTTATCTTTTAATAACCTGTTCCGGGAAATGTATCCACTCTCCCGGGACACTGAACGTCCCGGTTTTCGAAAGGTTTTGTGAATGTAGGCTATGTTCAAACCGTGTAGCGCGTGCACGGCAGAGACGGAGAGAGCGAGAGAGCAAGACCTTGCGTGTGTGTGTGCCTCAAGAAGCGCATGTAACTTGCATGCACATGTAAGAAGTGTATGTAAGAATGTTTAATTACTCGCACTCGCGTCTCTCCTCCCTCTGCCAGTGTTTGCTACCGGGACAAAGCACATACGCGATAAATGACATCAGAAAAGCGTCAGTACATTATAACCGGTTATGGTCTATTACTGAACCGATACTGAATCGTCCTTGTCTGCATCGCGGTGCATCGTAGAAATGATTCATTTCGACACCCCTACAGCATGCCCAGCAGCGACTCTACGATCGGCCAGCGCAGCCCCAGGAGTTGCTTGACGACCAAGTCCTGGTCTTAGTACCCAATGTGGCCTGTAATTTTCTGGCCGTCGTTGAGAGAGTCAGACCCACAAATTATAGGCTGTGTCAGCCTGGGAGATGAAGGGGTGAGCAGGTCTACCCAGTAACCTGTAAAAGCGCTGGGTCCAAGAGTGGCCGGCGGTGGCCTTGACGGAAGACAAAGTTGATCCTGTGGTAGATCTGAATCCACAGCTCGACCCACACCAAAAGAAAGAACTGGAAGCCCTGATCCAAAACAGTCATGGACGCACCTCCGTCCTGTCACATGATATCCGGACCCCCCACGGTGTCAAAGTTCAGCAGCGGCCCAACCGAATTCCAGAATCTCGTCTGCAAGCCAACCACCTTCTCTTTGGTTTTGCTGACGTTCAGAAAGAGACACCATGATGCCCGTTTCTCCACCTCATAGTGTTGCACGGTGCACCGATACTTCAAAAGTATCGTGATTCTCGGAAATTAAAAACATCAGGATTCCTAAATGTAATAGTATCAATACTTCTAAGAAAGAGACGTATTTTATATTGGTGTGTGCAACGCACGCTTCCAGTGCCTTCCTATGGACGTCTGTGTTTGTTCTCCTCACGCTTGCAGCTTGAAAAGAAGCTGCAGCTGTCATGTGACAAACACTACAGCGAGATGCTGCATGTGCGAGCACAAGTGACACTGTGGCCGCCGGTCAGTAGCGGAGTGGCAATCCGGAGAGTCTGGACTTTTCCCGGTGGGCCGGTAGTGTTTCGAGGCCGGTCTGATAGTTATACATTGCAAGTTCTTAGCAACACCATCCGGCGGCCTGGTGTGCAGGGACACGTTTGTGTGCATTTTATTTTGTGATCTCACCGGAACGAATAGAGAGTCTCTGCAACGGCGATAGATTGAAGCGCGCGTCCGAGTGAAGACGGTGCATGAGCCACAAAAGACACTGTCTCCATGACACTGATAGCAGCGGACACGAGCGCTCAGCTTGATTTAAAAAACAACAGATTTTAGCGCTAGATCTCTTATTTAATAGCAAACTAAATGAAAGCTCTGCTAGTTAACTGGAGATGTTTTATTTATTTTTGTATTAGGTGTACAACTTTCCCCCCAACTTTCATAGATAACGTTAATAATTTGCAAGCTGCTAAAATAAAGCATACAAAACATCAGCTAAAATGATCTATAGGCTATATGATTATAATCAGAGCATGTTTGTTAGTTATGTATTTATATTAGGTTATTACAGCATTTAAAGAGCACAGACCTACGCAAAGGAGGTGTATTTGTGAATCGCAATTCTTGACTTGGTATCGCTATCGAAACAATAATTTTGGTATCGTGACAACACTACCACCTCATCCAGATAGTTAGATTCTGTCATAGCACTCTTTCACATCTTCATTCAGAAATGAGGGCTATCAGCACCGTATCATCCGCAAATTTGATGATCTGTGAGAGGACGTCACGTGTATAGAGGGAGTAGAGCAGAGGACTCAAATCACTCAAGGGGATGATGTTGGAAATGGTCTGAACCACTCTCACTATGAGAGAAAGTCCACAACCCAATCACAGAGGGGTCTGTGGAGAACTATAGTGTTAAAGGCTGAGCTATTGTTTATAAAAACCAGCCTTGCATAATTCACTTGTCAACAAAATGCTGTCAGTGTGGTTGAGAGTGGCATATACAGTATATGCAGGAAGTCATGCAAAAGCCAGGATGTGGTAACTCAGAGGTGCACACAGAAGCAGATTAAAATATAAATTACAGTATCTTACTGATACAAAACAAAATATTTTCTAATCATAATGCAAGCATTCACTGACCTTTTCAGAGATTTATACATATTGTTTTATAAAAAAGTTTCACTGCCAGTGATTTCATTTACTTACTGTTAGGAAGATCAGAATCTGGACAACTTTGTGCCGCTGATAGCAAAAAAAAAACCCACACAGACACACAAAGAGACAGAGAGAAAACAGGTGGTTTAGCCATTCTACATTAATTACAACAACATGTCCCAGATAGCAAGCAATCATTTAAGCAATGTTTAGTCAATGTTGAAGCATCAGCACTAATTACATTGAATTAACGTTACAAAGTGATGTCAGTTCATGTTCACTGTCTTCACCCATGTGTAGCTGTCATCTTTCATCAACATTTCAAAGCTGAACCAACATGTTTTAAACATCGAAATGAAAATATAATTGAGGGAATTTGTGTCACGCCTGCAGAGGGTGAAAAAAAAGGATATTCTGTGTATTTGAGTAAATAAGGTGAAATTTTGCACCCATTCATTGAAATACAGAAGATGGTGAATCTTATTTAATTCTGATGAATATAATAAGCATATACAAACTTATTTTCCATTAATCAAAATTCTTATTTAATTAAAAATCTTAAAACAATTATATACAACTTGTTTTTAATAAGCCATATATATAAATGCATTAGCTGCTCCTGACCATAAAGGTGGGCAGAGTATAAGAACAAAATTATTAATGGATCTAATAAAACTTATTAACGTATAAAAACTTATAAACTTAAACACTGAAATTTATAGCAAACTTCGAAAATAAATTTAAATAAAAAAACTAATAATAAAAAAATTGGCCTAGATAGCAGATATGATGTGCAATTAAAAGTTTTATATATAAAAAAGACTGTATGGGAGACGTAGCCTTTTACATCGGTTGCTCGTCGTTTCATGCCAAACAAATGTAAAAGTGCAGTGAAATAATAAACTAAACGAAGTAAACCATTGCCTGGGCTGCTGTTGACTGATATTTCATTTAAAAAACTGCATAAATCATTGAGGAAACTGTGCTGCAGATATTTGAATGTAATTTATTCTTACCTGAACTCGACGCCATTTCAACACCAACAGCTTTAAATCAGAATCAGAAAAACCCGCTGAAGACCAGAGCTCATCTTCGCCACGCCCATCGCTATCAGTGCAAGACGAAACAATATGCTTTATTAATATTTACAATCATGTTGTTGAAAAACACTCTTATCAGAATAATGTCTGTTAAGCTTATGCATATTTTGTGTATATTTAAGCTGATACGCTATTATTAAGCAATATCTCATGTGTTTTTTCCTTTGTGTTTTATATAATGTCCACTCGGAGGTGCTCGAGGCATGTTTTGATTGATGGGTTTCCCTGAAGAGACGAGTGACGCTCCTTCATTCATTACGTTTACAGTGAAATATGAAATGAGACTTCCGTGTCTTTATTAAAATCAACACATTAATGATTTACCTCTCATCAACCCGCATGAAATTAATTTGAATATTATTTGTTATTAGTACTTGCCCCGCGGACATAAACTAGAGGTTGGAGAAAAGTGATTCCTTATTTATTTGAGTGAATTAAGAATGAAGCTTGAAATTATGAATTTCATATTTCTTTTTTCTTTTTTAACCCAGAAATGAAATTCGGAAGATGTGATTCTTCTGTAGTTATTCTGATATTTAGAATGGGGAGATACAAACTCATATCCATTATTCAAAATTTTTATTTCATTAAACATCATAGAAATTATATACAACTTGTGTTTAGTAGTAGTAATGCAGGAGCGGCTCCTGACCATAAAAGTGTGGGGCAGATTCTGGACCTTAGCTTATCTTTTAACCATAATGGCCTGGTTTCTCAGACAGTGTTTAGATTAAGTGTGGATTAGGCCTTAGTTAAATATATTTAAATAGCTTTTATAAACGTGCCTTTAAAAAAAAACATTACTGGCGTGCATCTTGAGAAAAATCAATGGCACTGACATATTTTAAGATCTGTCAATGCAAGTAGCAAGTTAAACCAATAGTATCTGTCTGCAATCTGCAAGACTTCAAGTTACGCCCCTTCAAGTTACGCCCACGTTTAGCCACGCCCCTTCAATTTACGCCTACTTCCAAATAACCGCGAGAACAGTTCCATATGCGCTCTCGCACAATTTTAACATAAACGAGAACAGTTGCATATGCTCTCGCGCGAGTTTAACATAAACTGAACATACTAGAGTTAATTAAACTGACTCTTAGTTGTTCAAGAACAGAAACAACTGAGATGACATCTTCAAAATTTTTGTTTTGTCTGTATACAGCAAAGAAAGTTGCAATTTGCATTAGCACCAATGTATTGCTAGAAACCATATTGCAATGTATTGTTTTTTTCAATTTGTCGTTGTGGAATTGGGGTTTTTCTAAAACTTTTTTTTTTTAAATTTAATTTTTTAAACAAATATTTGTAAACATCTTTCCAAGTCGTATTGTATGCCTGATGTGCTGACAATTCATTTTTGACAAAACTAATGAACAATTAAATGCACAGCTGTCAAACACATGATACTTTGAGACAAATTAACTACAAGCACAGTCATCACAAAAACTTTTATTGAAGTGCAACACGAGGGTTTATGCAAACCCAATCTATAAGTTCTGGCACTAATACGGTCATAGAAAATCAGACCGTGCCTCCAGCCGCATAAAAACAGTCCATGTTACAGTATCCTGCAAAATCATTTTCACAGTAGAACCCTTGTAGTTTTCCTCTTTGTCCACATCCCCAGTATCCTTCACAGTCTTTGTACATATCATTGCATTGAATGCAACGGGAGATCTGATAGGGAATTATGTAGGTCCTTCTATGGTCCTCTGAAAAGGAGTTCCAGTTTACCACACCTGATGACAAAAGAAGTAATGTGTAAAACATGTTTGCATTTTTTTTTCTTTTTTTAAATATGAAATTTTCTGGTAGCAGTGTCTCTTCAGTATTCATTCTATTAGTGGTGTGCCTCCACAAGAAAATGTATTTAGCAATTAAAAGAAACACTAATTGCCTAAAACAAAAAGCACTAGTCTAGTGTAGATTATATTACGATGATTAAAATAATTTTAGCACTAGAATCTTGACTTGAATCATAACTTAGGCCCAGACATAGACAGATAAATGGACAAATGTAGAATCGTCAATCAAAAGCACCACAGCTGCACAAAAATCACAGATGAAACAGTCATATACTGGTATAGAAAAGAATGAATTAGGCAACATCTATGTACAACATGCATTTACATTTTAATAATGGCAAGTGACCACTCCAGGGGCCATCTAATGTGTTGTGTTGCTGGCATCTGAGGAACACAGATTGAGTAGCTCAAAGTTACAAACGCTTTTCTTTGCCCTTGACGCGATGTAAAAAGCGACGAGCCGGCATGTCCAAGTTGAGTCCGTGATCCTGTGAGTGGGTGACTTTCTCCTATAGCTCAGAGGTGCTTTATCTCTAAAAATATGGGAGGAGGGCAGAAGGAAAGAGACATAACTTACTGTCTAGCCAGCAGAAGTGTGCTTCCTTCAGAAAGTATTCCTCTCTCACTATCCTCCAGAACCGAGTGCATGTGAGAGCAAGGGTGCGAATTGCAGGATCACCATCTTGTAGCACCACAAGGATGAAGATCATGTGCAAAATTTCCTCAGGCAGCTGTGAACATAAAACACGAGTCACTACATAAGCAGTAGGCTCAATAAATGGTCTCCATCATCATGAAAGGGTGAAGGATGAACTCTTAATTGGCATGTTCTGTAGCCTGCTCATTTGTGTCCTGCTAATAGCATATATTGGAGGTCTTCAACCCTGCTCCTGGGGACCCACTGTCCTGCAAAATGTATTTCCAACCCGCTTCACCACACCTGCCTGTGATTTTCAAGCGAACCTGAAGAGGTCAGGTGTGTGTTTGATTAGAGTTGGAGCTAAACACTGCAGGAATGTGGGTCCCTTGGAGCACGGTTGAAGACCTCTGCCATATGTAGTTATTGTTGCATCTTGGATTAAGCTACAGTATGTAAGAAGTGGCAAGCTGGCATGTCTACATGGAGTGCACATATAACTAACTGTGATCCTGTGAGTGAGTTTAAACTAAGGCTCCTAGGTGTGCTTCACAGATACATGCCTGCAAAATGCCAATTCCCTCCGGAGAGGACTCGACTCTGCATGGCTCCTTCGCCTTGCATGGTTTTAATGGGACAGGTTCCTTTAAAACAAGGGAGTGAAATGCATATTACATAATAGCCTAGTACATGTAAAGCACAAGAACGATGATTACTTTAGACCTGTAAAAATTTTGCCATATTTTTTACCATGGTGACCTCATCATATTTCCTCTTCCTAGGTATGCGGAAAATTGGGTCCAGACTTCCCCTGGCCATCTGTATTCCCTGCTTGGTAAAGTGAGCAAACCTCCGCCCATGGCTGTAGTAATAAGTAAAAAAATAAAAAAATTACCTTGCTGCGCCAGATTACTGCTAATGATATTTCAAATGTATCTAAAAATTTTTTAAAGACACTGGTACCCTTCAATCTCAAGATTCTCCACCAACATGGTGCACCACCACCTCCTTAAGCACGGCATGTCATGCTGAAGAAGAGAACGGAGTACAATACATTTACAGTTCAAGTTGCAAGTTAATTTTGAGGCCCAACTCAATTTTCCAGTCCGAAAGGGCTTAACGGGCCCACTTTATATCAAGCAAAAAAGGACGACAATCTATGACTTAAACCCTAGAAGAAAGAAAATAAAAACTCTCCCAAAAAAACCAAAAGGTAAAAAGGGAAGAAATATCAGGAAGTACCACAGAGGACTTCCTGGACAAAAGTAAAAACCAAATTCCGCATATTATAACCATATCTATGAGCATTGAAGTTATACTTACAATTGTGAAATCAAATGGAGCCTCCATGACAGCATACCAGGAGTACTGCAAATATAGCAAAGTTGTGTATGTACTAAAGTTGTAATTCTTTTTTTTTTTTTTTGGGTGCATGTGAATTAAATGTGAAAATAAAAAGAGAGAATCCTCTTTCACAACAGTATGATTTCCATTACATTGACAAAAACTGCTTTAGGTGGAACTGAGGAGAAGGGAATAAACTAAAGCTGCGTCAGAGAGTGCTGACACGGTGCTGCCACCATTTGGGCCTTATTCCATTTACACAAGTCCAATGCCAGTAAAGAAAAGAAAATGAAAAAGCTGCATGTGTGAAATGGGCTAGACACCATTAATGGCCATTTTGTGAAAGATCATGAATTAAATTTATATTTTACAGGTAAATGTTCACTCACCATCATCATGAAGATTCATGAAGATTCCACAGTCAATGCCGAATTGTTGTTGAGGGAGCCCCTGTTTAAAATAAATAAAAAATAAACATGTTTAATAAACAGCACACTACAAAAACGTAAAGATTTAGAGATGTGTGTTAATGTGAACGGGTCTAAGTGTAAAATGAGAAATAGTTAAAAGTAGTAGTTGTGACAAACCCAAGTTGTGACAAACCAATAATTCATAAAAAAGTGATAAGCTGACAAATGGCCTTTGCAAATGATATCTTACCTCAACATCCAGGCCTGTTAATTCTGTCCATGGTCCAGAGACAATGTGATGTGCAACAGACCTGATAAAAACAAAAATGGCATCAGTAACTTCTAGAAGTACCGGAGCACACACAAAAAAAGTTCTGTTGAGGAACACGACAGGCAAACAGCAGTAGTTCAAACAATCTGAGCAAGTCTTGTGAACACGACTAAAATTTCAAACAATCTAAACAAGTCTTGTGAACACGACTAAAATTTCAAACTATCTGAGCAAGTCTTGTGAACACGACTAACATCATTGCAAACAGTTTGAGCAAGTCTGAGGAACACGACTTCCAGCAAACATCTTCCTTTAGAAACCTTAAGATGTTTCGATAAGGTCCGTGTGTAAAGCCTTGTCCCATGACTGAATATTGGGAATCCAGGAACAAAACCTCTCTTTTAAGTGGTTTAATAACCTACAGGGAAAATAGTCTTGGAAATGAGTCAACAATTCTTCACCATTACGACACAGATAAAAGTAAATTGCAGCCAGGAGGATTACAAAAGACTAAAAAGAAAGGAGGACCTACAATTTAAATGTGTTAGCTTTTTCAGTATGAATCCTTTCCATGAGTGTGCTTTTGCTTTAAATACTAAAAATTCACTTACACACAGCAGAAAGTGCCCTGGGGTCCATAGGGGGAAAATCAGGGCATCTTTCTTTTGGGGGTCCAACTTAAAGAAAGAAAATATTGCAAAAACTTAGCTCTGACTTTTAACTCTTATTTTATTCATTATCTTTCTTTTTATACATTTTTTCATTTTCTCCATGTTGTATGACCTTAAAGTGTTTTTATCTTGTTGTGTGTTGCAACTATGTTTTGAAAAGCATTGTATAAGATAAGAGTTATCACTATTAGTTAAATGTATTGTGGGTACTTACTGGAAGACAGAGAAAAGGGTCACAGGATAAGGGCAAGAGCCATGTTGGTGGAATATGGAGATCCACAATGTAAACATCTTTCCCCTGTAGAAGATATCTCTATCAATAATTACAGACAGTAATTGTAATTCATTTGAATTTGTCACAAATATCTGTATAAAATGACAGACACACCTGATGCTGAAATATTTCCTTGATAAGCCTAAAGCAAGCATTTCCCACCTGCAAATACAACACTTTTAATCCTAATTCCAGAAAAAGTACAATTACTTCAAAAATAAAACAAAACATTTTCCCCACCATTGAATCCATTTCCCTTCTTAGTCCCAGGGATACAAAGTTCTCTCTTGTGAGGCACGTCTGACCATCTTTTACAATTGTTTCATTCATTGGTCTGTCCTCATCGAGTACATAATTCACCTACACATTACACATATTACAAAGAAATAAGCTGTGTCAAACAAAAAACACTCCAGGCCAGGGATTAAAGCAAAATAATATTTGTGAGCCTGAACAGTTGTCCTGGAGGATGTGTGTAAAATGTAATGAATTATTACATGAATTTAAAACTGCTCTATGCCTGAAATCAGGAGCCTGATAACTTTAAGCTCTCACACTTAAATAATTGTAACAACACAAAAGAAAATGACAACACAATAACATAAATGTGAATAGAAATTGTGATAAAGCAATGCAACCACATACCAAATGCTCTTGAAGGGGATGATGCAGTCCTAGTGTCCATGAGGCACGACAGGGCCTGAGGTTTGATGTCCTAGTCAGAGCCTCACACTGCTCCCCACAGTGGGCTGCCATGTCCACATCATGTAGGGATGTAGGGACATTCACATGCACTGAAAGACAATGACAGTTCAAAGCATTGACAGTGATGTTTTGTTGAACGGTACATGCCTAGATGCAGACATTTGTATGTATCCTTGTTAATTTAAGTGCTAGTTGTACAAAAACAGATATTTAATGTAAATGTGTCAAAATAAGGAAAATCAAAGTATAACTACCCAAAGTGGCTTTTCCATGTGCATCAAGGGAGACATCTCCATGAGAAACTCTTTTAAAGTCCTCCAGTGCCTGCTGGTTAACCTTCTCATTGTGGTGATGTAAAATGTTACGCATGAGGAAGATGTGGCTAGCTGGGGAGAGAGAGTTCATGAAGTAGTTGTTCTTTCGCATGCTGGAGAACAGCTGCTCCGCTGTCTGGGAGTTGACCCACCCACACAGCTCAGGCACAAGTCCAATTAATCTCAGAGCATCCTTTTCATCTCTTGTGTTGTACTGATGAAAAGTGTCATAAAATGCATAGTGTTCGGCAGAACCAGTTGAAGGATGGCCATTAAGATCAGGTGGGTCTTTTTTTAACTGCAACCATGGCAAATTCCTTTTCAGATCCCCTCTCTTGGCAGATGCTATATTCTCTGGGGTAGCTGCAGCCACTCTTCCTTCATATGGACTGAAGGGAAGTCTCTCTGGTTCCCGAAGGTTAGTATGAGTAACTAATCCCCGAGCAAAGTCATAGATTACAACGTTTGGGAAATGTTGGAATGAAAGTAACATATCTGCATAATCACGTGGGCTTTCAGCTCTTATGTTGAATTTGACCGAGTTCACAACGCCAGAAGGACACATTATCACTGCCCAGCCACCTTGAAATGGAAATACACACAATTAGCTTGACCATTAACCTAGCTGTCTTCAGGTACACGTACAGAAACAGTGACAGGTTTACAACAATTAAATATTTTCTTATGTCATTACATAAATATGTACTACATATACGTAGGACACTTACCAGATGCTCCCCACACTTTTTGAAAAACTTTGTCATATGTGCTCCTTGTTTTCATCTCCTCCCTCAAACGAAGGAGAAGATCCATTTTGGAGCCCTTTGAGTCAATGCCACATTCTTTAACAAGTTTCCTCAAGGCATCAACCTGTGTAAAAGTAGATGCAACAACAGCTATTAATTAAAAAAATCAGGAAACATCACCATAATCTTCCTTGTGTTTTTGGCATTTAGTATATAGCCAAATCTGGAGCAGTTTCAAAAACATCCAGCAGAGTAGACATCCAGTACAATAATGTACTAAATGTCTATAAATAAATAATACAAATTTCAAGTGCATTGCTATTACATTTACATAAAATTTCAAAATTCACCTTTAAGTTCATTAGTTCACTTGACAGCCGTTCTTCTGAAATGTCAATGTCTGCCTGTTCTACAACAGACTTCTTTGCTGTGAGTTTGGCATACTCGGTGTTAAGAACTTTTTTGCTGGCTCTGGTGAGAGGCCCAATCCACGGTGCCCATTTCATATAGGAAGGTGAAACTTTACATGGGTTCTCACGGTTACCTTTGTAGTTGAAAAACAAAAGCTCTCTTAAATGTTATTGCATTTAATAAAATGTATGGCAGTTAAAATTATATACACAATCATCCATGGCACTAGAAAAGCATGCACATACATAATTACAGGCCAGTGTAGACAGATAGATAGATATTTTGGAAAACCTTCCTAAATATGGCTCCCTTTGCAGAAAAATGTATATGCATAACTTACTTTGTAAAAAGCCTCTGCAAACAATTTCTTGGTCAACAGATTGCCAAAATTCTTCAATGTCGACGTGACCTTCAAACTGTGGTGGGGGATCCTCAATATCACTCACTGTAAGACATTTTGCTCAAAATCAGTGTTATTTTGGTAGTACTAGTCATGTTAAGAGATGATACCACTACCTACCTGGCATGCTAAAAACTCCCTTCTTGTGCAAGTCCATTATCACGACAGGTGGATGGACTCCACAGTGCACACATGAAAAATTGTAATTATGGTCTGTCATCACCTCAAAGTGAAGATAACCATGAAGAAGGGAGTCATGGTTCGGATACTTTTTTTGGTTTGTCTGTTCCAAGATGTCCAAGGCCCTGCCAACTGCAGTGTGATTCTGAAATAACATTTGAATTATTAGTCATGTTTCCTTTTCTCTTGACATTATGTGATTGTTTACAAAACAGGATTTTTAGGGAGACACTTTAAGGGCGAGTGCATATTTATGCTTGCTTGTATAGGCTAGACTTCAAACTATCCAAATTCCTACATCACTGACTCTTTAAAATAATTATTAAAGTAGTACATGAGAAAAACATACAAGTCATGTGTTTATTAAAATAAGATGGGTGCATTAAAATTGCATGAATGCAAAAGTGAAGATTACCTGTACAGACTGTCTCAAGAACAAGCAAAGATGCAGTGTTAATATTGTGTGGTCATTGAAATTGTGCAGCCCCTCGGCCCATTCCTGGTATCGGTAAAATTGACCACATACACCACACCTTTTACAGTATGTGGTCACATCTATAAGGAGGGAGAATAATACTGGTTTTAATTTGAATCAACTACTTAACTGGCCTGTACTTATGAAATAAAACATATCTTAAAATGTAAAACTTTAATTAGACTAGGCCATGTAAATTAGGAAACAATAATCTATTGTAAAATTATACACACCTTCCAGTATGCCAGTAAACGTGACAATCTTAGCTTGTTGTGTAATTAAGAGAGGGACCTTTCCTGGGCATACAGTGCAAAAGGTCTCAATTGGAATGAGGTGCTTGGGGAGTGTCTCCATGTTCTGTGGTGAACAAACATCTTTTGGCAGAACTGCTGGCAATTTCTTGTTGTTCAGCAAGTAAAGTACAATTGCCGTCAAAGCATTTTTTTCAGGTGGATAGAGAATAATTTCCTCAGTACTGTGTACATCTTGATGACCAGATTCTGAAAAGGTGTCAAACACATCACAGTCTGTACTTCTGACTTTTAAGAAAAGTTCAGGTCGAGTCTGGTTCAAGTGCCATTTTGCAATGGACTTATGAGGACATGAATTCCTCGGCTTAGAGCTTGGGCAGTGCCAAGTATTTCTTTTTTTGTCGAAACAAACAGTTACTCTCCCTAACCGAGAATAATATGAGGTGCATGTTTCCAAGACTGACACACATATTTTTGATGTTACATTACCTAATGAGATTTCTTTACTCAGTGGGCAGCTCTCAGACTCAGCTTTTTGCTTTCTAGCAAGACAGATGTTCTTTGTGTTGTCAGAAATCCACTTTCTTCCTACCATATCTGACAGAACTTCTTCCTTAAGTGTGATGTCTGGTTCAGATGAAATAGGACAGTATGATATCGACTTCACATGGATGCACTGAAACCCCATTAAGCCACTTCTTCTGGAAAATTCAGAAGCCCGTTTGCATTGCTCTAGCTCACAGCTCACATGATGGTTGTTACCCCAGGTGCATTTTTGTACATGTATAGGGTTACTATATCCAGAAAAAGTTCTTCCAACAGCAAAAATCCCATTATTACGGTCAATGCATTGGGATGGAAGATGGTGATTTTCCGTTACATCTACATTTGCTGATGAGTGACGTCTTTGAATGTGTTTCTTGATATTTTTCTTGTTCACAATCAAATTACAGAACGTGCATGTAGTTCTTTTGGGCCTTGACTTGAGAATTTTTGGGTTACTCATACAGGTAGTTTGGGCTGGAGTTGATGAGGCAGGTGTGTCATCACTGTTAGAAAGTGTAATGACTGTAGGATAGCGTGCAGAAACGCTGACGCTGGAGGGTTCACAGACGCTGGAGGGTGCAGAGACGCTGACGCTGGAGGGTTCACAGACGCTGACGCTGGAGGGTTCAAAGACGCTGGAGGGTGCAGAGACGCTGTGAGGGTGCAGAGACGCTGACGCTGGAGGGTTCACAGACGCTGACGCTGGAGGGTTCAAAGACGCTGGAGGGTGCAGAGACGCTGGAGGGTGCAGAGACGCTGACGCTGGAGGGTTCACAGACGCTGACGCTGGAGGGTTCAAAGACGCTGGAGGGTGCAGAGACGCTGGAGGGTGCAGAGACGCTGACGCTGGAGGGTTCACAGACGCTGACGCTGGAGGGTTCAAAGACGCTGGAGGGTGCAGAGACGCTGGAGGGTGCAGAGACGCTGGAGGGTGCAGAAACGCTGACGCTGGAGGGTTCACAGACGCTGACGCTGGAGGGTTCACAGACGCTGACGCTGGAGGGTGCAGAGACGCTGGAGGGTGCAGAGACGCTGGAGGGTGCAGAAACGCTGACGCTGGAGGGTTCACAGACGCTGACGCTGGAGGGTTCACAGACGCTGACGCTGGAGGGTGCAGAGACGCTGGAGGGTGCAGAGACGCTGGAGGGTGCAGAAACGCTGACGCTGGAGGGTGCAGAGACGCTGGAGGGTGCAGAGACGCTGGAGGGTGCAGAAACGCTGACGCTGGAGGGTGCAGAGACGCTGGAGGGTGCAGAGACGCTGGAGGGTGCAGAGACGCTGGAGGGTGCAGAAACGCTGACGCTGGAGGGTGCAGAGACGCTGGAGGGTGCAGAGACGCTGGAGGGTGCAGAAACGCTGACGCTGGAGGGTGCAGAGACGCTGGAGGGTGCAGAGACGCTGGAGGGTGCAGAAACGCTGACGCTGGAGGGTTCACAGACGCTGACGCTGGAGGGTTCACAGACGCTGACGCTGGAGGGTGCAGAGACGCTGGAGGGTGCAGAGACGCTGGAGGGTGCAGAGACGCTGACGCTGGAGGGTTCACAGACGCTGACGCTGGAGGGTGCAGAGACGCTGGAGGGTGCAGAGACGCTGGAGGGTGCAGAGACGCTGACGCTGGAGGGTTCACAGACGCTGACGCTGGAGGGTTCAAAGACGCTGGAGGGTGCAGAGACGCTGACGCTGGAGGGTTCACAGACGCTGACGCTGGAGGGTTCACAGACGCTGGAGGGTGCAGAGACGCTGGAGGGTGCAGAGACGCTGACGCTGGAGGGTTCACAGACGCTGACGCTGGAGGGTTCAAAGACGCTGGAGGGTGCAGAGACGCTGACGCTGGAGGGTTCACAGACGCTGACGCTGGAGGGTTCACAGACGCTGGAGGGTGCAGAGACGCTGGAGGGTGCAGAGACGCTGGAGGGTGCAGAGACGCTGACGCTGGAGGGTTCACAGACGCTGACGCTGGAGGGTTCAAAGACGCTGGAGGGTGCAGAGACGCTGACGCTGGAGGGTTCACAGACGCTATAGGGTTCACAGACGCTGACGCTGGAGGGTTCACAGACGCTGGAGGGTTCACAGACGCTGGAGGGTTCACAGACGCTATAGAGTTCACAGACGCTGACGCTGGAGGGTTCACAGACGCTATAGGGTTCACAGACGCTGACGCTGGAGGGTTCAGAGACATAGGGACCTGTTGATGTATCAGCTAACCCACATTTCTGCACATGGATCAAAAACAGATTTTGCCAAGTAATAATCCTTGCACAATAGCAGCAGTGATAATGATGACTTCTGCAACATCCACCATGGCATCTGTACATTTTATACCCTATAAACAAATAGAAATCCAGGTTTACAAACTACTCATACATACATCATACACTTTATCCTTATGGCAAAATGAAAACTGTACACAAATTAACATTGGAATGAAATGCTTAACATTACTAGTGGACAATTCAAAACATTTTTTTCAACTGACAGATACCTCCATGTTTAACAGCTGTCTTCTCATGTGTTTGCATATGTGCCACAACATATGCATACTCTCCCATTTTGCTGCAGAACTGGCATTTGTAGTTTGGGGCTTCAAAAACTGGATTTTTTAATATACCTTCCCTACAAATTGTTGGATGAAGCTGGAAGAAAATAAATTAAGAATTAAATTTGTTACACACATCAACATTTAATTTGCTGGTAGCATTACTGGTATGGTGCATTCGTGTAAACATGCAACTAGTAATTAACTAAGAATCTTGCATTATTCTGAATGCAGCGATGGGGATATATGTGCGGGGAAATAAATAACGTTAGGCCTACACGTTGTTACAGATTGGGCTCCCAAATTACCCTAATGTTTATCCTTAACTTTAATTAATAAAGAACACGTTAAACATCAGTTCAAACAACCACTGATATTATTTCCTTAACGTACAGCTAACGCTAAACTAATTTTATTCTACATTTTAGTTCGACACGGGTACCAAGGCAACGTTACGACGAAATTTAGTGATTCATTGGGCTAGCTCACTTCTTATTTTGTTCTTATTGCCCGCCAATACTGATCCTGCCTTCACGTGCTATCAGAAATTAGGTATTTACAACTTCTGAAATCGTAATTACGAGCTCATTAAATTCAAGTTTCGAAATGGGAGGGTGTTCATGCAACGTTACATTTTTGGTTAACAAGAAACTCATTTTTACAATTCCGAGAGCACGTTAAGGCAGCATCAACTTATTAGACCGTAAACAACTATAGAGCTCCGGAAGCTGACGTCACGCAATCTAAACTCCGCCATTTTGGCAGGCAAATCAGCAGAGCGCCAGAGCGGTTGTAGCAGTGATATCGATAGCGGTCGAATGTTTCAATGTCTATTTAAAATTAAAAACCAAATTTCAGCATGGTGGACAGCTACTGTGCACCTGAATGCCAGAACAGGCGGATGAAAGCAAAGGGGAAATCATTTTATCGTATTCCTAAGGGTCCTGATAGTCCTGAAATGGCTCACTGCAATAAAAAGAATTTCTTTACATCTTGATACTGAACTTTAAGCATGATGGAAGCTGTTGGTCAAGAAAAATGCAGATTATGACGCTGGTAATATTAAAGAAGTTGCAGTGAGCCGCTGTTGCAAGAAGCTCAATTTGTCACCCCACAAATGTTATATTAAAGTGAAATTGCAGCAAATTATTTCGTATCTACTCATTGTATACATTGCATATGAAGCATAACGTCAAAAACGCGCGTCTCATATGATGAGCAAACAGTTCAGTCATACAATCAAGCAGGAAACGTTTTGCTGAACTTTCTGTCAGCATGAACTAATGTCTGATAATTTATCTCTGACTTTTACCTTGCATACAAGAGTAATCGCTATAGCCTACTTGTAAATTCCTGACCATCCGAAGCTGCGAGCGTTCAAAGTCCAAGTAAAAAAAATAAATAAATAAATAAAGATTTGCGCGTAACTGCTGCTCACTTAAACAGTCAGAGATTATTTAAGGAACAACGCGTTGTACTAAAATTTAGGAGATAAAAAATTAAAAATGCATTACAAAGCTATTATTTGGCAGCACAAATAACTTGAGCCCCAAGAAGGGAATATGGATGCTGCGTAACGTTAATGTGGTAGATGGGGAGAGTTATATTTGTCCTATTAGAACTGTACACTAGGTGGCAGTAGTAGCTCAGTCAAAGGAGTATGGGTATATAGCCGAGGAAGAATCTGTAGCTCATGTGTTGTACTGGCTGGCACTGTTTGTATGAATGCCCGGTGTTCAGTAAATTCCCAGATTAAGCTACCTCGATGTCTGCTGCTCATTTATTAGTACTGAGGATACTACATTTGGCGACAAGGATGGCGGTGGAGCTCGGAAGAAGCTTGTGAGTCAATCACGTGGAAATTTGACAGAAGTGGATTGACGAGGCAGCTAACGCTAACCAAAACATTGAGATGGCTACGGCAATGGTAGGAACACTTACTGCTTTTGACAATCAGACCCAAACATGGGAGGAATACGTCGAGGTATTGGGACATTTTTTCGTGGCGAATGGGATTGAGGATGAGGAAAAAAAGAGGGCAATATTGTTAAGCTCTGTTGGCAGTCGGACATACAGTTTAATGAGAAACTTATTGAGCCCGAACAAGCCTGGCGAAAAATCATATACGGATTTGACGGACCTGCTGCAGTCGCATTATAACCCAAAGCCCAGTGAAATAGTCCAAAGATTTAAGTTTAATTCGAGGACTAGAACAGCAACTGAAACTGTGATGGAGTACGTGGCAGTGCTGCGAGAGCTTGCGCAACATTGCAACTATGGTGATAAGTTAAAAGAGATGCTACGCGACAGGCTCGTGTGTGGCATAGCGGACGATCGAATGCAGAGGAGATTGTTGGCGGAGCCTGAGCTCACATTTGAAAAAGCGTTGAAAGTGACACTGGCCATTGAGACAGCAAATAGGGATGTCCGTGATTTGCAATTGAAAATTGTGGAGGGCGTCGGGAGTAATGCCAGTAATCAACTGCTAGTGCATAATGTGGAGTCAAACCATAAATGGCAGGGAAAAGCAACACCATTGACATGTTACCGGTGTGGGGGTGAACATATGGCAAGAGACTGTCGTTTTGTCAATGAAAAGTGCCATGGCTGTGGTAAAAAGGGACATTTGAAGAGAGTGTGCAAATCCTCACCCCCGGCGGATCAGTGGCTTAAGGGGGAGGGAAGAGGGAAGCACAAGCAGTCTGGAAGGTTTAGAAACGATAAAAATCAGTCGGCGCATCACATAAGTGAATCTGTGGAGAATGTCACGAGTGATGAAGATGTTTTTACGATGTACAATCTAACAGAGCCAAAGTTAATGAAAATCGATCCCATTACTGCGCAGCTTAACATAAATGAGAACATTGTGGAATTCGAAGTGGATACTGGCTGTAGCGTGACGATTTTGTCAAAAGCTGAATATGACAAGTTATGGACCGCAGGGAACACCCAAGAGCTGCACGACTGCTCAATGACGTTGAAAACCTATACGGGCGAAAAAGTACCAACACTAGGAGCGGCAAGGGTGACTGTGAGGTTCCAAGATCAAGTCAAACAGCTACCAGTAGTGGTGGTAACAGGGCCAGGTCCAAACCTGTTAGGCAGGGCATGGATAAAGGAGCTGGGAATTAACTGTGTCAGTATAAATCAGATGGAGCAGCAAGAGTTAACATTACAGTATGTGCTACGGAAAAATGAAGATGTGTTTAAGGAGGAACTGGGTACTTGGAGAGGTCCACCAGCAAAAATTTACATTACAGAAGGAGTGAGTCCAAAGTTCTATAAACCCCGGGCCGTGCCTTATGCCATGAGGAAAAAGGTGGAGGTGGAGTTAGAGAGACTCACAAACCAGGGGGTTATTGAGCCAGTGAAGTTCTCAGAGTGGGCAGCACCGATCGTCCCTGTGTTAAAAGCTGATAATTCTGTGCGCATTTGTGGTGACTATAAGCTCACTGTCAACCAGGTATCGAAGCTGGAGCAGTATCCAATACCGAAATTGGAGGACTTGTTTGAGAAGTTGTCAGGAGGAAAAAAGTTCAGTAAACTGGATCTGAGCCATGCATATCAGCAAGTGATACTGGATGAGACATCTAAGCCATATGTCACTATTAATACGCACAAGGGTCTGTTTCAGGTGAATCGTCTTCCATTTGGTGTTTCTTCCAGTCCAGCCATATTCCAACGAATGATGGAGAGTCTGGTGGCCGGCATCCCGAATGTGGCCGTCTATCTGGACGACATTTTGCTGACGGGCCAGAGTGACCAGGGTCACCTTGCAACACTGAATCAGGTGTTAACTCGACTGCAGGAAGCTGGTCTTCGCTTGAAGCGCAACAAATGTGTGTTCATGGAACAGGAAGCAGAGTTCCTTGGTCATAAGATAGACGCAGCTGGACTTCATCCTTTGCCACATAAGGTCAGGGCAATACAAGAAGCACCGGCACCGACTAATGTCACAGAACTGAGAGCGTACCTAGGACTGCTTAACTACTACAACAGGTTCCTGCCACACCTGTCAACATTGTTGTCGCCTTTACATGAATTATTAAGAAAAGAAATCACTTGGAAATGGAAGGGCGAACAGGAGCACGCTTTTGAGGAGTCCAAGCGACTCATGCTGTCGTCTGATGTGTTGGTACATTATGACAGCCAAAAAGATCTGATCCTGGCCTGCGATGCTTCTCCTTATGGGGTGGGTGTGGTGCTGTCGCATCGCATGCCAAATGGGCAGGAACGACCAATTAGCTTCCTGTCTAGGACATTAACGTCAGCTGAATTAAACTACTCCCAACTGGACAAAGAAGGTCTGGCGGTGATATTTGGCATTCAGCGTTTCCACAAATATTTATATGGAAGAAGGTTTGTCATTTGCACGGACCACAAACCGCTACTGGCTCTTTTTAATGAGATGAAGGCTGTGCCTCAAATGGCTTCACCTCGTATACAACGTTGGGCAGTTGCCTTGAGAGCGTACGAGTATGAGATCGTTTACAAGCCCGGAAAACATCATGGCAATGCGGATGCATTGAGTCGACTTCCTCTACCGCAGCCGTCGGTCAAGAACGAGCAGGAGGAGCGAGTGCTGATGTTGGAGAATGTGACCCTCGTCTCAGCAGCAGAAATGAGTAGATGGACCAGCAGAGATCCGGTGTTGTCCAGAGTGGCGCAATTCGTCCAACATGGTTGGCCGCCACCAGACGGGAACCCAGTTTTCCAACCATATACTGTGAGGAAAACAGAGTTAAGTGTGCAAGGTGGATGTGTACTGTGGGGCTCACGGGCAGTGGTGCCACCGCCAGGCCGGAATGCCTTGATACAGCAGCTACATCACGGTCACATCGGCATCACGAGAATGAAGGCATTAGCACGAAGCTACTTCTGGTGGCCAAAGTTGGATGCAGACATTGAAGCGGTCGTTAAAAGATGTGTAGCCTGCCAAGAACATCGTAATTCTCCAGCTCCCGCACCTCTTCACCCCTGGGAGTGGCCGAGCAAACCCTGGCAAAGGTTGCATGTTGATTATGCAGGACCTTTTATGGGACACATGTTTTTGGTGCTGATGGATGCGCATTCCAAATGGATGGATGTGTACCCTGTAACGACCTCAACTTCAGCCAGCACGATTGAATGTCTAAGGAAGAGTTTTAGCAATCAAGGAATACCGGAGACAATGGTGTCCGATAACGGCTCATGTTTTGTGAGTACAGAATTCCGAGAGTTCATGCAGAAGAATGGGATCGAACACATCACTTCTGCTCCTTATCATGCTTCTTCGAATGGTTGTGCTGAACGCGCAGTCCAGACATTCAAGGCGATGATGAAGAAGGCAGGTGAGGGAAGCGTAGCCACTAAAGTATCAAGGGTGTTGTTCAGTTACCGCATTACACCACAGTCCACTACGGGGCTGTCGCCGGCTGAAATGTTACAAGGCAGGAAGTTGAGATCGACATTAGACTTTATTCACCCGGACCGCCGAAGGAGGGTGGAACGACAACAGAGCTTCCAAAAGAAACATCATGACAAGCAAGGTTCCGGGAGAAGTTTCCAGGAGGGAGATGCAGTGATCACAAGGAATTTCAGTCATGGACCTAAGTGGATTCCCGGGTTCATTATCAAGATAACAGGTCCTGTCTCTTACAAGGTCATGTTAGGAGGTGGCAACATTGTGCGTAGACATGTCGACCAGATATTGGCCAGTTCTGAGGATAAGGACTGGATGGAACCAAAGATTATGGAACCCTTGGGGTTGTCTGAATCTTCAGCAACCGCTGTTGCAGCATCAGAGACATCCAGTCCCGAGAAAACCTGCGGTGTTCCAGAGTCAAACACTCAGAGTGTGGGAAAACCTGCTTCGGAAAAGGCCAAACCAGTAGTGATCGACTTTCAACCTCCAGGTACTCCAAGGCAGTCACTATCCTCAATTGCACCGGTACGCCGGTCGCAGAGAACTGTTTCGAAACCAAGTTATTTGAAGGACTATGAGTGTTAAAAAAAAAAAAAAAAAAGTGTTTGAGTTAAATATGACTGGCACATGTTAAAGTGAATTGGGGTAGGGTGATGTTGGGGTTTGGATGAATGTAATAGCTTAAGGGGGAAGGAATGTGGTAGATGGGGAGAGTTATATTTGTCCTATTAGAACTGTACACTAGGTGGCAGTAGTAGCTCAGTCAAAGGAGTATGGGTATATAGCCGAGGAAGAATCTGTAGCTCATGTGTTGTACTGGCTGGCACTGTTTGTATGAATGCCCGGTGTTCAGTAAATTCCCAGATTAAGCTACCTCGATGTCTGCTGCTCATTTATTAGTACTGAGGATACTACAGTTAATTTAACTCATTAAACAGTTAAGTTAAACACATCACAGAATTACCGTTATCTATCCCTGATTCTAAAATATAAGAGCTTTTAAAGAGTCTCCGGAGTAAGACGAGGGAAAGTTGATGAGGTAACTTAGTTGTAGATATCAGGATACTGCAGGTCAGGAAAGCTATCAGTTCCTTTATCAATACACATGGAAAGCACCCCGGGGACATTATAGGGATCTGTTGTGTTTAATCTATTAAGTTTTGTTATGTACAAGTCTATGTCTTTTGAATTAAAGTGCGCTGTGAACTATGTTGCCTTGAAACTCATGCTGCCGTCATTCATTCATTCGCGTCCCGGACCGCCTCCTGCCTGCCAATATGGCGGTATAAACAGAGTAGGTCACGTCCCAGCAAACACAAAACGTTTTTACAACTTTTCACAACGTTGTATTTTAGTTGCAGTTAGGTAATGTTGTAGTACAACGTTTCCAAAACGTTTTTAAAACGTTTTTTAAAAATGGATAAATAATGTAACCAAAATAAAACGTTTTAAAAACGTTGTAAAAATACCAAACTGGTATGTTTTCTTTAAGTCAAAAATACGTACATATCACGTTTGTTTACTACTAAAAGGAAACTAGACCAAGCTACAACTTTTTGGAGACGTTTTAATCAGGTGTTAAAATAACGTAATCTCTTCGTTGGAATAAGACGTTTTAAAAACGTTGTTAAAATACCAAACTGATATGTTAGATTAAAGTAGTCAAAATACGTACATATCACGTTTGTCTACTACTAAAAGGAAACTAGACCAAACTACAACTTTTTGGAAACGTTGATTTCAGGTGTTAAAATAACGTAATATGCATGTTAGATTAAGACGTTTTTATAAAAACGTTGTTAAAATACCACGTTTTCTTTGGGCAGTTAAAAAAAAAACTAGATGTTTGTTTACAAAAACGAAACAAGACTAAACTAACTAACCCAGCAAAAAACGTTGTTTTTTTGTGCTAAATCAAGTTGCCTCGTCAAAAATGAATTATAAGCACATATGTTCGCAAACCATACCTCAAACCGTGATATGTATGTCTACATGCATAATTTTGGCAGAAACCCAGCGCTCCCTGGTGGTTTATCGCTCCCTGGTGGTTTATCGCAAACCGTGATATGTATGTCTACATCATACATAATTTTGGCAGAAACCCAGCGCTCCCTGGTGGTTTATATCTCGTTGAAAACATTTGTGCTGTATATTAGTAGGCTAACTCTATTTCTGAACTGTTATTAATAATCACTAGGCTACATTTAAATATGCCTAATGCATCCATAAAAACATTAAACATCACAGTAGTATAAACACAATACACCCCAATAAACAACAGCACTTAAATAGCATATGAATAACTGCATATTAATATATAGCCTATATGAAGCACTGTTAAATATATTTTAAATATATTTGAAAAATACTTAAATCTTAATTGTTCCTCGTGTTATCTGTAAATTTGTGTATATAAGAAAATATGCCCATGCCTCAGGCACGGCGTTATGGGTGGGCCTGACGGGCCTAGGCCCACCCACTTTTCAACAGGCCCACCCAAAACATTTCTTCAAAAATGTTTTGTCAAGAATTATTAAAAAATCGCCAATAAGCTCATAATTTGTGCTAAAATAGTCTAAATGCGCGAGTGTGAGCGCGCACTGCATGGCACGGAGGCGCGCGGGCACAAACACTTGCGTTTTCCTATCAACAAAAAATACTCTATAATTTCTGGTCATACAGAAAATAATAATATATTATTCGCAACTATTTTTATTTGTGTAAACTCACAATAACAAGAAAACGTTGTGCTTTTGTAAAATAAAATAAAACAATCAGGCGGTTTCATGATCTCCATGAACTGGAGCGCGAGAACTGAAACAAAGTATAGCCTATAGGCTAAAGCTTGACATGTCCACTTTAAAACGAACAAATTCGAATCGAAAGTTAATACCTTCTGCTTATGTAATCCGTAGGAAAGGTGCATTTCTCTCTAATGGTGCATCAGCCTTACAGCGGAGATGGAGATGTTTTTAGCCGACACTAATTTAGAAAACAGTTTATTAATAAACAATTAAAATGCCTCATTATTTTTTCTTTATCATTAGCCTATAACTCCCCTAAATCACCTTTCTGTATGCTGTGGTTCTTCTATGGCTCTTCTCATTCAGCACTGCGGGAAAAATATCATTTTCAGGTTCTAATTTGGCCTTAGAAAACCATTTAAATCTCCATATTTTTTCGTATTAATTTGTGAATATTTCAAATGTTTAATTAAGGGGCAAAAAGTTATAAACAAAAATCTGAAATTTTGTCGATATTTAGCCTATTTTTTTGCGCAGCATTTGTGTACAGTTCAAATTTTTTAAAAAAATGGTGTTCAACTTTGCGTTTTAAATAAAAAACAACCAGCGTTCATTTTTCGTTTTGCGATTACGGTTAAATAAGGAAAAACAAATGGACACAAATGTACACTGACCATTTGAACATAATACGAGACAGAGATCTTTATTAAATTCATAAAAAAAAACAATAATTACAGGAATACTGGATTCTAAACCTCAACGAAATGCCACAATCAAGACCTCGGAGCAGAAATGAGGGAGAAACACCCAGAAACTCCTTATGTGCCGTTCGCAGTATAGGGGGCTTTCCCTTTCCCAATTCTGATATAAAATCAGAATTGCGTGAAATAAAGCCGCGATTGCGTGTTGTAAAGTCAGAATTGAGTGAAATAAAGGTGCAATTGCTTCTTTTATTTATTTATTTATTTTACCCCAGAATAGTTTATATCTCACAATTCAATTCTGACTTTGTAACACGCAATTGCTACTTTATATCATGCAATGCTGCCTTTATATATCCCAATTGCGTATTATAAAGTCAGAATTGCGAGATATAAACATGCAATTCTGTGGAAAAACATTGATCAAAATTCAGATACAATTTATACAAAACGAAAATCTTTAAAAAAAAAAAAAAAAAAAGTCTTTCTACAAAACAAAACTCGTCTCCAGAAATATTGGAGCTTCAGCGCTTATCATTAGCATGTGAAAGTGTGAAAATAATTTCCAGTAAACAACAATATTGCAACAGTCGTTGTTTAGGTACCTTAAACGCGCACGTACAGTATCTGAGTCATCGCTGCAACCAGATGAAGGAGAGCTGAGATCAACATCACACATCTTCGTTTCTGCCACCCGCTAAAGTGCGACTATCGCAGCTAGCGCGACCAGCGTTGTTGCTAGGACGGCGCCACCGCCTCTGCCTATATGAGTCCTAATAAATGCAATTTCAACTATTTCTGAAGTGCTTCTTTTATAAAGAACACCTCTTTTTCTTTTATCGGGAAACGCTGCCCAGGTATGATGCGTCATGGAGATTCCAAAGCGCTCTTCTTTGGTCAGAACCAAGGAGAGCGATCGCGGATAGGTCCGTCCTGACTCCATGCACCGAAACTTTTTAACAATGCAACAAAATATTTAAAGAGCTTTACGCTATTAAAATCTATATTATGTATAGCCTACGTACAGATATATTAGTCAGTCATTTTTTATTAGGTTAAACAGTGACTGGATAACGTTTTTAATTTAAGGCCCACCCACAATTGGTCTGGCCCATCCAAACCTGGAATCCTGGCGCCGTGCCTGCCATGCCTTAGACTATATCTTGTAGTTTTTGCAATTTCATTTCTACACCACGTTTACCATTAGGCTACATTTATATTATAGCCTACTAGGCTACTATATAGCCTACTTCAAACATTGTTTTACATTTTCAATGCTTTCATTCTCATTCCATTTACAGTTTGACGATGGCCACATACGATCCACTATGAATCAAGTTTCAGGATGTTTTTTGATTATCAAAAATAATTCACTCCATCAATTCTAAATGTATGTAAGTGCTGCGTGACTTCTAACGTATTTTAATGGGCGCGCGCGCTGAAAATTCGAGCCGCATCTGAACTGGAGAGGAGCGCGTTACCATGGAAACGGAACTGCAGCTCAACCGATACACTGCAAAACTCCGTATCTCACACTGTTGTTTTAACTACTTTCAGGTAAGTTTAGTCCCTGAAATTACACAACTAGTACATACAAATGGTTCTGACACTTTCTTTCATGTAAATGACTCGCTTTCGTTGAATATTTACTGTATAGAAATGGTTATGTCTTCGAAAAAGTCAGTTAGCATCTTAACGTTAACCGTTAGGCTAACTTAACTAGCAGCTTAGAGGCAAGTTAGGTTAGCAGCTAAGCTGTAAGTTTGGGCCTTTAATCGCATTTTATGTGTAGATGAGAGATTTTGATAGTTTTAAAGGTTTTTCTGGTAAGCTAATGTATTTTAACCTAAAGGTAACGTTATGCACTGTGATCTGTGCATCCATGACTGAAATCTTGCTCGTATATGTAGAGGGAAAACTCCACTGTACTTCACATTTTGGACAACCATTGTTTTTTTTTTACATTTACGTTTTCTTTCTCACTTTAGATGCTGGAGAAAAAACATCAGCCAGGCTAAAGCATTCAAAGTGGAAACTTCAGTCGTGGCTCAACAATCCTTGCGAACCAGGGCTAACGTTTTCACTTAAAATATAATTCAAGTAATTTTTTATATATATATTTGGTTGGGACGAGTCACTGAGTATGTCATTAGAGAATATCGAGTGCGATTATTGCCTAAAAAAGATTCATGTTTCAGTGCTTTTAAGCGCTCTGCCAATAAAGCATCTCAAATCTGTCACAATTAAAGAATCGGCTAAAGAATTCATGATTATGAATATGTCAAATATAGCAAGGAGACATTTTAATTGTTTATTAATAAGTGTTTTCTGTCTGTCAGTGTCGCGATACAGTTGACGATGCTGACTCGTGATATTCGCAGTAGTGAACGCGCCAGTGAGAAATGCACATTTGATACGGATTACATAAGCAGAGAACAGTCGTGTTTTATTTCGTTTTGAATGGTCCTGTTTAAAATTAGACATACAGGCCTATATATTTCTCAGGTCTGGGAGTTAATAGGCTACCTTATAAGCTGAGTTTCGGTTCATTTTATACGAGACGAGCTCCAGTTCAGGGCGGCGGCGCTTCCGTTTTTATCTATTGTCTGCTATATTTAACTTACTTCTTATTTGTTAAATCCAGGTAATTGTCTATGAAATATTGATTAAAATTAAGATACAATTCATACAAAACGAAATTCACCTTAATAGGATTGTAACGATACGCAATCGCAATATTTAATCAACATTGTATTTTTTTTTCATCAATACTTTTAGCATTATTTATTGCAGTTGTGCATCTATGTTTTTTGCATAGTTGGTTTTGTCAACATGATTGGGAATTAACTTTTGTTATACAATGTATTTTCTTTGTTGATTACATTTATTTGGCTAAATTGGTTATAATATTGGCATATAATATATCAAATTCTAATTTATTTTATATATATATATTAATTATTATATTAATATATTAATAATTAAACATTAAATGTATTTTTTGTGAGGTGCAAGTCCTTTTCTTTTTTGAGTATACTTTTGTTTTTTTGGACACATTTGCTTTAATGAAAAGTTGGGTAGTTACATGATGGTGAATTAATGAATCAATCCATAACTTTTAATGTAATAAGTTAAGTTTTTGCATAGTTGGTTTTGTCAACATGATTGGGAATTAACTTTTGTTACAATGTATTTTCTTGGTTGATTACATTTAGGCTAGTTGGCTAAATTGGTTATAATATAGGCCTATAATACAATACAAATTCTAATATATTATATATATATATATATATATATATATATATATATATATATATATATATATATATATATATATATATATATATATATTTTATTATTATTAATAAATGTATTTTTTTGTGAGATACGAGTTCTTTTCTTTTTTGAGTATACTTTTGTTTTTTTTTGGACACATTTGCTTGAATGAAAAGTTGGTATAGTTACATGATGGTGAATTAATAAATCAATCCATAACTATTAATGTAATAAGTTAAGTAAAATGTATGTCCTAACCAAATGTCCAGTGACGCTTCAATGTTTTTAACGGGTCGACTACGTTTCACAATGGAATCACAAAAGACCGATGTAGGACACATGCATTTTGTGAGGAACACTTCAAGGTAATTTACATCCAAAGCACCTGGAAACCTCATTTTGGTGATTTTGGGTGAATGTGTTATAACCAAGACGACATCCAGAAAGTAAGACGTGATATTTACGTTTTAAGAACGTCGCATTAACAACGTTAAACAACGTTTATGCAACGTTTTTACGACTTTATGCAACGTTGTAAAAAAACGTATTTATAACGTAAAAAAAACCCCGACATCTGTCGTATTAAATACGTCGGATAAAAACGTTATCACAACCTTTTCACAACGCGAAAAAAACGTTTTTAAAACGTTTTTGTGTTTGCTGGGGTGACGTCCGGAGCTCTATTGCTTACTTATCTTTAAGCGAGGACGGTTAAGTTTTAATAGATTATCAACCCTAGAAACAATACCAAATTGTGTTACTACAGTATGCACATGACTGACACACTTCAATTTAAACGGTTATCTCGGGAAAATATTCTTACCGTTGTCTCTAAACGAGCTGCCATCTTGCCAACAACATCTCGTTCTGAACTTCTGACATATCGTGTGATTCGGTGTGATTTGGACAACTTCAAAGGTGTGTTCGACATCGGCTGCGGCTGGATGTAAGCGATCGGCGAGAGTAGCCGCGTGCAGGCGGGGAGGAGCTGCAAACGGAGACGTGAAGTCGGACACTTTCTGGTTCCCGTAGTGACCGCTCACGTGGTGTTTGTATACTTTACCACAACTGAAGTGAAATAAATGCAATTTGCCAAATACACAGATGTTTCAGAGACATTTTCATTCAATACTTTATGTACTGCTTCATACAGCGTCTGTTTGAACAAGAATAAAGTTCAACATAAGTCTACAGTTACTATCAATGAAGTGGAATCAACGTTTTTTAATCAGTTTTATTTTGATAAACATAATACAATACATCGCGACTACATGAAAAGAGTGTTTACTGTTATAAAACAATGATTTCTGAGCTTTAGTGGAACTAAAGACGTGTGAGAATAAACCGAATAAACACGAAACACACGTGATCTTTGTCATGCAGTGAATCCGGCCAATCGTGGATCAGCTGTGTCGTCATCAGAACCTGTGCAGCCGCTCTTGAGAATCTGCGCTGGGGGGGGCGGACCAAGATGGCCGAGTAGGTAGACGCTTACTGTCGAGCTGTGCAACCGAAAACTTTGAATACGGTTAAAAACAACCTTTCTGTTCGGACCTTATAATCATTTATAGTGCTTAACGCTAAAGGAACTTTGTGAAGAGGATTTAACCGTTGAGATGTTGACCCGCGACAATAAAAGACCGCTGAAAAACGCAAAAGCAAAGTTGACAATGCCAACAGGTGATGCTAGCCACGCCGCCTCAGGAAGAAACCCTCTAATTGATAACATTCATGACTACACGACTGGCTCGGTGACTTTGCCAGTAGTGGAGGAACTTATGGAAGAATTTCCTCCTCTGCCCCTGTCACCCAGACAATCTCCAGCTCCAAAAAAAACGATGCTTTCTTCCAAGGTAGAAGACATAGATGTCGTCGCTTCTCTGTCGAAACTAATTAATGAAAGAATGGATGAGCTGGCGTTGCAGCTAGATGGTGTTAAAAAAACTGTGGACTTCGCGTGTGAGGAAATAAAGGATGTGAAAAAACGAGTGGGCACTCTAGAAAACAGGATGACTAAAGAGGAGAGTCGCATGGACACACACCAGCAACAGATCTTCGACTTGGAACGGTACTCTCGGAGGTGGAATCTGAGGCTCCTTGGTGTCAAAGAAGATGAAAAGAACGATGTCCGCCAGATTGCCATCGAGATCTGTCAAGCCGTGTTACCTGAATGCAAAAACCGCATCCGTGATACTGTTGACACTGTGCATCGCAACGGCGCCAAGCTCCCTAACAGCAGCAAGCCCAGACCAATTCTCATTCAATTCATGTCAAGGGTGACCAGAGATAGCCTATGGAAAGCTGCAAAGACGTCGCAATTTCTCAAAGACAACCACTGGAAGTTTGCAGAGGATCTCTCAAGAGAAGATAGAGAACGACGGAACAAGTTATGGCCCATCATCGAAAAGGCGCGCAGCGAGGGCAAGAAAGCTTACTACGTTGGTTGTCGTGGATTCGTTAACGGGACAGAAATCTTCCCATCTTCAGGATAACCAAAGGTGGTAGCTTACATAGGCGATGTTCGCCCTGATTTGCTCTAAGTCGTTAAAATGTTAAACCACTATCATCACAAGGTTACTGTGGAATGTAAAATAGGAACAATTTATTTATTTTTATTTTATTTTTTTGGATTATAATATTGTTTCCTATCTAGCACTATTCTGTAGCCTATAAGCTGAGAATCTACGTTTTGTTTATATTGTTTTTGCCAAATTGTTAGTTCATGCTGCAAAGCTCGATCCCTTTCTGAGGTAGATCATTTAAATACTTTCCTTGCCTTACACATAAAACAAATTAGTTCATATTTGTTATACGTTGTTATGTCACTTTCTTTTGTTTCACTTAATGCCAGGGGGTTGAGACAAATTTGTAAACGTAAAGCCTTATTTTGTATGCAAAAAACTTTAAATCTGATTTTTCTTTCTTTCAAGAAAGCCATTCAGTAGCTGCTGATGTAAACTTCTGGAAGTCCCAATGGGGTAATGATGCATGGTATTCGCATGGGTCAGAGAGGTCAGCTGGGGTTACAACTTTGAAAGGTCCTTTTAATGGTACTATTCTACATTCAGATTGTGATTCTTTAGGCCACTATATTTGTCTACTAATTGATCATAACCACTCTATCTTTATTGTTATTAATATTTATGGTTACAATACCAAGCCTGAAAATGATAAATTAATTGATTCTATAGATGTAAGGTTAACTTTTTGGCTCTCCAAATACCCTAGTTCATTTATCTTAATTTGAGGTGATTTTAATATTACTTTAAATAATTCAATTGATAGGTGGCCCCACGTCCCAAATTCCAGAGATAATTTAAAATTGAAAACTTTTATGGAAAAATTTAATGTAGTTGACATTTGGCGAGAAAAGTTTCCTAATATTATATCTTATACTTGGAGTAATAGTTCAGGTTCAAGGAAATCTAGAATAGATTTTTACTTAATTTCTAATAATATACCAAAAGACAATGTAACAGTCAATATCCTTACAACACCACTTACTGATCATCAGGCAATCTATATTAAGATCCAACTCTCTGCTCATAATAACAATAGATCCTCATATTGGAAATTGAACAGCTCGCTCTTAGGACATAGTGCAGTAAAATTAGAAATTAAGCGGTTAATAAAGTTATATTGGGATAAGGGTAGGAAAAATAATTCTGCTAATTTGGGAACTTTTTAAATTTGAATCAGGCAAATTTTTAAGGCAATATGGAGCTAAAATGGCTAAACTTAAGGCAGCAGCAGAAGAAAAACTAATTGTTCAAATCTCTTCAATATATCAACTACCACCAGATGGAGTATCAGAGGAGGATAAATTACATCTGAGAGAACTTCAATGTCAACTCGATGAATTATATCGTGGAAAAGCTGAAGGAGCTTTTGTTAGGTCAAGAAAAAGATGGATAGAGGAAGGTGAACAAAACTCCGCTTATTTCTTCCGCTTAGAAAAGCACAGATCCAAGACAAATACTATTAATCAATTGAATATAAACGGCACTGTCTCTGATGATGCCCAAAGCATCTCCCAATTTTGTTATGCCTTTTATTCAAAGCTATACGAGTCTAAGTACAATGCAGATACAGCGATTAATTTTATCAACTCTATAAATAATTTAAAAATGATAGAACACACTGATAGGGATTATTGTGACAGTCCACTTACAAAAGAAGAGGTTATTGGAGCTATTGCTCTTCTTAAAAATAATAAATCACCTGGCAACGATGGACTGGTATCAGAATTCTATAAGTCATTTTCTGATCTACTAGCACCTTTTATGTTGCAAGTATTTGTCGAAAGTATTGAAAGGAGTACTCTTCCAGCGAGTCTCACGCAAGGCCTCATCACTCTAATCCCAAAGCCTAATAAGGATCCGCTTTTTATTGACAATTGGAGACCAATATGTCTTTTAAACAATGACTATAAAATCATGGCTTTAGTGTTGGCCAGAAGAATAAAAGATGTATTAGATGATATTATAGACGAAACCCAATCTGGTTTTATGAAGAATAGGCACATCTCTAATAATCTCAGACTTGTTTTTGACATATTGGATTACTCAGATCTGATACAGGATGACTCATTTATCCTCCTCCTAGACTTCTACAAAGCCTTTGACTCTATTGAGCATGAATTCATATTTCTCTCTCTTAAAAAATTTGGCTTTGGTGATATGTTCTGTAATGCTGTCTTGGCCCTGTATTCAAATGCTAATAGCTCTGTTAGAATGAAAAATGGCACAACGTCAAGATTTAATCTTAAACGCGGGATCCGACAAGGATGCCCGATCAGCCCTTATTTGTTTTTACTTTGCATGCAAATTCTTGCCTCTCATATTTCTAATAGCGTCATGAAAGGTATTAGCATAGCAGGTAAAGATATACTCATCAGCCAACTAGCTGACGATACGACAATTTTTCTTAAGAATGCCAGTCAGGTGCCTATTGCCTTAAAAATTATTGAAGAATTTTCCACAGCTTCTGGCTTGACCTTAAATTTAAGCAAATGTCAATTATTACCTGTAGAAGACTGTAAGGATCAGAATATTTGTAAGATTCCCAGCCGAAAGGAAGCAAATTATTTAGGCTTAATCGTTTGTAAAGATGAAAAGAGAAGAATTCTATTAAACTTTCCACCGCTTATTAAAAAAACACAAACCAAATTAAATCAATGGTTGCAGAGAGACCTAACAGTAAGAGGGAGAGTCTTGCTCTCAAAAGCAGAAGGCTTGTCTCGACTAACATATGCAGCTCTTTCTGTTCATGTAGACAACAAAACTTGTAAGGATATCGATTGTATGCTATTTAACTTTCTTTGGAAGAATAGAACACATTACATCAAGAAAAATGTCATAATGAATAGCTATGAACATGGTGGGCTAAATGTGTTAGACTTTAATACTCTTTAAAATCAACTGGGCCAAACAATTTCTTAAAAATCCTGTTTCCATTTGGAATTTTATTCCTAACTTTATATTTTCTAGATTTGGTGGTTTGAGTTTCATATTAGGTTGCAATTACAATGTAGACAAAATACCAGAAAAGCTTTCTTTATTTCACAAACAAGTTTTGTTAGCATGGTTGCTCATATATAAGCACAACTTTTCTCCCCATAAATATATTATATGGAACAATCGGGATATTCTGTATAAGAACAAGTCATTATTTTTTTCTAACTGGATTGAGAAACAGATTATTTTAGTGTTTCAACTGTTTAATAGTGATGGACAACTTATGTCTTATTCAGAATTTTTAAACACCTATAAGTTTCCAGCCACACCGAAAGAATATGCAATAGTATATGATGCTATACCTTCTGGTGTCAAAATACTATTTAGAAGTGTTGATTTTAGTTGCTCTTCTGTTCCTTTCTATAATCCAATCGATTCAGATATAGGTAAAACTTGTCTGACCTCTGCTAGAAATAACAATAAATATGTACGGTCTTTGTTTCAGAAAGAAGTGATATCTGTCCCATATGTTGTTTCATACTGGAATTCTTTTGTAAATGATATAAACTGGAGAAAAGTATGGACAATTCCCAATAAGTTTTTTGTCACAAATAAGGTCAAAGAAATTTCTTTCAAAATTATCCATAAGTACTACCCTGCTAACCACTATATGACGAAATTCAAAAGGGACATTGATGTGAACTGTTCCTTTTGCGGAAATCACCCTGAGACCACCCAGCACTTGTTTTGGATCTGCACACACTCCACAACCTTCTGGAAGGACTTCTGCAGCTTTATTAGGAAAGAACTTTACAAGGACTTTACTTTGAAGTGGGAAAATGTTGTTTTGTTTTTTTAGAAAACAAAGTAAAGAAGATATGTTCTTTATTATAAATTTATTAATTGTGCAAGCTAAATTCTATATCCACAAATGCAAATATATAAAACAAAAACCAGCCTTTAAACATTTTTATTGTGATATGTTATCATATATAAAATTAATTAGTGGTTCTTTGAACAAAAAGGCTATGAAAACTAGAAATATTTGTATAGCTTACAATTTGTTTGATTGTATATGATGCCTATCCCCCTGGCAAGGGTATTATTAAGTTGTATGTTTTGTATACTTTGTATACTATTGTTTACGTTTGAGCAATAAAAAAAAAAAAAAAAAAAAAAAAAAAAAAAAAAAAAGAGAATCTGCGCTGGCTGAGTTCTCCGGCTACTCTCGAAACGCTCTCGCTGTGTTTTGTTAGCATACGTCACAGTCATGTGGAGTCAGCGCTGCATCAAGTCGGACAAAATTTCTAACTGGCATGCACTGTTTCAAGTCAGCCACCGATCGGTCTGCGCAGAGCTGCATGAAGTCGAACAAGCCTCAAGTTACGCCCGACTTCAAGTTACGCCCGACTTCAAGTTACGCCCGACTCTTGCAGTCCGCAGACAGACCCATCTCCCTATGAACGGGTATAACTTCAAAATAAGTTTTAGATTGATGCTTTAATAATGAGATTTTTATTCAAGTAGGTTATAATTCTAGTTTATGTTTGTAAATGACTTACGCGTTTTAATGGGCATGCGCGTGAACATTCGAGAAACACTGGAGCGGAGATGAGTTGCCATGGAAACGGCGCGTCACCAGTGACAGCAAAACTCAGACTCTCCCTGTTTTCACTGCTTTCAGATGAGTTTAGTCTCTAAAATCACACAAATAATACACACGACTGTTATTGACACTTGTCTTACTTGTAATTGACACGCTTCTGTTTAATATTTACTTTATAGAAATGGGTTAGTGTCTTCGAAAAAGTCAGTTAACGTTAGCATCTCAACCGTTTTCAGAAGAGTTAGCGCCGCTAACGTTAGGCTAACTTTAACGTTTCCCAGCAAACATTGGTCCGACGGCAACGTCGTGTCCTGTTGAAGATTTTATTATTTACAAAACAAGTAATTTAGCCTGATAAGAATACACAATTATTTATTTCTCTGTGTTTGACTTTGGATTTCCTCTGTGTGCCTGTAACAAGACCTTAAAGGTTGAGGCAGCAGTCAACTCTATTCTAAGATGTCACATGGTACAGGACCTTCACCCATCTATAGGGTGTGTTACCTTCTATGGAAGATGATGTATGTATTTTACTCTGAACCCAAAAAGACTCGGGAGCGCCAGTGGGCCGGATGGCCAGAGCGCTCGGCTTTGTTGGAGCGCCGTTCTATGGAACGGAGCGGCGTTCCAGAATAAAGTCTAATTGTTTCTGAATCAAAGATCTCTGCGAAGTTATTTACAGAAAAGTTTAATCCACTTCAGTCCCTGGCCAAAAATAGTCGCGGTATGACGGCATAAATCGGTAAAAATATGTAACACAGAGCATTTCCTAAAAATGCATTCAGATACACTTGTACATGTCTACAGTTGCATGTATAATTGTTATTTTAACTTTTAGCTACGTAGTTCAATATATAGTGTATCGGGTGAGAGGACGTCACCTGGCGACATCTGTTCCACGTGCATTTATAGTCCATCATGACCCTCTATGAAATCCTTGTGAAATATGCAAAAGCTGTGCTTAATCCTTGCATGGTTAATACTGCAATAATTAATTTAATTGCCCGAGTAGTTTTTAAGAGGTTGTGAAGACGTCCACTGACGTCCTTACACGTCTAGTCAGGCTGTGTGAATATACGTCCACTGACGTCTTTTGCACAGCAAGACAGAAACAATTATCAGGAATTATCTTTATGAAATACACGATTTGTATACAAAGTAAATATATTTACTTTATCTTGTTTAAATAATTTATAATCACAAAGTGCCCAGTGTGGTTAAGTAATTGCAAAGCCACTGCATTGTAGTCATTATTTCAACCGTAGCCTACCTGATGTATTCGTTGTTATTTTTTATGGAATGTATGCATATACATCTTGTAAAACAGAAATATACCCGGTCATCATTTATGTCCGAGTTGGCCCAAACCATAAACTGTGCTGCCAAGATGTAGTAACAAAACATCTCGCGATATTACAAAATCATGCGATGGGATAGATTATCTCGCGAGATGTAAAGGCGTTTTACTTTTCATAGATTCTGGATGGAACTTTGAACAACCACGAGGAGAGAGGAGGGAATTGTGTCGATATTACTAAAAATCTAATGTTGGGTAAGTACATTTTGTATTATTAGATAACGTGCTTGAGTTTTACTTGTTTGACATGAATGAACCGAAAGAAATGATGCCCACATTGTCAACTGAAATTTACTGAGTTTGGCTAAAATTAGCCAGTAGGCTAAAAGTTACTTTGAACGTATACAACGGTACCATAGTATAAAGTATTGTTTAATGATACAGTCAAAGTCATTACTGCAACTTATTAATGTAGCCTTTTGAGAGTTTCTTTCAGAAAGTAAATTATCTGAATTGGAATGAAATGTTTAGTTGGATTTTAACATGTATGTTTTCAGTAACGTTAACTGCTTTAAAAATAAAAGCAGAACATCTTTTATACAATAAAATAAAATGTAATGCATGTTGATTACCTTTTTCTAATGTTTCATTCATGATTCATTCATCTTGTTCCATGTTTTTTTTTTATTTAGCTGTAGACCATACAAATATTTTGAAAAAAAAAAAGTGCAGATCATTTACCTCAAATTTATAATTGTATTTATTTAAATATATATTAAATATTATTTAAATATTATATATATATAATTCTCTTCCCTTAGATGCTGTGAAGAGGTGGAGCCCAAATGCTACAGACTCTGAAATTGATGCAGCAATGACAGAACACCTGAAACACACTCCAGGAAGAGCAGGGGCTCGTTCTTCGTACGTTGCTTAAAACATCCGAGATCAAATGAGACATCCAAGATAATATCATCGGGCTAATCATGATCCGGCTAAGTGGGTTCTTCGAACACTCCTGTTGTTTATGATTAGTATCGCTGGATTGAGTTATCTGAGATAACTGCGCGTTCACGCGTTGGTTTAAAAGGGGATATGTATCGATAGCAGAAACAGTGATCAGCGACGCTGCTATTGGCTGTTCAGCATGGCCAAAGAACACGCCCAGTTTTTCTCCCAAGCAGAGAAAGAGAAGGTTATGCCGATTTTGAGTCTTTAATTAAAACGCCAGGGAACACTTCTAAGTGTGCAAAAGCCAGGAGAGAGGGCTGGCAAAAGTAGCAGATGAATTAAATGCGTTTGTGGTGGCCATGTTAGATGTTTTAATAACTTTTGTTTTTTTTTTCTATTTTAATAATTTCATAATTACTTTGTTCATTGTCATGTCAGAGTCACCACACTATAGTGAACATGATGAAAGTGAAGTACAAAAATCTTCTACGTAATGGTAATTTTTACTAGGCCTTATAGGCCTACTAGTCTCTTTCAAAAAGGCACTGTTAAATAAATGATTGTCTGTTTATAAAAGCAACCAAGAAACAGATGCTCCTGCACCCTGGCAGAAGAGCTGACCCCTGGGTTGAGTGTGAATTGACCTGTTGTTGTGGAGGGCATCCCTGGGTTCAGCTCTTCCAGACACACATCCAGGGACCAGTAGCAGCAACACCTTCATTACTGGTAAATGAGATGGAAAGTACACTGTGAAATAATTTGTTGCTGCATTAAATTAAGTAGGCCTATAATGCATATTGGCTGGTATAGTCATTTCAACTGTTAAATCTTGAGTAATGATAAATTGCTTTGACTTGTGAAAGTAAAAAACTGATAAACTTATGTTAATGTGAAAATATTTTGCCATGAGTTATTAATCACATTGCACTGGATAGTGAAGAAACCTTCTCAGATGACTGTCCTTTGGAGGAAGTAGACTACCTGCAAATACATAAATAATTTTAATTGATTTATACTTGTGCCTATGTCTATTATTTCTGACATCAGTCCACATGTACAGAAAGGCCTACAGAAGAGTCTGCACAACGCAGTGATACAGGTGTGGGCAGTGTAACTTTTCCTTTTTATTTGTTGCATGAGGCATGTGTGACAATTTGACAAATGACACAGGGTGAAATTCATTCCCTATGAGTCTTCAACAGAAAATAGAGTATTTTGAAAAAAACAAAAATCAGAGGGAGAAATACTTGACTACTTAAAGAAAGAAATTGCACTAGAAATAGAGTTGCTTCAAAATAAACTTCAGAGTAAAATACACTATTTCACACAGAGTACTATTGCTGACCTTGCATAATATCTCTTATTGCAGGCAAAAGATGACTGAATGACTGGCTTTTCTTTACAAAGAACTATTGAAATAAGACTCAATGAACTAAGCAAATGTGTCTCGTCTTTTATTAAACATTTAGGCTTAATTAAACCTTTTTTCCCCTTCTTTTTCTGATGTTGGCAATGTTGTGTAATATGGCACATGTAATGTCACAGGTCCTGTCAGGTGCAACACTCAGGCTTTTCAGACACTGAAATCTTCCCTTTAGTTGGCCAAAGTTCATTTCATTGTGTGAACTTGTCCTGGCTAGAGCTGCATTGTAACTGTGTATGTACATACATTTACATTTTACATTTGCATATGTAATACAGTGAGCTTGATATTTATATTTTTCCTTACCATGTTCAAGTAATGTGCATAAATGTGAATGTCTCTGTGCTTCCACATTAGTAATATGAATAGTCACACGCCATCTAGAGATTTTAGTCTGTCAACTGCCTTTTTTAAAATTTAATATAATATTACTAATCTGGAATATTAAGAATTGTAATAGTAACTTGGCTGCACATTTACATTGTGATCTCCCTTTCTGTACACAAAATCCCCTTCAGAGGCCTTGATGGGAACATGTGTGCAGTCTATTGACCAATCACATTAGTGAAGCCTGAGGGACATATCTGTGTCATATTAATCGCATGTTCATGATTGCATGATCTTCATTAAAAATTATAATATACCTGCGTTGGCAAAAAAAAAAAAAAAAAAAAAACCTGCTAGCCTACAAACTTGGGTCTAAACTGGCTTGGAAATGCCACAAAAAAACCCCTAAAAACTGCTTGAGCGCCAGGGTAAACTTTGTGAATGACACGACAGACAGCACTTATCAAGTTCTCCGCATCTCCAATAGTTTAAAGGAAAGAGCCACTCGCAAATAATATCAGGACAATGCACACAGTTTGTGCTGTTATTAAAGGCCGACTCCGACGAGTCGAACATTTAATGTGCGTTTCCAAAAAATAATTGATGTAAACGACATCCGAGAATAATTATATCTCTCAAAAAGTACACTATCGCGCTGCGTTAAAAGACTTCTCGTATCACCTGCGCTTATGAAGCCGCGATCTAATCCTGTTTACATGAAATAAGCCTGCTCGCGAGCAGGTTCAAGCTAGCGCACCTGTTGCTATGACAGCAAGTCTAGGATGAGCTTCAAAGAACCAAACAATCCAAGATCATGGCAAATCGTCAACAATCAAATCCAGCTAACTGAGTTAGCGACGTACGAAGAACGAGCCCCTGGTGGATAAAAATTGAGCCAAACAATGTGTTTAAAGTGATAGTTCACCCAAAAATGAAAATTGTCATCATTTACTCAACCTCATGTCATGTTTCAAACCTGTATGTTTGGAAGAATGTTTGTAACCAAGCAGATGTCGCTTCCCATACCATAATAATCTTTCTCCAATAATGGTAGTCAATGGTTGCTCTATTTGCTTGGTTACAAACATTCTTCAAAATATCATCTTTTGTGTTCAGCAGAAGAAAGAAACTCATACAGGTTTGGAACATGAGGTTGAGTAAATGAAAGAATTTAAATTTGTGGGTGAACTATCCCTTTATATAATAATTCAGTATTTTGTAATTTGTATTTTAGTTTGGTTAACAAATGTTAAACATTGAAAACAATTAAGAGAAATATAGGCTGTTCAAGATCAATAAAATGCTGGCTAAATCAGAACATGCTGCTTTTTTTCTTATGTCCACAAATAATGTGTTCTTGTTTGTGATGTAACGTTACACGTGATTAAAACGTTTTATTGACGGTCAGGTCCGACGGGACCAATTTTGGACCTTTTTAGAACCTTTGTCAAGATGTGTAAACCGACTTGATTGCCTTTCACGATGTTACACAATATGTATGTGATTATTTTAAATGCAGGCTTATATATACACTTAAATAATGCAGCAACACATTTAACACCCAAATGACGACGCATTTAGACGTCCTGGGACGCGCTGAAGAGACGTGTTCAACTTCCATTTTGGAACTATTTTTCAACCATGACGGGACGTGTCGGACGGACGTCTTTTCAACGGTCATTACACGTCCAAATGTTTGCTGGGTTATAGCTTGAGCTTTTTCTTTATGAATGTTTGGGCTTTTAATCACATCTTATGTGTAGATGAGAGGTTTTGATATTTTTGTAAATAGTTTTGCTTGGAAGTGAGCTAAAAACGTGTATTTAACATAAAAGTAACGTTACTGTTCATCGATGACGTCACTTACACTGCTGAAACTAGCTCAATGGTTAATAAATATTGATAAAAATTGTTCTGTGATTTCAGCAGCAACAAGATAATTGTTGGCTATGTGACAAATGGTTTGTTGTGTTCCTAGATCATTCCTGATGATGCCCTGCTCCGTAGCAGAGTTGAGCTGATCATCATCTCTAAAAGGCACCATACTATAAGTAAGCCAAAGACAAATGTCCACTTGGAACTAAACTAAAACTTCAAACATACACTAATGTTGTTGGTACATTATTATTATTTTTTTATGTTTTGAAAGTTTCTTATGCTCACCAAGACTGCATTTATTTAATTAAAAATACAGTAAAAACTACGGTGACGCATTGCTGCCACATACATATTATTTTTTCCACTCAACTATGTCGTAATAACGAGATGTTATGTCGTTAAAACGACATCTTTTCTCGTAATAACGAGATCTTATGTCGTTATAACGAGGTGTTATGTCATTAAAACGACATATTTTCTCGTAATAACGAGATCTTATGTTGTTAAAACGACATATTTTTCTCGTAATAACAAGATCTTATGTCGTTAAAACGACATATTTTCTTGGCCTTATAAGGACATGTCATGGACAATATGCCTTTATCCACATGAAATGTATAACCAATCATGTCTGTATCATACTTCTACGTTCAAAAAGCTGAAGCAATAGCAGCCCACAATGGATGTTTATGTTAAAAGATCAAATTCTGTACACACCTTATTAATAAAGCATAGCCTACATATTCGCTGAGCCCATAATACAAACATTGCGTTTAATTGCACATTAGGCTAAGCGTTTTCCTCCCATAGACAACCCTTATAATAAAGAAAAAGCTTAATGTGGCTAGGCTATAGCTTACTTCAGTGATAAAGATCAAATGCTGGCCTACACGCCTTATTAATAAACCGGCCTACTATCCGACAGAAAAGCAGATGAGCCCAGAATATGAACGCAGCGCATTTAATTACACGTTAGGCGTTTTCTTCATATTATATAAACCCTTTATTATAAATAAAATAAAGGTGGCTCTTAACGTGTCTTTCTATGGGAGGATGGCATTGCAGTACACATCAAATACAAATTTAAATGGTATTCAATGCAAAACAAAAATGAAAAATATAAGTTGCCAATAAATTAAATAAATAAATTATTGTGGCATTAATTAGCCCACAAACAATATTTATTTTAAAGCCTAAACGAATGTATTTGTTTATCTGTATAGGCTAAGTGTTTCAGGCGCCCTTTTCAAACTGGCGCAAGAAAATGCAATTTGATTTGTTAACTGATTGATTTGTTAATTTACTCGCTCTAACGTTAACCTAGATAAATGTTCGCTATTATTAAGCGCGTATCCAAGTGTTTGTGGAGCGCGCACTGCATGACATGGAGGCGCCGGTGCCATCACTCTCATTTTCCTATCAACAGTGGACTGGAAACAACTGAAATTACTCCATCATTTCTGGTCATACAGAAAAGAATTATACATCAGTCCCAACTACTTTTATTTGTGTAAATTCACAACAACAAGAAAACGTTGTGCTTTTGTAAAATAAAAGAAAACGAACAGGGCGCGCTTTCATGGTCTCAAAAGCGCGTCTCAAAAATAAACTGAAAAACAGTGTATAGACAAGCCTCACAGACATGAGAAATAAAGCCTTCTATACAAAGCTTATAAAAAATGTCCATCAACGAAAAAAACCCAATCAAAAGCAAATACATAGCCTACCATCTGATTATGTAATCATGCTGAGAAAATCAAGCCTATGCTGATTTAGAAAAGACTAGTTTATTAATAAACAATTAAAATGCTTCTTTATTTTTTTCAAACACATTTATTATCATTAACCGACTTCTGCCGGTGCTTTGCGGCAAGTTTTATGCATGCGCTTGAGCGCGGAATATATAGCCATATATGCACATTGAACATAAACGTGTGATTAGTCATAATTGCTTAAATTAACAGTCAAGAAAAATCTTTAGTTTATGGCTTAATTGAATCTAATCTATTGATTTAATATTTTACATTATTTAATCAGTAATTATATCCAGCTCTTACATTATATTAGTTGAGTTAGCATAATTAGTTAATAAACTAATAAAATAATAAAATAAAGTTTAAATTAAGATAGGCTGTTTACCATATATTTCTAGCATTGCTTATTCCACCACACAACGGACTGTTTATAAGGTCACCTTTCAGGTCACCTTTCGGCGAAACCTACGCTCTCTCTCACCCTCTCGCCTATCCTCTTTGGTCTCATCCACACTTCCTCCACCTGACAAGTTCTCAACACTTGATACTAACAGTGCAACTGACTCTCTTTTCTCCACTCTAACACACTGCTTGGACAACTTCTGCCCACTTTCTTCCAGGCCAGCCCGCACTACACCCTCTGCACCCTGGTTATCCGATGTTCTCCGTGAACATCGTTCTAAACTCAGGGGTGCAGAGAGGAAGTGGTGCAAATCGAAAGATCCTACTGACCTTGGTCTTTATCAATCCCTCCTCTCCTCCTTCTCTGCTAATGTCTCTACTGCTAAAATGACTTACTACCACAACAAAATTAACAATTCTTCTGACTCTCGCATGCTTTTTAAAACCTTCTCCTCTCTTCTCAACCCTCCTCCTCCTCCTCCTCCTTCATCAACCCTAACAGCTGACGACTTTGCCACATTCTTCATTCATAAAACATCTACCATCAGCGGCCAATTTAACAATCCACAAACTGACACACACATTTTACCAACTAACACACACATTCTCCCCTCGTTCTCTCTGCTTTCAGAGGCAGAAGTATCCAAACTACTCCTTTCCAATCGCCCTACTACCTGTCCGCTTGATCCTATTCCTACTAACCTACTTCAAGCCATTTCCTCCTCAGTCATACCCGCACTCACTCACATCATAAACACCTCTCTTCACACTGGCACCTTTCCCACAGCATTTAAGCAGGCTCGGGTAACCCCACTGCTTAAGAAACCTACTCTTAATCCAGCACATCTGGATAATTACAGACCGGTATCCCTTCTTCCATTCGTCGCGAAGACACTTGAACGAGTTGTTTTCAACCAGATCTCTTCCTTTCTCACACAGAACAACCTCCTGGACAACAATCAGTCTGGTTTCAAAAGTGGACACTCAACTGAGACTGCTCTGCTCTCAGTAATCGAAGCCCTGAAACTGGCAAGAGCAGCTTCCAAATCCTCAGTTCTCATCCTGCTAGATCTGTCTGCTGCCTTTGACACAGTTAACCACCAGATCCTCCTGTCAAAGATGAAGGGAATCTCGGGAACTGCACTCCAATGGTTCAAGTCTTACCTCTCAGGTAGGTCCTTCAGGGTATCGTGGAGGAGTGAGGTGTCGAAGTCACAACATCTACCTACTGGGGTGCCTCAGGGCTCAGTGCTTGGACCACTTCTCTTCTCCATCTACATGACATCACTAGGAACTGTGATTCAGAAACATGGCTTTTCCTATCACTGCTACGCGGATGACACACAACTCTACCTCTCATTCCAGCCTGATGATCCGACGGTAGCTGCTCGCATCTCAGCTTGCCTGACAGACATCTCTGACTGGATGAAAGACCACCATCTTCAACTTAACCTTGCGAAGACTGAGCTACTTGTTATCCCGGCCAAACCAACACTTTGTCACAACTTCACTATTCAACTAGGCCCGTCATCCATAACTCCATCACGGTCAGCCAGGAACCTTGGAGTTGTTATTGATGATCAATTGAACTTCACAGACCACACTACTAGAACTGCCCGGTCCTGCAGATTTGCTTTGTACAACATTAGGAAGATCAGGCCCTTCCTATCAGAGCATGCTACACAACTCCTTGTTCAAGCGCTTGTTCTATCCAGACTGGACTATTGCAATGCTCTCCTGGCTGGTCTTCCAGCTTGCACGATCAAACCTCTGCAGCTAATCCAAAATGCTGCAGCTAGAGTGGTCTTTAACGAGCCGAAGAGAGCACACGTCACTCCTCTCCTCACAAAATTGCACTGGCTGCCAGTTGCAGCTCGCATCAAATTCAATTCACTGACGCTTGCTTACAGAACAACCACTGGCTCTGCTCCCTTTTACCTAAACTCATTACTTCAGACTTATGTCCCATCCAGAAATTTACGCTCTACAAGTGAACGTCGTCTTGTGGTGCCACGTCAAAGAGGCACAAGATCTCTTTCTCAGACCTTTACCATGACTGTTCCCTGCTGGTGGAATGACCTACCTAACTCAACCAGATCTGCTGAGTCCGTAGCCATTTTCAAGAAACGGTTGAAGACGCATCTCTTTCGGCAGCACTTGTTCCAGTAATACTAACACTTTCTCTTCTCTTCCTTTCTATTATATAAAAAAAAAAAATTTCCGGATTCTACGTTGGATTAAACTGTGAAAGGTTATAGCACTTACATTTTGTTGTCCTGCTGTTAGTTTAACTGCTTCTATGGTTCTCATTTGTAAGTCGCTTTGGATAAAAGCGTCTGCTAAATGAATAAATGTAAATGTAAATGTAAGGTGACAATTCGTTATACATGTGAAGATTGCTCTATCTTGAAGATGTTTGTATTGTATTGTATTGTATTGTATCTTCTGTTATAGAGACGAAGATTGACATTTCGTTAAACAAAATAAGAACACAATGTTGTAAAATTAAACAACTTAGGTTATGTTCTGTTAGATGTGTTTTGACTTTGATAGGCTACATTTTATGTGGATAAAGGCATAATGTGCATGTCCTTATAAGGCCAAGAAAATATGTCGTTTCAACGACATACATTACGAGAAAAAGATGTCGTTTTAACGACATAAGATCTCGTTATTACGAGAAAAGATGTCCTTAAAACGACATAAGATCTCGTTATTACGAGAAAAGATGTCGTTTTAACGACATAAGATCTCGTTATTACGAGAAAATATGTCGTTTTAAACGACATAAGATCTCGTTATTACGACATAATTGAGGGAAAAAAATAATATATATGTGGCAGCAATGCGTCACCGTAAAAAACAGTAATATTGTGAAATAATATTAAAACATTTAAATAATTGTTTTCTATGGAGAAGCATCACATCATCCTCTAGAAATCATTTTGATAAAACATTTATGATTATTATCAGTGTTGAAATCAGTGCTGCTTCATATTTTTGTGTTTTTCAGGATTATTTGATGAATAGAAACAGAAATCTTTACTCTTCCTTCTGGTCAATTTAATGCATCCTTGCTGAATAAAAATATAATTTTTATTCTATTGAACCCAAACTTTTGAACAGTAGTGTAAACTACCATTTATATATGTTGGGTCTATTTAACAATTAATCCTGGAGAGAGAAAAAAGAAAATGGATTCAACTGTTACACTGGTTTACACAAAAATATTAATCAGCACAACTGTTTTTAGCATTGATAATACTCAGAGAAATGAATGAACCCAGAAACATGATCCTAATATAAATCTAGATTAAAGACATCTCTTTATCCAAGCATTCCATTAACACATCTCATAATCTTGCACTACAGTTATATGTGATGAAATGGTAAAAAGTGCACATGATCATGCCTGCTATATGACAGCAGCTATGCTAATCTTTCTCCTGTTGTTTCCCTGTTTCTATCTCAGGATGCTCAGCAAGTTTACTAGAGATTACAGCAGCTCCAGTCTGGATCCAGCCTCACTCGTGAAGACTTCTAATGACACCAACACTCTTGAAGACTTCAGATGATGACAACTATAGATGGACATACAAAACTGCCAGACATTATCCTTATATTGCATTGGCCCGGTTTTACAGGCAGGGCTTAGATTAAGCCAGGATTAGGCCTTAGTTAAATTAGAATATTTAAGTAGCTTTTTAAAATGTACGTTTAGAAAAAAATCATTACTGGTGTGCATCTTGAGACAAAACAATGGCACTGAAATATTTTAAGATGTCAGTGCAAGTTGCTTCCAGTTAAGACAGTTTTAACATGCATTTTAGTAAATAAAATAAAAAAATATTACAGCACTACTTTATTTCACATAATTATACACGCACGCTCTTTTTTGATAATGAAAATAAAAGTATTTTGTTTCCTGATATTCCTTGTTGTGTGTTTGTTCCTTGGGTAGTTAAAATGTGTGTTATAGTCATAAGAGGATGTTAAAAAGACTTCTAGTGAACGTTCCGTATTAGGTCCCCGTCCCCGAATGTTTAGATTGCTAATGTGACGTTACCAGTGACGTATTACCAGTGGTGAACGCAAAGCATTTTGGGGATCCGCGGCACAACAAACAGAAGGCGCCAGTATTGATTGCATGGAGGGAAGAACGCAGTGTACAAATTTCCGTCTACCTGCTGTGTTGTAAACTGCAGTAGCCGTTCTCACGATAGAAGTGGCATAAAGCTTAAGAACGGAAAATCCTTTGATCGTTTTCCAGCGTGGAAAAATAATAACTACAAGCCATGTTTCAGAGGCGACAAAAAGGCGACGAATGGCATGGATAGCAGCAGAGTTTAGAGTGTGACAAAAGCACAATGTTGTGTTTTATTGCGAGTGTACACAAATATTAGTAAACATTTTGCAGTTCTGTTTGAATGATGTCCTGTTATGAACAAAATGACGGAGTATGTTCTTGCGTTTTCACCAGTCGATCGCGTCTCTCTCTCAAATACATCAAATATATTCTATAATCTTTGGAAGCCGAAATCTAAAATAAAATCAGACTAATATCACAGATCTAAAGTGTAACCATATAGGCTACGTTTGAATGTTTAGTGGTTCTCTCAGGTTCTGTCCTCCGTCGTCACTCATAAGCAGGGCTCTCTCTCTCTCTCTCTCTCTCTCTCTCTCTCTCTCTCCTCTCTCTCTCTCTCCTCTCTCCTCTCTCTCTCTCTCTCTCTCTCTCTCTCTCTCTCTCTCTCTCTCTCTCTCTCTCTCTCTCTCTCTCTCTTTCTCTCTCTCTCGCGGACACACACACACACACTCCAGGCCCAGCAAACATTGGTCCGACGGCAACGTCGTGTCCCTGGCCAAAAATAGTCGCGGTATGACGGCATAAATCGGTAAAAATATGTAACACAGAACATTTCCTAAAAATGCATTCAGATACACTTGTACATGTCTACAGTTGCATGTATAATTGTTATTTTAACTTTTAGCTAAGTAGTTCAATATATAGCGCATCGGGTGAGAGGACGTCACCTGGCGACGTCTGTTCCACGTGCATTTATAGTCCAGAATGACCCTCTATGAAATCCTTGTGAAATATGCAAAAGCTGTGCTTAATCCTTGCATGGTTAATACTGCAATAATTAATTTAATTGCCCGAGTAGTTTCTAAGAGGTTGTGAAGACGTCCACTGACGTCCTTTACACGTCTAGTCAGGCTGTGTGAATATACGTCCACTGACGTATTCTGCACGTACAGTCTAGCAAGACAGAAAAAAATATCAGGAATTATCTTTATGAAATACACGATTTGTATACAAAGTAAATATATTTTCTTTATCTTGTTTAAAAAAATTATAATCACAAAGTGCCCATTGTGGTGATTGCAAAGCTGCCTTGTAGCCTACCTGATGTAGCTATTCGTTGTTATTTTTTATGGAATGTATGCATATACATCATGTAAAACAGAAATATACCCGGTCACAATTTATGTCTGAGTTGGCCAAAACCATAAACTGTGCTGCCAAAATGTAATAACAAAACATGTCGCGATATTACAAAATCCTGTGATGGGATAGATTATCTCGCGAGATGTTAAGGCGTTCTCATAGATTCTGGAACTTTGAACAACCACGAGGAGAGAGGAGGGAGTTGTGTCGATATTACTAAAAATCTAATGTTGGGTAAGTACATTTTGTATTATTAGATAACGTGCTTGAGTTTTACTTGTTTGACATGAATGAACCGAAAGAAATGATGCCCACATTGTCAACTGAAATTTACTGAGTTTGGCTAAAATTAGCCAGTAGGCTAAAAGTTACTTTGAACGTATACAACGGTACCATAGTATAAAGTATTGTTTAATGATACAGTCAAAGTCATTACTGCAACTTATTAATGTAGCCTTTTGAGAGTTTCTTTCAGAAAGTAAATTATCTGAATTGGAATGAAATGTTTAGTTGGATTTTAACATGTATGTTTTCAGTAACTGCTGAAGATAAAAGAAATCTTTTATACAATAAAATAAAATGTAATGCATGTTGATTACCTTTTTCTAATGTTTCATTCATGATTCATTCATCTTGTTCCATGTTTTTTTTTTTAGCTGTAGACCATACAAGTATTTTGAAAATAAATGCAGATCATTCACCCAAATTTATAATTGTATTTATTTAAAATATATATAATTCTCTTCCCTTAGATGCTGTGAAGAGGTGGAGCCCAAATGCTACAGACTCTGAAATTGATGCAGCAATGACAGAACACCTGAAACACACTCCAGGAAGAGCTGGTGGATAAAAAATGAGCCAAACAATGTGTTTAAAAGGGATAATTCACCCAAAAATGAAAATTGTCATTATTTACTCAACCTCATGTCATGTTTCAAACCTGTATGTTTGGAAGAATGTTTGTAACCAAGCAGATGTCGCTTCCTATTAACTACCATAATAATCTTTCTCCAATAATGGTAGTCAATGGTTGCACTATTTGCTTGGTTACAAACATTCTTCAAAATATCATCTTTTGTGTTCAGCAGAAGAAAGAAACTCATACAGGTTTGGAACATGAGGTTGAGTAAATGAAAGAATTTAAATAAAATTTTTGGGTGAACTATCCCTTTATATAATAATTCAGTATTTTGTAATTTGCATTTTAGTTTGGTTAACAAATGTTAAACATTGAAAAAAATTAAGAGAAATATAGGCTGTTCAAGATCAATAAAATGCTGGCTAAATCAGAACATGCTGCTTTTTTCTTATGTCCACAAATAATGTGTTCTTGTTTGTGATGTGTACACGTGATTAAAACGTTTTATTGACGGTCAGGTCCGACGGGACAAATTTTGGAGCCTTTTAGAACCTTTGTCAAGATGTGTAAACCTCAAGACTTGATTGTCTTTCACGATGTTACACAATATGTGAGTGGTTATTTTAAATGCAGGCTTATATATACACTTAAATTATGCAGCAACACATTTAAACACCCAAATGACGACGCATTTAGACGTCCTGGGACGCGCTGAAGAGACGTGGAATTCACGGCCAGAAAGGCGTTGAAATCACGGCCAGAAAAGACGTTGAAATCACGGCCAGATGACGTCAAAGACGTCGGTTCAACTTTCATTTTGGAACTATTTTTCAACCATGACGGGACGTGTCGGACGGACGTCTTTTCAACGGTCATTACACGTCCAAATGTTTGCTGGGGGATTGCAATCTTGACATGAATTCTGACTGCATGCAGATAGATGAGAGAGAGCGCGAGGAGTGTGGTGCTTAAACTTGCGACTTGAAGTTGTGAAAATTTCGTGTGTAGATTTGTCATACGTTTGTGCATTTTGTTTATTTATTTTTTTGGAATTGAGAATATATTGTCGAGTCTGATTTATATATATATATCTCATATCATGTAGTTGAATATGGGTGCTGGAAGTTGGGCAACAGGTTGACGTCTCCTGACCAGTCGCTCCCCATACAGAAATGTAATATATGTAAATATATGTAAATTACATATATAATGTCAGTGCCCATGTATGTCTGCTGCCTATATGAGAATATATAAAAATTCATATATGTAAAATACATAGACATATATGAAACATATATTTCAAAATATAGCAAAAATGGCCGTTTTCATGTAAGTGCCATATATTTTCCCGTATATTCACATAAATGTTAAATATATGTAAGACGCATATATGTATACATGCATATATGTACTTATTTCCATAGTACATACTTTCACTTATATTAGGGATACATATATGTATACATGCATATATGTACTTATTTCCATAGTACATACTTTCACTTATATTAGGGATACATATATGTATACATGCATATATGTACTTATTTCCATAGTACATACTTTCACTTATATTAGGGATACAAATATAATGTACTGTTTTATATCATATACACTCTCAGAAAAAAGGTACAATTTTGTACCAAAGGTACAAATCCTTGTCACTGGGTTTGTGTACCTTTTTGTGTACAACCAAAATGTACCTTTTGTTTCTTTGTACAATGTTGTACTTTTATCAAAGGTACAAATTTGATCCTTTAAGGTACCACCTCAGTGACAAGCCCCTTTGTACCTTAACTGTGTCAAATTTGTTCCTTCGAAAACTAAGGCTATTTTCCTATCGAATAACGCACATTCAACAACTGAATCCAAAAGGCATCAATTTAATCAGTTCTGCAAATACATATGAACATTTGAATACTTTCTTTCCAACTTACAGTAAAGTATTTCTTTGTGTAAATACATCAAAGACTTTACAATACAATAAAGACTTCGCAAAATTAACAGAATATCACTTGAAAAAGATTTGAAAGAATTAAAAGTGCAATTACAATAAAATGTTACAGTACATCAAATATATTTTCTCATCTACAACAAAGCTAGACTTTTGTTTTGTTTTTCACTTTTCACACAATACCTCTGCATTTATTTAACTAAACGCCTTCCTCCACCCCAACTGCTAATAACCCTCCATAAATACACTGCTAAAGATTCTCCTCTCACTGAAGACACGTCCAGTCAAGACGGTCCCAAAATCTGCACAGTGGATTGTGATGTAGCCGGTTCTTCCTGAACAAAATGAAGAATCAGTATTAGAAAAGACAGAAGTAAATTGATTATATTTAAACTCCCATGACGAGCTAAAATTTGGCCTCTAGACTTAAAGGGATAGTTCGCCTAGAACTGAAAATTCAGTCATTTACTCGCCCTCAAGTTGTTCTAAACCTGTTTGAGTTCTTTAAAAATTAAACAGTTGATGTGCCCCATTGACTTCCATAGAATTTGTTGCTATTTTCTATTTTATTCAAACTATGGAAGTCAATGGGGCCCATCAACTGTTTCATTGTTTGGGTGAACTACAAATCCTGCAACATCTCATTTGGCATCCATGTACTGTGCTTCTATAACAGGTTTCAGCTTAGCCAACCTCAACACATTGGACAATTTTGCTTTAAGGGTTAGTTCACCCAAAAATTAAAATTATTTAGTTAATTACTCACCCTTATGTCATTTCACACCTATAAGACCTTTGTTCATCTTCGGAACACAAATGAAGATATTTTTAATGAAATTCTGAGCTTTCTGTGCCTTCATTGGGAGCAATGCAACTAACACATTCAAGGCCCAGAACGATAGGAAAGACATCATTGAAGTAATCCATGTGACTGCAGTGCTTTAAACCATTTTATGAAGCAATGCATGTGCTTTGTTTTTTGCACAAAAAAACCCCACCACAACTTACCACTTTATTTACAAAATTACTAACCAGTAGCAATGCAATCCATTAGGGAGAGCACTACAACACATGCGTATTGTGTTGACTCAGGACCGGGTGTTGTTCCGTGAATGTGCTTTAGATAATATAATTTGTAAATATAGAGGTAAATTATGTTTTTTTTAATTATCGCAAAACAAAGCACTTGCATCGCTTCATAAAATTGAGGTTAAACCACTGGAGTCTTTACTTTACTGGTGTCTTTACTACCTTTCTGGGGCTTGGATGTATTAGTTGCGCAGGCTACAAGTGGAGGAACAGAAAGCTCTTGGAGTTTATAAAAAATATCTTTATTTGTGTTCTGAAGATAAACGATGGTCTTACGGGTTTGGAACGACATGAAGGTGCATAATTAATGACAGAATTAAATTTTTTAGCTGAACTATACCTTTAAGGAATCCTGGAAACAGATTTAATCAACCACAGCATGCATTCGACCCATTTCTGGATGAACTGAAATGCAGATAAGAAAACAACAGTTTTACCAACAACAAAAAAAAACTTTCTGCATTTTTACATTTTCCACAAAAAACAGTTTTAAATGATTCACTTAAAGCTTCATTTAAAATACACAGAAGAGTAAAATGTTAGCTGCAGCCCTATTTTACAGTTTTCCTCTCCATACTTTGCACTTCTATAATATAAGCTTGTTCCCACATTTGAGAAATTGTGTTTACACAAAAATATTGCTTTAACTTTAGAATAATTTCAGAACGGCCATTGTGAACAGGATTTATCAAGCACTCTTGAATGTGCAAAGTAGAGCTAGGGCTACTGTATGGTGAAAGACAAGATGTTCACTAAAAAAAATAAGACAAACAAGTCCCATGGAAAATATTTTTAGTAAATAAAGGGTTAGTTCACCCAAAAATGGAAATTCTGTCATTAATTATTCACCTTCATGTAGTTTCAAACCTGTAAGACTTTAGTTTATCTTTGGAACACAAATGAAGATCTTTTAATGAAATGGGAAAGTTTTCTGTCCTTCCATTAGTGCTCTGACCCTAAATTTGGACTAAACAGTTCGATTCAAATTATTTTACGATCTCTTCAGTATGGTAGCATACAGAAATGTAATATGGAAAAAAGCTATGTAATATATAAAATGGCAATTTATTTCTTATTTAAATTGACATTTTCCATACCATATGTTGGGGATTGCCCCACTGAAAACTGGTGGATTATATTATTGACCGCTGCAGAACTCTGGTCAGGGAGTCGGAGTCATCAGATAGAGTTTAGCTGTTTATTGTACAAGAGTGACCATACACATAATAGTGTACTTGAGGTAGTTTCTGAAATAAATAATATAACAGAAATAAATACTCACTGTCTAAGCATATTCAACAACTTAAAAGATTGCAAACCCAAATATAAACATATCTGTAAAGTGCACTGATACATGAAATATAAATGTAGAAATATATTAGTATACAATAGCTATACTATTGTAGAGTCTACAATAACAAACTGCACAGTGCAATGAAATTGACAAGAACACCAAAATATAGATTATAGAAATTGGACTGTCTCATTAATAGTATAATAACTAGTGAAGGATATTGTCCCACGGAGAAATGCACTTAAAGGTAACTAGTAAACATGAGCAAAATTAGCCGCGATGCTAGCGGGATAATCCGCTCGTTAAACCGGATCAAATTACACTTAGAAAGATCGCTAAACATCAACTACATCACAAACCTGGTCTAACTTGAGATACAGGTACAGCGTGTTATAAACAATATACATAAAGGGAAAACTTACTTTGTCACAAACTTTATCTTGCACATAAACACTGAACATGTGAATGTGTTCACGCGATATGATCGCTCAACTGAATAGCTTGGTGAATAGGCAATTACACTGAGTCCGTGCGTGCTGAGAATGCTGCGCTGCGTTATTTGCGTACAACGCAACTTAAAACGTCACACACAGTCAACTTAACACTTAAAGGGAGAGAATTCACAACAGCCGCCCCCACAATTGAGCAGCAAATGGGTTATCAAGAGAATTCTCTAACTGTCTTTAGTGTTTCCTTCTAGAGCAGGCAACTGTATCAAGCGCGCAACTGGTCTAATGTAAGCTTTACCGTCAATCACAACTTCAACAGTTCGCACACATCCGTCACTGCCTGGCAATGTCTTCCGAACTCTGCCTATGGGCCACTGAGCTCTTGGGAGTTGCGGATCCACAATCAGTACAACGGAGTCGACCTCCAGGTTTTCTGAAGCTTTATGCCACTTCTGCCGGGTCTGAAGCGTAGGCAAATAGTTTCTGGTGAACTGAATCCAGAATTGGTCCGCCATGTTTTGACAGTGACGCCACCTCCGCCGCCCCATGTCTCCTGGAGCATATGCCACCTGAGGGAGAGATGCATCCCGCCGCCCCATAAGGAGAAGGTTAGGAGTAATTGGATCGATGTCGGCCACATCTGTTGAGGCATATCCCAGAGGTTTCGAATTGAGAATCCCCTCCACTTCCACTAGGATTGTGGACAGAACATCCTCTGTGACTGCTTGGTTCCCAACGGCCACCTGTAGAGCATTTTTTATAGAGCGGACCTCACGCTCCCATATTCCGCCGAAATGTGGAGCGCTGGGCGGGTTGAACTTGAAGTCGATTTGGTGGTCTGCAAGGCGGGTTTGGAGTTCTGACTCCATGCTAAAGAAGGCTTCCCGTAACTCTCTTTCTGCCCCGCGGAAGTTGGTGCCACAATCTGACCGGATCTCACGGGGTTGACCTCTTCTGGCTATGAGCCGGCGGAGTGCTAGAAGGAAGGCATCGACATCCATCGAATTAAGAAGCTCGATGTGAACTGCCCTGGTTGTTAGACATTTGAAGATCAGGCCCCAGCGTTTCTCATTCCGCCTTCCTATTTTGACCAGGTATGGGCCAAAGCAGTCAACACCCGTTGAGTAAAAGGGTGGACAGAGTAGACGGAGGCGTTCTGGTGGCAAATCTGCCATTTGAGGTACCTTTGGCTGCGCTCTCCAGCGCTGACAGGACTGACAATGAAGTTGATGGTGCTTGATAGCCTGGCGTCCTCTGAGAATCCAATACTGCCTCCGTATCTCAGCGTAAACTCTTTCAGCTCCCGGATGTAACAGACGCTCATCAAATTCTTGAATAAGGAGCTTTGTTACTGCGTGTCTTGGGTCCAGTACAATGGGGTGGATTTGTTCTGGGTCTGAGTTTGCAAGCCTTCTTAGACGCCCCCCAACTCGTATCATGTTGGTCAGGGGGTCCCACTCTGGAGCAAGGTTGACTAATCGACTGTGTACGGGAATCAATTTCTGTGCCTGAAGGGCAGCTACCTCTTCCGGGAAGCTCTGAGCTTGACATGCCCTCAGCAGGACAGCTTCTGCCTCTCTGTTAGTCATTATCACACTGTTCGATGCGGCCGCCCCTTGACAGGCTTGTAGAGTTGCCCCCACTAACTCTCGCCAGGTCTTGAATTGCGTAACATCGGGGAGGTTGGACTCTGTTTCAACCGCCATTACAGAGTAGCAGGTTAGGCCTTTCAGTTCGGATACTCCTTCTGACTGTGCAACTTCAGGTCTTTTAGGCCAGTGCTCTGGGCTCTGTTTCAAGAATGGAGGCCCTTGACTCCATCGACTGGGCTCGGCCAAACTTTGGAGGGTTTTGCCTCTCGTTATGTCATCAGCTGGGTTATCCTGCGTATTAACATACCTCCATAAGCTGTGGTCTGTTAATTCTTGGATCTCGGTGACTCGTGTCCCAACGAACACCTTGTACCGGCAAGAGTCTGACTGAATCCACTCTAGCACAGTCATGGAGTCCGTCCACAGAATTGTCTGATTGATGGAGAGTGTCAGCTCATCCCTCACCAGTTTGGCCAGCTGAGCTCCAGCTAAGGCAGCGCAAAGCTCCAGGCGAGGTACAGACTGCTGCCTCTTAGGAGCAACCCGTGATCTGGCCATTATGAAGGAAACATGAATGTCACTTCTGGTTCGAACGGCCAAATATGCCACTGCCCCGTACGCTCTTTCAGAGGCATCGCAGAACACATGAAGGGAACTGTGCTGTTCTGCTGTAGTTGTGGAGGCTGGTGTGTAGCAGCGAGGAATGGAAACTGCAGTGAGTTGTTTGAGCTCGCTTTCCCAGTTGGTCCAGGCGGCCTGAAGGTTTGGTGGTATATCTGGGTCATCCCAGTCTCTCTTTTTAGCCCACAACTGTTGGATGATCACCTTTGCTCTGGTGGTAAATGGTAGTATGAACCCCAGTGGATCATATTGGGACGCCAACACCTGATAAGCAGCTCTCATCGTCAGTTCTGCATGCTCAATGAGCCGATAATGGTAGCCAAGGGTATCAGCTGCACAATTCCACCTGAGGCCTAATGTGGGCTCCATAAGATCAGCACGGTTTTGCACTAACCACTGCTCTGCGGCTGATGACCGGGCATCCGTCGGAAGATGAGCTACCACCACTGGATGACTGCTAGCCCACTGTCTGAGGTCGAACCCTCCTTCTGCTAACATGCTGCGTAACTGATCCACAGTTTTCTTGGCTGCTGGGACAGTTGGGAAGCTTGTCAGGCAGTTATCCACGTAGAAGCTTTGGTGGACTAGCCGTTGTAGCCCTGGATATTTGGCTTCGGAATTGCAAGTATGGTGTTGCAGAGCAAAGATGGCACAGCATGGACTGCTTGTTGTGCCGAATGGCAGAACCTGCCACTCGTATACATCTGGAGGGTTTTCACTCTGCAGATCTCTCCAAATGAAACGAAGAAAGGGCCTGTCTTTCGGCAATAGGCGGACCTGATGGAACATGCCCTTGATATCCGAGCTTACTGCTACAGGATGCTGTCTGAATCTCAGGAGTACTCCTAACAGCGATGGTCCAAGTGTGGGACCTGGGAGGAGCTGATCGTTCAAGGACAGGCCATGGTATTTGAAAGAACAGTCGAACACCAGTCGTTGCTTATTGTTATGACTCACGAGATGATGGGGCAGGTACCATGCCTCTGTTCGTGTCGCTTCCATTTGGTTGAGCTTGACTACGTAACCTGACTCAATGAGTTTGGCAATCTCTCCTGAATAGATTGAAGCCTTTTCAGGGTCCTTCTGGAGTCTCCTTTCAGTGCTCCTCAGATTTGCAAGGACGGATTGCACTGAGCCCTTAAGTTCTGGAGCACCTGGGTTCCACAGAAGAGGGGTGGCGTAACGCTGTACTCCCTGGATATTGACTCGCTGCGTTTGAGACTCAAGCAACTGCATAGCCTCTTTGTCTTGCTTAGACCGGACAACCAGTTTCTCGTTACGAAAGGGCAGCACATCCAGTTGCCATAACCTCTCCACATTTCTGTAGAGAAGATCGTCTGGGTTGTCAGTGGAGATAAAGAAACACTGCTGCACTGGTTCTTGGCCTGTGGTACTCATCTCCGCCCCTTGGAGTGCCCAGCCGAGAGCTGTACAAACTGCCACGGGTCCCCCTCTGATGCCTTGACGAATAGGCTCCTTAGCAGTAATAAGGTGAACTTGGTCTGAACCTATGAGCACCAATGGACGTACCTTGTGAAATGGCTGTAACGGAACTCCTCTTAGATGTGTATACCGTCTCTGAAGAGTCTGAACTGGGTATGACTGTTCCACCAGATCGATGCCAGAAGCTGTGAATGCTCCAAACACTTGATAGCGTCGCTCTGGGTTACCTCTTGGAGAGATATCAAAAGTGACTTTTGAGCCATTGAGGTGAGTAGTGTCTGGTCGGACTGTTCGAAGTGCTAGAGTCTCAGGTTCACCTTTAAGCTGTAGCTGCTGGACAGCAGTAGGTAGGATCATGGTGCGCTGTGCTCCGTCATCTAATATAGCATAAGTCTCTATTGTCTTTGATTTGTGGTGCAACAGCACAGGCACCACTTTCAGGAGGACTCTGCCTGATGCAAAGGATGGCAGGAGGTATATGCGGCTCTCCGAGTTAGCTGATGATGTATCGGTTGCACGCCTTCGGGCCACACCATGAAGCACTTGAAGGTGAATACCACCACAGTCACTGCAGGGTTTCTTAAGATTACAGGTCTCAGGCGCATGGGAACGGGCACATTTCCAGCAGCGGGTCCCCTCCGAAATCCACTTACAAAGATCAGCCACTGACTGTTCTTTAATACTGCTGCATCGAGTGATGTAGTGGTCTTTGCTGCCACAGAAAAGGCAGTTGACTTTGGGGGGGGTCTTCTTCCAAGACACCTTAGGACTGGGGATGCTTTATCCTCAGTGGGTGCTGCACCATGATACAAGGCTGTACTTTGGCTTTTTGGTTTAGCTGCACTCTTCTCCTTTGAACCACTGGGATCCCTTTCATACTGGTATCGTTGCACTAACCTACTAGACAATCTCTGTTGCTGAGCTTTGACGTGGAGCCACCCTGCAAAGTCTTGTAGGTTGTACGGGTTAATACTGGGGGAGTTGAGCTTCCCTTGTAGCTGGAGAAACTCTATAAACCCATCTCGCAAGTACTTTGGCAGTTTACTAACCAAACGATCCACATGCGAGCAGCAGTTCAACTCCATCCCTCTGGGTCCCTCCAACGATAACAGCATGCTCACTAAGAGGTGGACACGGAGAGCAAAACTCTGGAAACTGCGAGCATCGTTTGGTTTCACCTCTGGTGCTGTGAGGATTGCTGCTATTTCGCTCTGCGCCAGCTGATGGGGTTGGCCATATTGTAACTGAAGAGCTTGCATAGCTGCAGAGTACGGGTATGGATGATGGCGGCAGGACTGGCCAATCATTTGTGCCTCAGGAAGTTTAAGGTGTTCCAGCAAGATATGGTACTTGTATTTCTCATCTAGCTCTGCATGAGGTTCAAGAAGATTGTCCAATGCTAACTTCAGGTTAGCGAATTCCCTTTCGTTGTCATTTACAAAATCAGGAATCTTTGGCTGGGGGGCAGCATGCAAAGGGCGGTGAGGCACCAAGTATTCTGGTCGCTTCAGTGGCTGGCTCAATGGATGTAGCGAAGTGTTTGCTAAAGCAGGAATATTCATGGCAGGAACTGAAGCACTGTGCAGGGTTTGAGGCACTGACACTACTGAAGGCATTGTCGTATAGTGAGGAACTGAAAAACTGGAGGCAAGTGGCGCCGCGTCAGGTTGTCGTGGAGAAGGTGCCACTGTTGTATAGAGGTAAGGCACTCTGGGATGCTGGTAGGTTGGCGTGGGAGCTACTAGCTGTGGATGCACCTGAGGCTGAAAGGCAGATCCACCATCGTCATAAGGGCAAAACTGTGTATTAAGCAGTAGTGGCAAAGTGTCTGCTCTTGTAGCATGTTGGTGTTGATGCACGGCGGCAGGTAATGTACCAGACGAAATTGGTGAGTACAAAGGGAGTGAAGTGACTGGCTGTATTGGTACAAAACCAGGGTTAAAGTGCTCTGCCTCTGCAGTAGGTGTGCTTACATTTATTTGTGTGGCACTCACATGTCTTTGTCCTTCGGTATGTAACTCAATGTCAGGTGACGGTGATGAATAGGAAGAATGACTTGATGAAGGGGTCGGATGAGGTGAGTTTTCTGGAGGTGATCTCGTCGGTGGTGTGGCAGGCTTTACAATTTGCACTTCTTCATCCCCTTCTTCCCTCAGGAATGATGTGATATGTTTCATCAGCTCTTGACGCCGATGCTGTCGTTTTTCATACTGCTTGAGTTTGCTCTGAAGCGCAGCCATATCAGCAGCCTCATCTCTTTCCTTCTCGGAGATGGACTTCATTAATTCCCTCAGTGATCTCATACTTAATATGTCTGTGGAGCTTGTGGCTGGATGCTCACCCTGGCTGGAGGCTGGTCGTGATTGACTAATTATGCCCACTGCGGCTGCTGCTCCTCTCTGCTCCGCTGGCACCTCTGCTGTAGGTGGGGAGGAAAGAGCAGGTCGGTGATGGCTGTAGTCAAGGAGATACTCCTCCAGATGCTTTGGTGTGCGACGATGCCGTGAGGGTCTGTCTGACGTCTCAGCATGAGGGAGAGAGTTTGATCGCTCTTCCGATGACATCACTGCAGTAGTCAATAGCTCCGGCTCGAAGGACCATTTGTTGGGGATTGCCCCACTGAAAACTGGTGGATTATATTATTGACCGCTGCAGAACTCTGGTCAGGGAGTCGGAGTCATCAGATAGAGTTTAGCTGTTTATTGTACAAGAGTGACCATACACATAATAGTGTACTTGAGGTAGTTTCTGAAATAAATAATATAACAGAAATAAATACTCACTGTCTAAGCATATTCAACAACTTAAAAGATTGCAAACCCAAATATAAACATATCTGTAAAGTGCACTGATACATGAAATATAAATGTAGAAATATATTAGTATACAATAGCTATACTATTGTAGAGTCTACAATAACAAACTGCACAGTGCAATGAAATTGACAAGAACACCAAAATATAGATTATAGAAATTGGACTGTCTCATTAATAGTATAATAACTAGTGAAGGATATTGTCCCACGGAGAAATGCACTTAAAGGTAACTAGTAAACATGAGCAAAATTAGCCGCGATGCTAGCGGGATAATCCGCTCGTTAAACCGGATCAAATTACACTTAGAAAGATCGCTAAACATCAACTACATCACAAACCTGGTCTAACTTGAGATACAGGTACAGCGTGTTATAAACAATATACATAAAGGGAAAACTTACTTTGTCACAAACTTTATCTTGCACATAAACACTGAACATGTGAATGTGTTCACGCGATATGATCGCTCAACTGAATAGCTTGGTGAATAGGCAATTACACTGAGTCCGTGCGTGCTGAGAATGCTGCGCTGCGTTATTTGCGTACAACGCAACTTAAAACGTCACACACAGTCAACTTAACACTTAAAGGGAGAGAATTCACAACACCATATGTGCAATGTTTGGGTGACAATTCAAATTCAATACTATAAATTAAATTAGCCATTTCTTACACTTGTTTAACATATAATTTAAACATATACATTTAAAATTTGTACAAGTTGCACAATTAAAATTAAAATGTATTACAAAAATGATTAGAGATAATTCACCCAAAAATGAAAACTCTTTCATTAATTATTCACCCTCATGACGTTCCAAACCTGTAAGACTTTTGTTCATCTTCAGAACACAAATGAAGATCTTTTGAATGAAATCGAGAGCTTTCTGTCCCTCCACTGACAGTCTAAGCAACTAAAACTTTGATGCTTCAAAAAGTTCATAAAGAGATAGTAAGACCAATCCATTTGAATTGAGCAGTTTAGTTCAAAATTTTGGAAGAGACATGATTGCTTTATATGATGAACAGATTTAATTTAGTCTTTTCTTCACATTTAAACATTGAGTAGCGAACATAAACAGAAGCTCAACCGAACATGCTTGACACGTGAGAACAAACCTCTTTCTCAAACGTGCTGCGCAACACACGAGAGTGAACCTCATTTGTTCTCGCATGTCAAGCGAACATGCTTGAGCTTCCGTTTACCGTTTCTGATGTGTGAAATGATGAATACTTATATGTGAATAAAAGCCTAAATTCAACCTGTTCATCATAAAGGAAGTGATCATGTCTTCACAAAATTTTGAATAAACCATACATATGGATTAGTTTTACGATCACTTTATGAACTTTTTAAAGCGTCAAAGTGGTAGTTGCTTAGCTGTCTATGGGGGTCAGAAAGCTCTCAGATTTCATTATTAAGATCTTCATTTGTGTTCCAAAGATGAACGAAAGTCTTACGGGTTTGAAACGACATGAGGCTGAGTAATTAATGAAAGAATTAAAATTTTGGGGTGAACAATTTTGCCCTTTAACATGTTCAAGCTAAAATTGTAGCAAAATTATAATTTTAAAAGCTATTTTTCTTAACCGCATTCACACTCACAGTTAAGACACTTACGACTGCATTTTTATTAAATACTCGCAATTAACGTAGCAAAATTCAATGTGGATTTAAAAAAGGATTCCGAGCCGATCAAAGCCCCGCCCTGTCAATCATTGCATAAAGTGCCTTAACTTTGAGTGTAAATGCAACTAGGAAAAATAACTTAAATTATCATTTTGCTATAATATTTGCTTGAACATGTTAAACATCTAATTTCTGGAATACATTTTAATTGTAATTTTTAAACTTATAAAATGTTCAAATGTATGTTTTAATTTTATGTTAAAGCTAGTGTAGTAATGCCAATTTATTATATTATTGATTTAGAATAACTGTTTTGCTCCAGATGTTGCACATGTATAATATGTAAATATAAAAACAGAAATACATTGCCATTTTACACATTGCTTTGCCATTTTGCATGTTACATTTCATTTTTTGTGAATATACTTTCAATTAAGTGACAGAAATCTTTCAGATTTCATTTGAAGTGCAGTTTTACTGTGCTTTATCAAGATTGACATTACTGTCATTATGGCAAACATTTTGTCTTAGGAATAAAAATTCAACCTCATCAGAAAAAAGAATGTCACAAGATTAAGATTAATAATCTTAACAAATAACCCATTGTACTGATACTTGCCTCACAGCTGAGGATGAAGTCAGACTCTCAGATGTGTGATGATCAGTGAGACCAGGCAGTTTTTCCCAGCATCTTCATGATCTAAAAATCAAAGACACATTTGCTGAGTTTCAACAAAGTTCTATGATAAAATTAATGACATGTGACTTAGGGCAGAATCAGGTAATCGCATTCATTTAAACACAATGCGATATCTGTGCACTGTTCGGTGGCATTCAATCACGTTCTTCAACAACGGCATAAAGTATTGTGGATTAATGTAAAATACAACAACATGGCACCTCTGGTTGAGCATTCATTTACAACAATTACGTATTAAATGTTTAACTTACGACGACACAGAAACTCAATTGATTTTAAATATATTTGCAGACGGCTAATATCACCGACTGGATTCGTACATTAAGCTAACTTATTTACACTCGCTATTGTCATGTTGAATAGCTGTAACGTTTTATACATTTTTTTAATTGGTTAAACATAAACATAAAACCCACCTTTGCGTGTCCTCTTATCTTTGTCTTCAGGGTGGGAAATTAACTTTTTTGCCCACCAGCCACAGTGGCTGGTGGATGCCCAATTTTACCAGCCACTTATATTTTTTACCAGCCACTTTTCCCGGAATTCAAATTTACAAAGTATTATTATACACAGTAAGTACAGTGCATGGACTGTTCGACGGGAAGGTAGGCTAACCATTCCCTCTTTTCCCTTCGTCATTAATGTGCCACTTTTTCGAAAAGTACCTTCTCTTTTTATTTACTTCGCCCTCAACAGTTTGTACATTCATAGCTACTGCTGACTCCACGGCGGGCCTCTTAAAGGGATAGTTCACCCAAAAATATAAACTCTGTCAGTAATTACTCTCCCTCATGTCGTTCCAACCCCTAAGACCTTCGTTCATCTTCGGAACACAAATTAAGATATTTGTGATTAAATCTGAGAGCTGGATCACTCCTCCATAGGCTTCTAAAGGATTGAAACTTGACAGCCCCGAAAAGTTCTTAAAGAAATCGTCAAAAGAGTCCAAGTGACTACAGTGGCGAGATCTTAAGTTTATAAATCGACGATAATACTTTTTGCGTGCAAAAAAAAACACAAAAATAACGACTTTATTGAACCATCTCTTCTCTTCCATGTTTTTCTCCTAAGCTGTTGACGTAGTGCAACTGCGCAGCGCTTCTGTGTTATACGTCACACGTAGGCTCACTATTGGCCGACGCTGGTCATGTGTGATTCAACCAGAAGTGTTGCGCAATAACACTCCGTGAAATCTCCAGGCCCAAAGAGAATTCTTGAATAAAGTCGCTATTTTTTTTAATTTTTTTTTTTGCACTCAAAAAGTATTCTCATAGCTCGATAAACTTAAGATCTAGCCACTGTAGTCACTTCGACTCTTTTAACGATACTTTAATAACTTTTCGGGGCAAGTTTCAATCCCTTAGAAGCCTATGGAGGAGTGATCCAGCTCTCAGATTTAATCACAAATATCTTAATTTGTGTTCTGAAGATGAACGAAGGTCTTACGGGGTTGGAACGACATGAGGGAGAGTAATTACTGACAGAATTTTCATTTTTGGGTGAACTATACCTTTAACACCGGGTATATGTCGCCACATTTTTAAAATTTTCCTTTCGTCTGTACCTCAGCTCAGCTATATGTGTCACGGTCCATTGAAAAACCAATCAAATTAGTTACTCGACAAAAGTGCATTATTGTTACTTAGCAACAGCATTCTTTGACAAAAGACGTCCAATCTGTTACAAGGAATGTTTTAAAGGATAATTCCGGTATTTAACACTTTGAGTCTATTTTCTAGTTTGTTTTGGATGAACTAGAGTGGTGGACTTAGAAATGTTGACGATGGGTCCTGTCTCGAGTTTTTGACTATTTTAGGATCGCCTCTGAGCGCTTCAGAGTGGCTGTCTATGGGCATACTGAAACATGTGCTTAAAACAACACTTAACATTAAATCTCAAAACTGTGCAACTCACCGAGTGGTTAGTGGTGTTCGTTGATGATTAAAAACAAATATATATCGGCGCAATGTATGCTTTCAATCCGTGTTATTTACTATAGTAGAACTATATTTTCAGATACCTCACAACCGCGTATAAACTTCCGCTCGATATTTGAGTCTGAAGCGTTAGCACACTCCCGACCACTTGATGGTGATCAGTTGCTCTGCTCACGCTAGCCTTCTGAGAGACGGAGAACCGAGCGAAAAGACTACAACCAGAGAATGTCTAATAAAGAGACTTATGCCATAGTCAAAAACTCGAGACAGGACCCATCGTCAAAATTTCTAAGTCCACCACTCTAGTTCATCCAAAACAAACTAGAAAATAGACTCAAAGTGTTAAATACCGGAGTTATCCTTTAAGTAGTAACCAATAAAAATATGTTTTACAATCTACCAGCCACTGTGGCTGGTATACAAGGCAAAGTCACCAGCCACTTTGAAAAAGTACCAGCCATTGGCTGGTGGCTGGTGCTAATTTCCCACCCTGTTTGTCTTGTATTTCGAGTCCAGCCTCTAAAGTTCTTCTGACGATAAAGAGGGCAGCCATGGTTGTGGTGGTCCGCGCTCGTGCTGCTAATGGGCTTCCCGCTCTCCGGTCTATTTGAAAATGCAATAACGGCTGCAGCGCCAATCAGTTCATATGTTGTTGTGCCTAATAGCAAAGTTAACATTTATAGTGGATAATGGAGAAAAAACGTCATAATGTACACGCGATGACTTATACTAGTCAATAATTATATTAAAAATATAAAAAAGTGTAACGTTAACTTTATACATATCAAATGGCTAAAAATCATTTGGTGCAAAGCTAATTTAACTCGCTAAATAAGTGACTGAAACCTTTTTATTTTCGACTTGTGAACTAAATATAAACATAAAAGGTCAGAACTCACCTTTAAATGTCGTATTCTACAAGTTTGACAAGTTTGATATTTAAAATAAACTCGACCGCTGCAGTCGTGTAACGTTATAGGCCGTCCACACGAAACTGCAAGGGCGTCGTTTTCAGATTTATCCACTTTGGGACCCGGTTTCAAAAAATAGCGGTTTCACTCTCCGAAAACGCCGGATCCGTGTGGACGAAACGCCAATACGATAAAAAATGTATACGTATACAGTGAAACGCGTCTTCGTGTGGACGGGCCCTTAGTCTGCTTCCCGTTGTCAGTTTGGAAATTCAGTAGCTGAAGCGATTTCAGCCAATCAGCGTCTTGTTGCTATGCCAAATACTCAACACATCAACCAATCATGAATGAAACAGTAATTTGGCCATCACTGTGATGTGAGAAGAAAAGTACCTTCATTTCCTAAAAGGTACCAAACAGACAGTCAGATGTTGTTGTACCATTAAAGGTACTATTATTAAAGGTACAAAACTGTTCTTTGAGGAACATTATTTGTACTGTGCACTTTTTTTTTTCTGAGAGTGTATTTGAATACCTGTATTATTATACCTGTGTATTTAATTTGAATTAAATGCCTATATAGTTGGAGATGCTGTGTCTGTATATACCAAATATAGTATTTTTAATACAATAATGCAGTTTTTCTTTGTCATTTTTGACAAAATCCACAAAGTACCATAACCATATGCCACAGCTTTAAAAATGCATCAGTATTGCATCCATGTATGTTTACATACATTTATTAAATATGTGTAAAACAAATATGTATGTCACATATTTATACTTAATGTTGTCCATATATGTGAGAAACCAATACTATACTGTAATATATGCAGATATATGGTATCATATATGGATGAACTCAAATATTTTCTTCACATGTTTGGACACATAAATGTTCATATATGTTGCAGGCATATATTGTGTTCTCAGATAAGCCAAATATATGTATAGATATATGTCATAGGCATATATTGTGTTCTCAGATAAGTCAAATATATGTATAGATATATGTCATACTATTTAAAATATAAGTACATATATGGCCATATATTACATTTGGATCCAGTCCCTTGATTTCCTTTATTTTCTCCTCATATCTCGTCTTTGCATTAGGATTTAGTTTTAGGCGGTATGGTCCGACAATGTTATCTTTAGCCCACTGCATTTTGTAGGATTAATATGTTTTTCACACTACTGTTTTATTTTTTCATGCCAGAAAGCAAGCCTGCTACTATGCCAGCCCATGTAAACTCTGTGTAAACTGGCCAAACATACCCATAATTCTTTGCGTTCTGATGACGTTGCTGCCCAGTTGGTCACATGTCTTAGCGATCTCTATATTGATAAGACATTCTGTAATAGAAGAAGAGCTGTATTCATATAGCTAGCTGCTAGCGCCTTTCACAGACATGTAACGTTAGCTAGTCACAAAGCGCTTTACATGAGTGTTTTATTAACGTTACATTCACTTCTCACCACCGACATACACTCGCATACACAAATACCATTCATCATTACTACAAAGTAGTCCGTTAGTATTCATTACTGACATAATCCACAGCAAAACTTCTGTGCATAGATACCTTTTTGATTTGCCTCGGGCTTTGCCTTCGGTTTGTTTTACCCTTCGCGGCTGGTTGCTATGCAGGTCACATGATTTGTGACGTGACGCCGACCAAGAGAATGACTCAGAAAGTATAAAAACCCTTTATTTCCGACTTCTGCGTGGCGCACTCAGCTCTAGCAAAGAACGTATATTTACAAGAAGTGAAAGCCAATAGAACGTTCCATTGCAACACCAGCGCCCAGCAGCAGCGCTATGCTTCCGCCATTTTGGGGTGAAAGCCACTCGGCAGTCATATATTATACATATATTTAGTCCAGTGCAGAGGTCATTTTTAGGTTGGAATAATAATGTAAAAAGTGGGGGCAGCGCCAGATAATTTTTAACACAGGTGCCGAGGGGGTGCTAGATCATTGACAGGGGGAGCTGCGCACTTATAGCCTATATTATATAATATTATTAAATGAGCAAAACTTCAATATTTAATATTCAATAATCTTAATTATCACAACTAAAGTTTTAATTTTACTAAATCGAATAAGCACAACATTCAGCATTCAATCAAATATATTTAAAGATTTATTATTTATAATGTTATTTCGACATAATATCTCGTTATTTCGACATACCGTGAGCTTAGAATTATAAGGTTCTATCTCCGTTTAAGGTAGTTCTGAGATATTGAGCATCAAAGTTTTTACATCCCAGCTGGCAAAACTGTTATGTAGTAGAATCTACTATTATAGCTCAACAAGACCATCACCCTACAGGTACTTTGAGGATATAATATCAAAATCCTGGCACATTTGGAAATGGGATTTTTTAAGATGGCCCAAATGGAGATAGAACCTTATAATTCTGAGAGCTCCGATTCTGTTTGGAATTATAAGGTTCTATCTCCACTTTTACAAATAAAACCTCACATTTCAAAGAATAAATGTATATAACCATTTATTTTAATCAATTTATATATTTATAATACAAGCACACAGCTTGTAGTATATAATATACTATATAATAATATAGTATACATCAAAGCCAAGCAAGTTTGTAAGAAAAAAAAATATTTTTATTTTTAAAGAACATGGACATGGACAAATTACAGCTAAACAAAAAAAATGTTTTCTTCACAATACTACACCCCACTCCTCTGTACTATAAAAACATTTAGGAAGCATCTTACATACATTAAAAACGGTTCATTTAGTAGATTAAAACATACAAAATATTGTGTAACATAATGAAAGTTATGTTGAACAAAAATCAACAAAAAAAGTTCTGTTCTGAACTTTTCAGAATCAGGTTCTGTTCTGTTCTGTTAGAAAGAAAGAAAGAAAGAAAGAAAGAAAGAAAAAGAAAGAAAGAAAGAAAGAAAGAAAGAAAGGAAAGATTAGCTAGAAAAGAAAGTAAATAGATAGATTAGTTAGAAAGAAATAAAGATTAGTTAGAAAGAAAAAAGAAAGAAAGAAAAGAAAGAAAGAAAGAAAGAAAGAAAGAAAGAAAGAAAGAAAGAAAAAAAGAAAGCCCTTAGCTCTGTGTCCAGGCTACAGAGCTAAGAGGTGGGTTTTGATTGGTCCGTCCGTGTTCATTCAGGGTTTTGATTGGATATTGAATCTACTGGAGATAGAACCTTATAATCCCAACTTGGTTTATGTTTTGTGAGATGGAACCTTTTTATTTTATTAATAACTACTAACAAAATAATTTTTTTTTACAAAAATAACACCACACAGGCATTAATAAACACCTAATGGATCAGATTATGTCAAAAACTCAATTTCGACCAAAAGAGGAGATAGAACCTTATAATTCTAAGATCACGATATGTGAGTGTGCAACATAATCAGAGAGTAGCCTATTTCTTTTCGTTTGGGATAGTTTCGTTTAAAGATTTAGTTGCAAGCTTTCGATATTTCTCATATCTCTGAGGCATATTTCGGTTAATTTATGATGAGATTCGGTCAAGTTCACGAGCACTGCAAGTGACCGCGCCGTATGTCATGATTATATTGTCTGCTATATTTGCTTATTTATTAAATCCAGGTATTTGGTTGATTCATTTTTAAAAAAAAATTAAGATACAATTTACACAAAACGAAATTAATTTTAAAGAAAGGCTTTCTACAAAACACAACGTAGGCTGAGTCAAAATCATATATGACCCACTTCATCTCTCCCGATATCATATCCTACTCATGCTGTTCACTTTTCATAATCAACATGGGGAAAAACACATTATAATATTTGAACAAATATGAAACTAAATGCGCTTATTTAATGGCTACAACAACACGTATACAGTAGTTGTCTTACAGACTCTCTATTTGTACAACTATTAGGCCTATAACAGCAATAGAAATAGCTTTACAGTAAACTTCTTATATCGTATATTAATGACCATTAAAGCAAGAGTATGTAAACAAAAACACAGCTACTGTACAAAATTGTGGCAATTATAGGATAACGGACACAGCAATGCATCATGGTCTATAAGATCATCATGTTTGTAGCATGATCCAGGGGATTAAAACGTACAAAATAAATTTCAGGCCAAGTGGAGTTGGTAACTAATAATAGTAGTAAATGTGTAAAGTTGCATAAAATGGAAATATTCAATAATTCAATAAAAAACTACCTCAAAAAACTGTTATCTGTGCTGTTGTCCAGTAACTCCCGTTGGAATCTTCATCCCAAAATGGCGGCCGCGCTCCCCAAGCGCCATCTAGTGGCTGTTACCAGAAAAGCATCAGAGTTTCGCCTCTTGTTCTTCTATACTCTTTGGCTCTAGTATTTAAGCGTTTTCTTTCGCTTTTGATTTTCAAGGTTTTGCTGTTGAAATGGCGTCGAGTTCGGGTAAGGATCAAACTAGATACACGGTTTTTTTTTTGCCGCAAAGTTTCATCAATGTATTTATTAATTATGAAATATTAGCCAAGTGCAATGGTCTACTTAAATGCATTCAACTATATTTTATTGCGCTCTTACATTAATGTTTAAAAGTGGCATTGAATACCAGGAAGTCACCGACGTAGAGGGTAGTGTACATCTCACATACTTATTATGCAAATTAAACTTTTCAATAGTCCTACACATCAAATCTGTTATACCAATACTGTTTTAATCTTTAACTTTCTCAAAATAACTGATTTAAAATATTAGCTACAGGAAATTTTCCTCTCCGTCAAGTTTTTCTGTATGCCTAACCCCTCCTATGATGATCTCAAACCCCCATGCGATGATCAGATTGATTATAATAGGCTACTTTTATTATTAAATGAATAGCCTATTAATTTGCCCCACAACAACATCAGCGCTTAACGGACGCACTGTGATGATAGTAGGCTAATGCTAGATTAGCTTAGTCCTCATTTAAAAACAACTTGTTTAACACGAAATAGGCCTAGGCTACTTCTTTTTTTATTTTTCACTATGTATGGCCCGCGAGGATTATTAAGAAAATAAATCAAGACCGTTTATATAGCCTACCATTACAGAACACTTTAAAAATTGTACTTTCTCTTCCTGCAGAGAGTAACGGACTGGGGTTTGAGGTTTCTTCACAGGAATAGCAGTTTGCGCATTGCTTGTGTGACTCGCATTCACGATTTAATGCGGAAATATTTCCAATATTGCGACGTGACTTCTTTCTTTCTTTATCGACTAATGCTCGCGTCTCGCGAAATGATCATATGATGGACAGGACAACCATTCACATTTTTCGCGCATCATAGCCTATCCAGTGAAAATAAAATTAAAGTAAATTATTAAATAAATGAGTAAATAAATAAATAAACAAACACTACAGACAGTCTACGTGTTTATTTTATTTGTATAGATCGTTATATGAGTAGACAGGGGCATAGTAGCACCAAATTTTTGGCCCTACATGCACTGCAATGTAAAGTGTCAGTATATGACGCCCTAGGATGAGAATGCGTTGAATAATTAGTTTACTGTCATTGTGAGGGGACAAGACACATTAAAGGTGCTCTAAGCGATGTCACGCGTTTTTAAGGCCAAAACATTTTTTGTCACATAGAGCAAACATCTCCTCACTATCCGCTAGCTGCCTGTCCCCTGAACACACTGTAAAAAAACGCGGTCTCTGCGGACACCCCAGGCTCCACAAACGGCTACAAAAACAAACTCTAGCGACCCGCTCTACGAAACATAACAAACTGTTCCAGCCAATAACCGACAAGAAGGGTTTGGGGGTGGGTTTGAGGGGTTAGTGCGCGGATGAGGAGGAGGGAGGGTCTAGCTAGCCTCCGTTTTGTTTGACAATAGTTTGAATGTCAACAAGAAGTGATGTCACCCTAGCCTGGCTACGCCCTCCTACGCACTTCCGCTCAATTTCATTTTCCTTCAGTACTCCGTCTGGGACTGTGCCATAGACTTTGGTTTCCAGAAATCAATTTTTTGTAGGACCAATCAGCGAATAGAGGGAGTAGCTGAGAACGATGACGTTGATGTATCGCGCACGTCAGTTTGAGATCAGTAACGGCAGCGGAGAAAGACGTGAGAAAAGCTATTCGGTCTGTTGTTGGAAAACTGGCGAATATGCAGAATTTAAAGCCGGAGCAAGAACAATGTTTGCTAAGTTTTGTTGCTGGCCATGATGTTGTGGCCCTCCTCCCCACGGGATTCGGGAAAAGTTTGATTTTCCAGCTCACTCCGCTAGTGGTGAATGAGTTAGCTAAGGCGAACGATAGGGATGCAAAGCCGATAGTTGTTGTCGTCGTCTCCCCTCTTGTTGCACTAATGGAGGACCAAGTGAAGGAGGCAGAAAAGTTAGGAGTTGCACGATGTCAGTATCACAAGAATCACTAAATTTACTGTTCAGAGTTTGAGCTGAATAGGACACTTTGAGCCCCTTTGTGTACTCGTGCAGGACCATGGTTGGTGTGTCAGTTTTACATGTTGTAAATCATAAAAATCTGTTGTATTTGTTTTTAATAAAAATGTGAAAACACATACTTTGAAGACCATAATTTGAGTTTCAGTTTTAGATGGCATTAGTTTGTTTTAATAAAAAAAACTAAATGTCATAAATAAAAATGTACAAACACATACTTTGAAGACCATAATTAATTTAGGTAATTAAGAAACAATATGAAAAATGGTTGTTTATTACACATCTGCAGATAGAGACAGATCATTCACTGTAGGCCTACAGCATTTGCGGCAGATCCGAAGCGACCGCAGCGGTGTATTTTTAATGATTAGACCCAGCTTCGACCGTTGAATGAATACATCACTGTCCTTAGTGTCAAATATACATTTCGAATTAATAATTGTTCCTAGATGAACAAAACCTGCAGCTCTCGTTGACAGACATCCTATTGTAAACATAATCCTCTGATCATTCGGACTTGTTTCCGACCGGTTTCGGCGCATGACATATACGTCAGGACCACACGTTAGCGATTGGCTATGACAGATCCTCAGTGACTCTGGGCAGATCCAATAGTTTTGAACTTGAACAGAGAACCCGCCTACAAGGAAGTAAACGTTTCTCAATGGAGCGAGCCCAGACTCTCTGTACAAATGAAATGTACGAGAGTCTGGTTGAACCAGGCTAATGTCACCCAGGATCGCTTAGAGAACCTTTAACAAAGCCGTTTACATCATGTTAGGCACGAGATTAATAATGAATTCGTACATATTGAGAATTAATATAATACAATTTGTAGCCTTCAGTAAATAAAAAAATCTCAGCTTTAGGAGGGAAGAGACAGGGCAAGATGAGCCTGAGAGAAAGAGTGATGGAGAGAGCAGGTGTTGACAGATAATCGACTGCCCGCTTACATGGTTTAAAGCTATTTCTTATCCTTTTTTTTGGGCCTTCAAACGTCTTGAAATGCACAAATCAGAGAAATAAAATATGTGAACCCCCAAATGGAGAGTGACGTCACCAGTCGAAATAGCTGTACCCCCCCGAAGCTCACGGCATAATACGAACACTGGGTCCTTGTGGTAATTATGTCAGGCAGGAACACCAAACTTTCACTTATTATCCATCAACCATCAACCTGTTATTAGGCGCATATCCGAGTCGTTGTGTGGAGTGTGGAAGCTGAAGGGTGTAACTTTGGTTTGAGAAGTGGGGGGGACACAAAATGGGGGAATTTTTTCCGATTTGAATCCCATTTCCTGCATTTACATGCATTTAGGGACTATGGTGATACAAAATGAACTAAACTACTATAACAAAAATACTAATGTATAACAAAAATATCGTACTTTTTTATTGTTTAATAGGGGCCGATTGCCAAGACTTGAGAGAATCGTTTTAGTCAAAAATGTTCACCATTAATGTTTTGTGAGTAAATAAAATTGAAATAATGTGAGACCCAATTTCCACTGTAATCTAAAAACAACATAATGACAGTATATTTAAAATAATTGTTTAATAGCATCTTTTTATAAATGAAGGCCATGTATCACTGATATTAATATATAGCTACTGATGTCTTGATGAAAAGGATTTTTCCCCCAAATTTTAAACATTTATTAGGCTTCAAAAATATGACAACTTTTAATTTAAGTGAACTTTAAACAATCCTCACATAAAACCATAATAAATGTCATATTTACCTGTGCCCTTCCTGTCTAACAGGTATGAAATATACAGAGATTGAATAAGGTTATCAAATAGTCCGCCCTGCATAAATTATAAATTAAATATAGATTAATCCTTATTAAAGCTACAAACGTTCTTTAGTCAAGATCAGTGGGTAGTTTTCTCTGTTCTCTTTGTTCTTTGGTTAACTTTACTGACAGAGAGAATCAGTGTCTGCTGTCACTTTAAGATCTGCCGCTGCTGAAAGGAACTCAAACATTTAATTTTCTCATTTACTCTTGACTTTCATTTAAGATTTTATTTAACTCATGTAAGACTGTTCTTGTGAGGATACTCGACAAAACGGACATTTTGGCATAAATGTGTGTGTTATTGTTCGTTCAAGCACGAAATAGAACTGGATTGTGGCGGGCTATCTGTGCGTTGTGTGTGTGTGCGCGTCAGGACATTCACAGACAGCGCGAAACCTGCTCATTAGAACTTTCTGTGAGCTATTTTACAGTGTGGACACGACGTTCCTGGACGCGGATGCGCGCATCGGCACAGGCTATCTGCTCCTCCGTGGCGATGACGGCGTGCGGTTAAAAAAATCATAACAAACGAATTTGAAAGTGGGGGGGACACAAACGGGATTTTGAAAAGTGGGGGGGGGGGACATGTCCCCCCTGTCCCCATAGGAAATTACACCCGTGAGCTGAAGTGTAGCGCGACTCATGTGTGACATGAAGGCGCCGGCACAAACACAACGGCGGAATCCACTTAAACTACACCGTCATTTTTGGTCATATATATAAGAGTAATGCATTGAAATTGGAGAGGGTCTATTTTTTTGTGTGTAAACTCACAATATCAACTAAACATTGTGATATTGTAAAATAAAGAAACAGAATATGCGGCAGACCAGCATGCACAGAATGTCAGTGTTACGTCAGGAAGACGTTGGACAGATAAAATTTTGGTTGAAAATGAAAATCGGGGTTAACGTCTAATGTCAGCGTTTGTTTGACGTCAAGCTCCAACGTTAGATAGACGTAAAAAACTACCAGCTTTAAATTTAAGCAATTCTTTTGCGGAAATATGACCACTTTTGCCTTCTCTGACAAAATACAAAACCTTTCCTGACTTATTGCATGGCCTTTACAAGGTGAGCGTTATTTTAGAGCATACAACTGTAAAGCTCATCAGGATCAACTAAACGCTGGATTTATCAAAAGTAGGTGAAGTTTGTGGCTCTATTGTTACAGTAAACTTGCACATCTTTGTGTGACTGTTATTGAAGGGACACTGTATTTACATTTCTTACACTAAACATGATGCGGAGCAAAACAAACTGTGATATGTGTATACGTCTCACATTCTATGCTAAAGACTGACAAGCATGGCTTAAGTTAAAATACTTCTCAAAGAAGATATGTGTGCGAACTTCACCCCAATCAGGAGCTGTATGTAGAATATTGTTGAATATTGAATACCTTGTTGTTGCGTTGCCTGTCAATGACGTCATATCTGTGTTACCCTCGATTTCCAGTTTTACTATCGCAGAAACCATGGTATCACCAAAGACACTTTAATATATTATGTTTTTTTATTTAATTATTTTAATTATTTGAAACATTATTCCACATAATGCCCAAATGTTGTCCTCCAAACCATGTGTAAAATAAAATCTGTGTTAGCAAATATAGTGAATGTATCTATGTAGGCTATGCTGTACATTATAAGCAAAAAAAAGATAGATTTAAAAAAAAAAAAAGATTCTAAATCTAAAACCAACTGATTGCTTACTATTTTAAAGCAGAAATTAAAATGACTTAATTAAGAACAATAGTTAACAAAAACCAAAGCACAAAATCTTAACTTGTACAAGGTATGATTAACACACACATTCAATTAATGGGCTATTCCAGCAATAGTACCTTTACTGTTACTGCTCTTATAAATATGATTACTCATGTTACATTTATATTTTTGAACACCCTTAATTTCTAACAATTTTTTTATGCAAATGAGGAGGGGCTGTGTCTTAAGGGGTCAACTTCTGCCCATTGGTTGGTTAGCATTTTACTGCATCAGTCGAATCTACATGGCTTTTCCCCGCCATAAAGCATTGTTTAGTGGCAGTAATGCAACTCATTGGATGCCAGGTGCCGTAAAAATCCAAAGAAGAAGAAGAAGAAGAAGAAGAAGAAGAAGAAGAAGCAGCATTGTTTAGTAATGTCAAACTCAGCAGGCAGACGTTCAGTGTCCGACCTCTTAAGGGAAGCTGCTAATAGACTGGAAGAATTAGAAAGCTGTAAGTTTGAGATCTGACATGTTTTTCTGTGGTCCTTTGAAAATTTTTAACTTTTACTTTACTTTTACATAAACAGCTTCCAGTTCGAGTATCAGTGGCATGTAGATTCGACCGATGCAGTAAAATGCTAACCAACCAATGGGCAGACCCCCAAAGACAGCCCCTCCTCATTTGCATAATGAGGCAGAAATGCATACAGAAATGTAAAAACGACAGGCAGAAATAAATAGCATTGAAGAAATAAATAGGGTAAAAAAATACAAAGGAAGAATAAAACAGACAAAAATAGTATAACATGCACATAAATAAATACTTAAAAAAAAAATTATTAATAAATAAAGTTGAAGATTATAACGGACAATAAATAAAGAAGGTAATTATTACAAAGATGAATAAATAAAGAAGCTAATTAAAAGAGATATATACATTTATGTCTCACTGTATAATATAATTTCTACCTACATTTATTTGTTTATTGTATTTTTTGGGACAATTAATTGTATGGTTATTTATTTATTGAGCATTTATTTATTTTTAAATATGGTAGAGCTGGTCCTCCATATGTATTGTCTATGTTGTATTTATTTATATACAGTATGAATATATGTGTATATATACTGTACGTGTATATGTATATACAGTACCTCACAAAAGTGAGGACACCCCTCACATTTCAGCAACAATTTTTGTATATAGGTGAAACTCGAAAAATTTGAATATAGTGCAAAAGTTATAATGTTGATGATTATGGCGTATAGCTTATGAAACCCCCAAATTCAAAATTAGAATATTGTGAAAAGGTTTCATTATGTTCATAAGTTTCAACATAATTCACCTGAATCTTCTCAAGGGACAATACTATAGAAATTAATCATGGATATATTTTAGAGTAGTCAATGTGCTCCTTGAATAGCGGTATATATTTACTGTCCTCTGAAAATAACTCAACATACTGCCATTATTGTCAAAATAGCTGGCAACAAAAGTGAGTACACCCTAAGTGATAACAGCAGTAAATTGTTTAACCATGCAATGCCATATGCCCTATTCATCATGTTCATGTTTTTGACTGCTTGACAGGACTATACAAATTTGTGTATCTTGTATTAGAGCAGTTAAAATTTGGTGCTCTGAGTACAATTCTCTCATACTGACCACTGGATGTTCAACATGGCATCTCATGGCAAAGAACTCTCTACGGATTTTAGAATTAGAATTGTTGCTCCCAACAAAGTTGACCTAGGCTATAAGAAGATTGCTAACACCCTGAAACTGAGTTACAGTACAGTGGTCAGGGTCATACAGAGGTATCCCAAGATGGGTTCCACTCGGAACAAGCCTCGCAAGGGTCGATCAAAGAAGTTGAGTCCTCATGCTGTGCGTCAGATGCAGAAGCTGGCTCCAAAAAACAGACGTAAGGTCAGCTTGTCAGTGCTCTGACCATACGCTGCACACTGCAACAAGTCGGTTCGCAAGGAAGCTTCTGAAGCTGGCTCACAACAAAGCCTGCAAACAGTTCGATGAAGACAACCTGTCCAAGAGCATGAATTACTAGAACCATGTCCTGTGGTCTAATGAGACTAAGATAAACTTGTTTGGCTCAGATGGTGTCCAGCATCATGTGTGGTGGCGATGCCCTGGTGAGGAGTACCAAGAAGATTGTGTCGTGCCTACAGTCAAGCGTGGCGGTGGTAGCATCATGGTCTGGGGCTGCATGAGTGCTGCTGGTTCTGGGGAGCTGCGCTTCATTGAGGGAAACATGGATTCCAACATGTACTTTGACATTCTGAAGCAGAGCATGATGCCCTCCCTTCAGAAACTGGGCCGAACAGCATGATGACGACCCGAAACACACCGCCAAGATGACAACTGCCTCGCTGAGGAAGCTGAAGGTGAAGGTGAAGGAGTGGCCAAGTATGTCTCCAGACCTGAACCCTATTGAGCACCTGTGGTGATCCTCAAGCAGAAGGTGGAGAAGTGCCGTGTGTCTAACATCCAGCAGCTCTGTGATGTCAGTATGGAGGAGTGGAAGAGGGTCCAGCAACAACCTGTGCATCTCTGGTGAACTCCATGCCCAGGAGGATTAGGGCAGTGCCAGATAACAATGGTGCTTGTTTCATTCTATTCTTTACTATAAATAGAATGGACGGTTAACACCAATATAGTTGCGTACACTTACTTTATTGAACACAACAAACCTGGCCTGTACTATTAGGTGTAAACAATGGAAGTCGACAGGTGTAAAACTGTGCTGTGCTGCTAAGTCTGTGCTGCAACAACAACCATCCCAACAGTGCTCACACAAAATATTGACACTTTGGACACAGTTTTGACATGTTCACATAGGGTGTACTCACTTTTGTTGCCAGCTATTTTGACAATAATGGCTGTATGTTGAGTTATTTTCAGAGGACAGTAAATATATACAAGCAGCACATTGACTACTCTAAAATATATCCAAGTTTAATTTCCATAATATTGTCCCTTGAGGAGATATACTAAAATGGTTGCTGAAATGTGAGAGGTGTACTCACTTTTGTGAGATACTGTATACTGTATATTAGGGGTGGGAATCTCTAGGCACCTCACGATTCTACTACGGTTCAGAGAGCTGCGATGTGATGCTAAAGCAATTATCGATGCACAATTTTTTGGTACTTGGTACTTTTAAAGCTAAAAAAAATCCATACGTTAGCTTTTAACGAAGAAGGTGCCGTTTGGATTCGCGCTCAGCCATCACGCGTCTCTGTTATTTGCACACCACAGACTGTCCGGGCGCTGCACATCCGCGCTTCAGAGTTACGCCTTTTGCGTTCCATCAAATATTACGTTATTAGAGGGAAAAAATACTAATTCGAAAATCGATTTTTGACATTTGTGAATCGACCACGTCCGCATCTAAGAAACGATTTTTTACACCACTGCATCCCACGCTTTACACCACAGCACCTTTTGTGACTTCTGGTCACTGTGAGCTTCATCATGCGCTGACCCCGCTTTGTGATTTTACGTGACTTGAGTTGCTGCTGTTCCCAATTGCTTCCGCTTTGTCATAATACTATCAGTTGACCAAGGAATATTTAGAAGTGAGAAAATTTTACGAATGGACTGATCAAGATCCCACGCTTGAGTTCACTGAGCTCCTGAGAGCGACCCATTCTTTCACAGATGTGTGTAGAAGCGTCTGCATGCCTAGCGCTTGATTTATACAACTGTGGCCATGGAAGTGATTGGAACACCTGGATTCAATGATTTGGAGGGGTGTCCCAATACTTTTGGCAATATAGTTTATATAGATATTCATTTATTTTATTTTTATTATCTGTTTCTTGTTGTTGTCATTCTGTCTGTGCACTGAAAGCTTCTGTCATCAGGACAAAATCATTGTGTGTGTAAGCATACTTAACACTAAAGCTCTTTCTGATTTAGATTTTTTTGTGATTTTTTTTTGTGTGTGTGTTTAAGGCCAGGTTTATGTTTATTGGTTAGAATATACCGTTTGTACAGTTTAAAAGTCATTGTCAATGGAAAGACATTAAAAACCTGATGTGTATGTGTGTGTGTGTGCTCTTTTTCAGCGAGAGATCTGAGGATTGTTCTGCTAGGAAAGTGTGTATCAGAAAACAACCAAGTGGAAAATGTAATCCAGGGTAGTTCAGCGTTTGACAGGGAAGCTCCTTTATATTATTCACAGCAGCACAGTGAGAGCAACATCATAGTCATCAACACTTCTCATCTTCTCCAGCCACTTCTCTCACATTATCAGCTCACACAGGGAGTGAGAGAGTGTGTGTCTCTGTCTGCTCCAGGACCTCATGTGATCTTACTAGTCCTGCAGTATAAGGACTTCAGTGATGAGGACCTGAGAAGAGTGAAAACTGTGCTGAACCTCTTCAGTGAGAAGGCCATTAAACACACTATAGTGCTGACTACTGATGAAGAGACACGCACATTCATGATTTACTACAAGACTGTAAATAATGCTATTCATAATTTAATAAAGGAGTGTGGAGGAAGACATCTTCAGTTTGATGCAGGAAACCCAGGATGGCGCTCTGAGATATTCAGAAGGATCGAGAAGATACTCCAGGAAGAACATGAAGAATTTCTTGTCTGTAACATGTATGAGGATGGAGGTGATTCAGTGGATGGAGATCCAGAGAATTCTGATCTCAAAAGGAGTGGACAATTCAATCAGAGCACAAAAACAGGAAGTGGTGGAGGAGGTTTGTGAAAGACTTTTTTTTCAGGATAATACTAAGAATATGATCACAAACTACTTTTTTGTCCTTTAATAGTACCGTACAGACTGTACTACTGCATGACTTGAACAAATATTTATTCTCTTTACTAATCTGTTTTGCGCAGAAGCCCTGAACCGCAAGGTGAAAAAAAGAAAAGAAAACTCATCTCGTTATTTCGACATATCTCGTTATTTCAACATAAAATCTTGTTATTTCGAGATAAGTCGTCGTTATTTTAACAAAATAAGTCGGTATTTCAACAAAATAAGTCGTTAATTCAACATATCTTGTTATTTAGACATAATATTTCGTTATTTCGACATGAGCCGTTATTTCAAAATAAGTCGTTATTTCGACATATCTCGTTATTTCGACATAATATTTCGTTATTTCAAACCTTAACATAAAGAGACGGACAGTGTTATTAACAGACCTAACACAGAATCTGATGATCCCAGAATATAAACTCAACGCGTTTAATTACACATTAAGCACTTCCGAATACACTCAAATGAGATCGACTCAGAAAAGACGTCAATAAATGCACGCGTGTCACTTGTACATCTTCTTTGTTGCAGGCGCAAATTATGATTACTAATACAAAATAAAACATTTTATTCACAAAAATGTCTCTATTTGTAAAAAAATGCTGCACATTCATTGAATTCTGAATTTTGCACACATAAGTTGAAAACAATTTGTTTGTGGATAGTAAACATATCTGCAACATTTATCAAGATCACGGTTAATTGTGCGTTAATTTAGTAATCATTATGATACTAAAATCATAATAAAGTATACTACAAAAAATCAGATCGAAATAACGACTTATGTCGAAATAACAAGATATGTCGAAATAACGACTTATGTCAAAATAATGAAATATGTAGAAATAACGAGCTATTATGTCGAAATAATGAAATATGTAGAAATAACGAGCTATTATGTCGTAATAACGAGCTATTATGTCGAAATAACGAGCTATTATGTCGAAATAACCACTTATGTCGAAATAACGAGCTATTATGTCGAAATAATCACTTATTATGTCGAAATAACCACTTATGTCGAAATAACTGCTTATGTCGAAATAACCACTTATGTCGAAATAGCGAGATAGTAAGTCGAAATAACGACTTATAATGAAATATGTCGAAATAACGAGCTATTATGTCGAAATAACGAGCTATTATGTCGAAATAACGACTTATGTCGAAATAACGACTTATGTCGAAATAACGAGCTATTATGTCGAAATAGCGGCTTATTATGTTGACATAACGAGATAGAATGTCGTAATAATGAGCTATTATGTCGAAATAACCACTTATTATGTCGAAATAGCGAGATAGTCGAAATAACGAGCTATTATGTCGAAATAACGACTTATAATGAATTATGTCGAAATAACGAGCTATTATGTCGAAATAACGACTTACAATGAAATATGTCGAAATAAGCTATTATGTCGAAATAACGACTTATGTCGAAATAACGACTTATGTCGAAATAACGAGCTATTATGTCGAAATAACGACTTATTATGTCGAAATAATGACTTATTATGTCGAAATAACGAGCTATTATGTCGAAATAAGCTATTATGTCGAAATAACGACATGTCGAAATAACGAGCTATTATGTCGAAATAACGAGCTATTATGTCGAAATAGCGGCTTATGTCGAAATAACGAGGTATTATGTCGAAATAACGAGCTATTGTGTCGAAATAGCGGCTTATGTTGAAATAACGAGATAGTATGTCGAAATAACGAGCTATTATGTCGAAATAACCACTTATTATGTCGAAATAACGAGATAACGAGCTATTATGTCGAAATAACGACTTATGTCGAAATAACGAGCTATTATAGTCGAAATAGCGGCTTATGTTGAAATAACGAGCTATTATGTCGAAATAACCACTTAATATGTCGAAATAACGAGATAGTATGTCGAAATAACGAGCTATTATGTCGAAATAATGAAATATGTCGAAATAACGAGCTATTATGTCGAAATAACGACTTATGTCGAAATAACGAGATATGTCGAAATAACGAGCTATTATGTCGAAATAGCGGCTTATTATGTTGAAATAACGAGATATCTCGAAATAACGAGCTGTTATGTCGAAATAACCACTTATGTCGAAATAACAGGCTATTATGTCGAAATAACGACTTATTATGTCGAATTAACGACTTATTATGTCGAAATAATGAGCTATTATGTCGAAATAACGACTTATTATGTCAAAATAACGAGATAGTATGTCGAAATAACGACTTATTATGTCAAAATAACGAGATATTATGTCGAAATAACCACTTATTATGTCGAAATAACGAGCTATTATGTCGAAATAACGAAATAGTATGTCGAAATAACGACTTCTTATGTCGAAATAAGGAGATATGTCGAAATAACGACCTATTATGTCGAAATAGCGGGTTATTATGTCGAAATAACGAGATAGTATGTCGAAATAACGATTTATTATGTCGAAATAACGAGATACGCTTTTTTTTTTACCTTGGGGTTCAGGGTTTCCGTAGTTTTGGTTGGAAAAACTCAACAACAACAAAAAAAAGATATTGTTGTAGGAGTATTGAAATATTGACAGAATTGACAGAAAGACAGGATATGCAGCTGAATACAGTGTTCAGGCACAGTTTGAGTAATAATGTCATTTTTCACCTAAGACATTTTACAATATAATATTTGTTTTTGTTAAAGAAAGTCTACATTTGGTACCAAAGCTAAACTGAGTCTAATGTCTCTTAATTTATGTTTTAGTGACTTGTTCTGGCAAAACAAACCTGAACATTGTACTGTGTGGAAATAATACAACACTCAAGAACTCATTGTCTAAAATATTTCGAGGGATAACGAATAAACCTCAGAAAGAGATGAGTAAAGTGTGTGTGAAGAAAGAGGGGCAGATTAATGGACGTCAGATTACGGTAATAGAGCTTCCAGCTTTTACTCGTCTCTCAGAGGAGGAAGTGATGCGGGAGACTCTCCGCTGTCTGATTCTCTGTGATCCTGGAGTTCATCTTTTCATCTTTGTTACTCCTGTCCATTCACTGACTAATGAAGACAGAGCAGAAATGGAGAAGATTAAAAGAATATTTAACTCTAATGAGCACTTCATGGTGCTTTTCACTACTGAACTCACTGTTGACAAAAGTGTGTCAGATTTTGTAGCATCCACAGAATCTCAGAAGGTCGTGAGTCTCTATGGGAGCTGGTACAGTGTGATGGGGTTAAAGGACCATAAAAACTATGGAGGGATCTCAAAGATTCTAGTTGGTATAGACACCATTAAGATTCAACCCTATTCACTTCAGATGTATCTGACAGCTCAAGAGAAAAGAATCGGACATGAAGTAGAGGAGAAACTGAGTGCGAAAGGTAATGAAATCAAAAAGTTACAGGTTAATTGTTTAATTTTTTCTGAATAAGGCATTTTTGTAAGAATACAGTAATAAGCTTACAGTGCACTACATCTATACTGAGTGAACTGTACATTAAGAAACACCATTTTTATTTATACATAGCACGGTTTTTTAACATGTTTGCAATTAATGACTGGAAAAAAAGCTGAAATCCCAGACAAAGAGCTGGATCACAACGAGACATCTCTCTATTGCATGTTTACTTAAAGACAGTGACTATGTTTACAAGATGTCAATATTCGGGTTATGGTCGGGTTAAGGTCACTATTCAGGTTTCTGAAACATTCGGAATAACCCGTTTACATGCGTGAGCAGAGAGAGTTTCTCCTGTATACATGGAATTTGTAATCAATTGGCAATATCCCAATGTAAACAGCGACGCACAGTTAGCGTCTGGACGTATGTACAACCTTAAGACGCAATATGCACCATTTCTGATTCTTCTTCCTGTATCCAAAGACAACAACAACAGCAGCAGCAGCACACGGATAATGAATAGCTCGGGGCAGATAGCGATCGCCTATGTTTTTGCCGTCAACAAAAGACATTATATTCATGGTTTTCACCACACTAATAAAGAAATTGGTTTCCTCCTCGCTCCAGAAGTATGGTGCTGTGCTGCATCTCGCCATGTTTACCTCTACTTCTTGTTTACTTCCGGTATACTGCACATGGGTTTTTGTATGCGCCAGATTGCGCATGCAAGAAGTTCCTCTACTCAAAAGACCAAGATTCCTTGCGAATAGAACATGCGCAGAACACAAATCAATGTTCCTTTTGATGGGGACATGCCGATGCGCGTTTACATGACCAAAATTTCGGGTTAGAAAAGGGGTACCACAGGGATCATATTCAGGTTTTTAAAAACCGGAATATGATCATATTCGGGTTTTTGCCGGTGTTTACATGGCCGTGCGCGACCGGGTTATTGCTAATATTCCGGTTTTGAACGGGTTATTGGCTGCTTGTAAACATAGTCATTGTTACTTAATAACAAAAAACAATGGAAAAAACAATTTAGAAGGACACAAAAAGAAGATGTCCTGTGTGAACGGCACACCCATAAACACCAAATTACATTAAAGTAAATTACAATACAGTCGTAATTACAATTATTCCTACGTGATGTGAATGCAGCATTAATCTAACTTTTACATGGAATCTAATTGTTAAACTAATTTATTCATCTTGCAGAGAGTGTGAAGCTGAACTTGGTTCTGTGTGGGAATGAAAAATCCCGTATATCAAACCTTATCCTGAACCAGAGCGAGAGAGGATCACAGCTCAGCTCAGAGTTTATGAGGAGGCAAGTTGAGTTTAATGGACGTCTGATCAATCTACTGGAGCTTCCATCTCTCACTCGGCTCTCAGAGGAGGAAGTGATGCGTCAGACTCTCCGCTGTGTGTCTCTCTGTGATCCTGGAGTTCATGCTTTCCTCCTCATTATTCCTGATACTCTGCTTAATAATGAAGACAGAGCAGAAATGGAGAAGATTCAGAAGATATTCAGCTCAAGCATCAACAAACACACCATGATCCTCATATACCAGAATTCAGAGGACAGGACAGCAGAACTAAATAAAGAAACAAAGTCTGTCATTGAGAGTTTTGGAGGACAACATCATTTCATTGGCCCAAACACACAAGTATCCATGTTGGTGGAGAAATTAGAGAAGATGGTGGAAGAAAACAGACAAGAGTTTTTCTCCACAGAAACATTTCTGGAGTCACAGATAAAAAAACTCTTGAAATTTGAAGAAATTAATAGGAGAATCCATTCACAAGGTAACAATCAGAAAATCTGCTCGAATTAAACACTTTTCATAACTGCAAAAGCCTAGACTTGTAAGACAAAAAATTACATTATTTGCAAAATTCAGAACAAATAATCAGTAGCACATTATGCTTCAGTATAAATTACACAAATTCTCTTATCACCTAGATGGTTGACAATAGGCCTTTATCACACGGGATTGTTGTGATTTATTTATGTAAAATTCAGCACAAATACTTCTAAACACACCAACCCTTACGATCCTTAACTGGGTTAAATGGAGCAAAATGGTGTCATGATATTCCGACACATATTTCATGATTTAAATGGACAATGGCCTTCATTTACGACAATGTATGACAATGCGTTGGTAACGACACTTTGGGGAACTCCCCCAGCAAAACGCGTCTGAAGTATGAATGAAACTAATCCAATCCTGATTGGTGCTGCGTCATGACGAAATGTGTGACGGCAAACACGGAAGCTATAAAGGGATGCCGGCACACAACAGAGTTAGCTTCTGTGATGAAGAAAGTCACTCCCAGGCAGGGGGAGGCGTGGCAAAGGGACGCAGTGTCTTGTTCCCTTCTCAGGGAACACGGGTTACAGTCGTAACCCGAGACGTTCATTTTGAGGAAACTCGCACTGCGTCTGTAACAACACTTTGGATACCCACTATGCCACTGCCTGTCCTGGTGTGAAGCTATCTCAGGCACAACTTAGCCCAACTTGTCACCAGGCGTAGAAGGGAGGTCCAGACTGTAAAATCTTATGAATGTGTGTAGAGTGGCCCAGCCGGCCACATCACACACCTCTTGGATAGGGGTCCTTGAAAGGAGGGCTCTAGAGGATGCCATGCCTGGTCAAGGCAGTCTGCGCACCTGATAGGCCAGGGAAAGAGCTTGAACTATCCAATTGCTGATGGTATGCTTAGAAGCAAAGAACCAATTCCTAGGTGACCCGAAACATGCCAATAACTGATCTGACTTCCTCCACTGAGGTGACTTATGAATGTAGATATTAAGAGCTCTGACAGGACAGAGCAGGTGAAGTCTCTCATCTTTCGCTGTCAGATTAGGTGGAGGATGAAAAGCCTGCAGAATCATAGACTGTGCCATGCTAGAAGGCACCTTAGGCCCATAGCCCGGTCTGGGATGCAAGATAGCCTTAACTCTACCAGGAGCAAACTCCAGGCACTCAGGATATATAGAGAGGGCCTGGAGATTTCCCACTCTTTTAAGAGAAGTGATGGCTAGGAGAAAAGCTACCTTGATTGTGAGGTTCTTGGCCGCAGTCGACTCCAGAGGTTCGAAGGGGGCCTTGACAATTTCAGGCCTTACAATTTCCTTGTGGGTGTAGCTCTGGAGCTGTGTATGGTCTTGACCACTCCTTCTGACAGACCGGCTACTAGGTACTGGGTCCCCTCAAGGGGCAGACCCACAGTTTCCACAGCTCTGGGGAAACCCCTCGGCTTTTATCCAACACTGCAGGGCCCTCATGCACTGCATGCCAAAAGGTATCGAGTTGGACGCAGATGCCATGAGCCCTAACAGCCTCTGAAACTGTTTAACAGTGATGGCACTGCCTAGATTTATCGTCGATGTCGACAACTGAACTAAGAATGTCGCCAAACAGGCCAGAAGGTGAAATCGGGGCATCAAGGAGAAAAGCCCTGTTTTTTTCCTTGATACCTGACAGATTTGACCATAAAGGTCTCTCCGCGACTACCATAGCTCTGCATGAGCAGCTACTTGCAAAACTTTGACATTTATCAATATGGACATGAGCGTTGGCTACAATAAAATTGACTAATAGGTGCTCAAACTTCATTGGTCGTTGACGGCCTTGTTTTTTCGAGATAACCAAAATGTCCTCATAAACTTTCATGGCACCTTGGACAAAGACGCTGCATGCCAATTTAGTCAACCAAGTAAGTGGGTAATACCATCCATTAAAGTTTCAAGTCTCTACGACTTACGGTTTGGTCTGCACTATCACTTTTAAGGCAGAATTTTGATCACTGAAAATTCTAACAAAATCAATAGGATTTTAGCAGTAGCTTGAACAGCTTGCTGCTCTTCATTCATCACAGGCAGCGCTGACAATTGCCTCGCTCAGATAATGAGCACATAAAAATAATTAAAGACGATGCACATGTTGGGGAATAATGTAAGGCTAAATAAAACAGTTTTGAAAATTGAAGTTTATTTTTAAGTTCAACTAAATTTGTTACATTTTCTTATTAAATCTTCCATTGACAGTAATGCAGGAGGAAAATCTTTTATGTTGCTAATCGCAGCTAGATGTGACGACACGCAGACTGTGATAAAGGACTAACTTCAATTTAAAAATTCAGTATTTTGTTTTTAATTTTCATTTGATCTATCTTAAGATTCCAAAGAGGGAGAAGATGATCTGAGGATTGTTCTACTGGGTAAAACAGGAGCTGGGAAGAGTGCAACTGGAAACACCATTTTAGGAGGAAAAATGTTTACAGCAGAATCATCTCATGAATCCGTTACTAAAGAGTGTAAGAGTGAATCAGCTGAAATCAACGGCCGACACGTTACTGTGATCGACACTCCAGGACTGTTTGATACTAATCTTACTAATGAGGAAATCCAGAGAGAAATCACCAACTGCATCTCCATGATCCTCCCTGGACCACATGTGTTTCTCTTAATAATAACACTGGGACGATTCACTCAAGAGGAGGAAAAAGCAGTGAAGATCATCCAAGAGACGTTTGGTGAAAACTCTTTAATGTTCACTATTGTGCTCTTCACCAGAGGAGATGATTTGGATAATAAATCCATTGAACAGTGGCTTGGAAAACCTGGATGTCCTTTGATGAAGCTGGTTGAAGCGTGTGGAAACAGATACCATGTGTTCAATAATAAGAAGACTAGAGACCGAACACAAGTGTCTGATCTACTGAAGAAGATAGACGACATGGTGAAAGCAAATGGAGACAGTTACTACTCATGTAAGAAGTTCAGAGAGATGGAAAGAAAAATACAAGAAAAACAACAGAAAATGCTGACAGATACAGTGGAGCAACTGAACAGAGAGAAAGAAGAACTGATGAACAAACATGAAGAAGAAAAAAAGAAAGTAAAGATGTCAATGGAGGAAGAAATACAAAAACAAGGAGAGAGAAGAGAAAAAGAGTTTACAGAGAGAGAAGAACGATATAAAAGAGACATTAAAGAAAAAGAGGAACAAGAGAGAAAGACGAGAGAGGAGCTGAAGAGAGAACGAGAGAAATGGGAGAAACAGAGACAAGAGGAAAAACAAAGAAGAGATGAAGAGGATGAAAAAAGTAGAGAGAAAGAACAGGCAATGAGGGATGAATATAATCAGAGACTGGAACAGGAGAGAGAAAGAAGACTGAGAGAGAGAGAGAATATTCAGTTTACATACAAAGAAGAAAAAGGAAAACTTAAGACAATGATGAAGGAATATATAGAGAGAGAAGAACAATATAAAAGAGACATTAAAGACATAGAGGATCAAGAGAGAAAGATACAAGAGGAGATGAAGACAGAACGCGAGAAATGGGAGAAACAGAAACAACAGGAAAGAGATGAAGAGGAGAAAGAAACGCGTAGATCTAATGAACTTTACATGGGAACTCCAGAGGGTCAGGACACAAACAGTAAGTCAAAACAATAACCAGCTAATTTTGAAATTAATTTGCCAAAAAATAAATAATTGCTTGTAAACAATACCCTGCTCCGAGTAGTCACGGAAATAATGAGCAACTTAAAACTTGTTTAATAACTAGATAATCTTGGTGTGTTCAAATCCTCCTTGGAAGTTCCTATTCAAGTCACTTTTGTCGGAGCAAGATGGCGGTATACCTTCTCCTAATTCACTACACAAAGATACAGCATTTTTAAATAAAAAATAAAGGGAGGTCAACTGGGGAAAAACAGAAAACAACCATTGCAACGGTGTTCAAGTGTGTGAATAGCGGTTGGCGCTATGCCTTTTTAAAGTGGCACCAAACGCAATTTTTTTTCAGACCGTTGTCATGCTTAAAAACCGACAAAAAACTATACAAGTTTTAGGGCTGGATGATATATATAACATTGATATAAGTGATCACATGGATGTAGCAAATTAGCTCAAAACAAATATTAAAGGGGCACTTCACCTCTGGGAAGATGAATGTGTATTTAAAATGGGTCATTTATGTAGAAGAAATGTGAAATTATTTTTGAATTTGGAGCTTTCTAGACTGGGAAAAGCCAGAAAATGTATTTTTGGCTTATGTGGATGAAAACAACTACTCCCAGAATGCACTTGCTTCGCTGCGCAACAAGGCTAGGCTACTGGTGAGTCTCCGTGATGAGTCTGCCCGGGATTTCGAGATCGAGATTGTCCAGGATTCGGCTTTTGCGTTCCACAGTCGCCATTCATCATGTTTACTGTGGCGAGCAGGACGAGTGAGGGCTGCGGGAGAACGACGCGAGGCCGGTGGCGTGATTACTGATGAGCGACACCTGTGAGACGCACTGGTCTCGTATCTCTCACGGGGAGCGGGAATCTTCTTAGCAATGTTAAAACGCACATCAACCAATCATTGTTTAGCGTTCATTAGTGTTGTAGTTCTCGAGACCGGTCATATGGCGCTTTTCCACTGCATGGTACGCTCGGTTCGGTTCGGTACGGTTCGATTCGGCGCGGAACGGTACGGCTCGCTTCGCTTTTCCACTGCGTGGTACGACTCGACTCTGTACGGCACGGTTCGGTTCGCTTTAGCTCGGTTGCTTTTCCACTGCAGTTAGTACCCCTTCAAAGTGGGTGGGACTGATCGTTATTTGCGCCGCCTCTACTGCCATGACATCATCGTAAAGGCGCCACATTTCAAACGCACAACACAGGAACAATGGAGCCTATCGAGGGGATGGTGTTCCTGATTCTCGGCATGTGGATGTTTTTAACTGCAAGACGGAGAAATGTGTTTAAAATGAGGCTGATGGCAGCAAAACAAAATACTGCAAAAAAAAACAAGAGAGTCTGGGATCTCTTACAACGAAGCGCAGATGACGACATCACTCGGTTTGCCCGACGGCGCACTTGGGTAAGCTAATCTTGTTTACGGTCTCAATCGCTATATCGTCACAAAGTATATAATGAATTTAGCTGGCAATATTATGTATTAAGAAGTGTAATCTGTGTATTTCAGATGTATCATATTTCGCAAAGCGGCCGCCGCCACAGACCATCTGTTTGGATGTTTAACAGAGCTTCTGAGTGGTGGGATGTGATTGTTCCTGGTTTTACAAACACGCAGTGGTTGGAGAACTTTAGAATGTCGGAAGAAACGTTTATCCATTTGTGCAACAAACTGCGTCCTGCGATGGAGCGACGGGACACAAACTTCCGCGTGTGTGTACCTCTAAAGAAGAGAGTAGCCATTGCACTGTGGAAGCTTGCAACCGGCTCTGAGTACAGAAGTGTTGGACATCTTTTTGGAGCAAGCATTTCAACTGCGTGTCGGTGTGTTCAGGAGTTCTGTGCTGCAGCAGAGACGTTGTTGGTACCATAACAAATTCGTTTTCCAGATCAGGAGAGGTTTAAAGAAATGGCTGCCTACGCTGAGAACAGATGGGGACTCCCACAGTGTATTGGTGCTATTGATGGATCACACATACCCATAATAGCACCACAAGACTATCACTGTGACTATTTCAACCGTAAAGGCTGGCACTCCATCATCCTTCAAGGTGTTGTGGATGGGAAGGGACTTTTCTGGAATGTTTTCACAGGACTGCCTGGAAGCCTGCATGATGCTCAGGTTTTGAGACTGTCCACGCTGTGGGAGGTGGCAAGCCGTGGAAACCACATACCAGCTAGCACCAAAAACATTGATGGGGTGAATGTTGGCTACTACATCCTTGGAGACTCTGCCTATCCCTTGCAGAACTGGCTCTTAAAACCATTCATTGACACGGGACGGCTGACAGCGGAACAGCGGGTCTACAACACGAAAATATCCAGAGCACGTGTAGTGGTTGAAAATGCTTTTGGAAGATTAAAAGGAAGATGGCGTTGCCTTATGAAAAGAAATGACTGTGCGGTCGACCTTGTGAAATCTATGGTGCTGACATGCTGTGCTCTACATAACCTTTGTGAGAGTCATGGAGAGGCCTATGAGAGTGCATGGGATCCACCTTCAGCAGCAGAACCTGTGCTGGCACTGCCACCGCCTGTAGAGGAGGAGGGCAGGGATGTCCGTGAGGCTCTAATGCGTTACTTGAACAGTTGACTCTGTCTGTTCTGTATAGGTTGTTGTCAATAAACTTTTGTGCAGTATTTGAAAATGTTTCCCTTGCATATTTCTTAACCCCTTTCACGGAAAAGATCACAGATTATTTTTGTGAAACATTTCAACACTCGTTAAAACATCATACTCTTACTTGATCTGGAATAAATTTTCCTCATTATACAAATTTAAGACTCCAGCTTTGATATTTGACCACTGTTATGATAAATCTGCTTTGCAGTGACATTCAATTCTTAATTTATTCCAGGAGTGCACAATTATTAATCTGTAACATGTGATATTTTGAATAGGAAAAATCACTCATAATGCAGTCAAGCATGTTTTCTCAGGTTTATTTGTATTCACTTACATGCAATATACAGCATCTGGAGAAATAATTATCACGTTTTTTACATATTTTGTCATACAGAATAATATTTCTATTCATTTTAATGTCATAAAACTATTTTACAACCGTGACATACTCGATGGTGGTTTAAAGTGAGTTTTAAGTAAAAGTGTATTATTAATATTTTATATTGTGTAAATGTAGCTTGATGATACCTGTTGCTTTAATCCATCTGCTGAAAAAGCTATTCTATTACATAATTTAATTTGTTAAAAGAATTGACATAAGGTCCCAAAAATATGTATATATTTTTTGTTTTTTAACAAGACTTAAAATAGTAGGTGGTTTCTGCGTGTATAGTAGGACGGCATGGTGTCACAGTCCTCGTCTGCACCAGTCTGTCTTTGTGTCTACAGTACACTTCCCAGAATCCTCCTCGTCTCCACACCTGAACTCACTCCCTCATTATCCACCTGTCCCTCGTTATCATCATCTGTGTCACCTGTTTTCACCTTGTTATGTTTGATTCATGCCTGTATTTAGTTTGCTTCTGTTCAGTCTGTCTTTGTCGGTCGTTGTATATGTTACCTGGTGTTTGTGTTCTCTGCCTGCCTGTACCAGTTTGATTTTGGACTTATTTTGTAAATGTTGGAATTGGAACTTTCTGACTCTGCCTGCCTTCTTCAACCCACACCACACCCGTGACAGAACGACCGACCACATCATGAGCTGGGAGCTCGCGGGACAGATCACGGCTTTGGCGCTGGATAGCCGTGATCTGTTCCACTTTACCTGGGGCTTTGTTCCACTCGCTGCTTCATGCTCGCTGGGCGATGAAATAATCAAGGCATGTTACCGGCGGGGGGCCAAGGTGGTCGACCCAAGGGAGCTTCCAGATCTCTCCGGTCTGGACTGGAGAGAGGCAGTTTCCAAATGTCTGGAAAGCTTTCTCCCATGGCACGCCATGTCCTCACCACTGATCCCGTCCAGCCCAGCCGAGCCTTCACCGCTGGCCCCGTCCAGCCACATCCAGCCAGAGACCGTCCAGCCAGAGACCGTCCAGCCAGAGACCGTCCAGCCAGAGACCGTCCAGCCAGAGACCGTCCAGCCAGAGACCGTCCAGCCAGAGACCGTCCAGCCAGAGACCGTCCAGCCAGAGACCGTCCAGCCAGAGACCGTCCAGCCAGAGACCGTCCAGCCAGAGACCGTCCAGCCAGAGACCGTCCAGCCAGAGACTTCTTCCCCGCTGGACCCGTCCAGCCCTGCCGAGCCCTCACCGCTGGTCCCGTCCAGCCCTGCCGAGCCCTCACCGCTGGTCCCGTCCAGCCCTTCCGAGCCCTCACCGCTGGTCCCGTCCAGCCCTGCCGAGCCCTCACCGCTGGTCCCGTCCAGCCCTGCCGAGCCCTCACCGCTGGTCCCGTCCAGCCCAGAGACTTTCAATGACTTTATCACTCTCCCCATTAATTTTTTTGTGGGGGGCCATAGGCCCTCGCCGTGGGCTCCAAAGGACCCACGGCCACCCGAAGGGGCCTCACCGCCATGGCCACCCGAAGGGGCCTCACCGCCATGGCCACCCGAAGGGGCCTCACCGCCATGGCCACCCGAAGGGGCCTCACCGCCATGGCCACCCGAAGGGGCCTCACCGCCGTGGCCACCCGAAGGGGTCTCACCGCCGTGGCCACGCCCTCAGCCTGCTCCGCCCTGGCCGCGCCCTCATCCTGCTCCGCCCTGGCCGCGCCCTCATCCTGCTCCGCCCTGGCCGCGCCCTCATCCTGCTCCGCCCTGGCCGCGCCCTCATCCTGCTCCGCCCTGGCCGCGCCCTCATCCTGCTCCGCCCTGGCCGCGCCCTCATCCTGCTCCGCCCTGGCCACGCCCTCAGCCTGCTCCGCCCTGGCCACGCCCTCAGCCTGCTCCGCCCTGGCCACGCCCTCAGCCTGCTCCGCCCTAGCCACGCCCACGTCATGCTCTGCCATGGCCGCCTGATCCATCCTGGAGTCCGTCCTCCTGCACCCGATCCGCCTTCCCGTCACGGACTCCAGGATGCCCACCCTCCCACCCCTGTTCTATGGCGTGAGGCCACGCCTAATGGGAGGGGGGAGTAATGTCACAGTCCTCGTCTGCACCAGTCTGTCTTTGTGTCTACACTACACTTCCCAGAATCCTCCTCGTCTCCACACCTGAACTCACTCCCTCATTATCCACCTGTCCCTCGTTATCATCATCTGTGTCACCTGTTTTCACCTTGTTATGTTTGATTCATGCCTGTATTTAGTTTGCTTCTGTTCAGTCTGTCTTTGTCGGTCGTTGTATATGTTACCTGGTGTTTGTGTTCTCTGCCTGCCTGTACCAGTTTGATTTTGGACTTATTTAGTAAATGTTGGAATTGGAACTTTCTGACTCTGCCTGCCTTCTTCAACCCACACCACACCCGTGACACATGGGTGTTGATGGCTAAGCATAATGCCAGAATAAAGGCTATAATGGCTGAATTCAAACAAAAGAATAACAATAAAAGAATAATGAAGATTAAGTCTCAAACCGGCAGAGGTGAGAAAGGTATGTCAATTGACTACAATAAAGCATGAATGGGACAGTTCTCCTCACCCGACATTAGTCAATAGACTGTAAATGGGTGTCTACAGGGTAATAAAATATTTGATAATCTAATCAGCCTTCTCTTAAAAAAAACTCCCCATATATACTCCACAGCATGAATAATTTGAAAGATATCTTCAGATTTAAAATGGAGCATGAACCTACTTGTGGCTACACTAGTTGTGGTTGTAAGTTGTTATCCTACATTCACATAATATTTGTATACATTTAATATATATAGTATGTTTGGGCTTATATAACTCAATATTAATAACAGTCTGATTAATTCTGAGTCTTGAACTGCAAACTCTTACTTCTAGACTTGGCTTTCTTAATATATGTTGGTTATGTCTCCATTCAGAATAGACTATATTCAAGTGGGGCATACATGACACCCAGAATAAAAAGGTTGCTGCGCATAAGTCACAGCAACCCCTTTTTATTTTGGGTGTCATGTATGCCCCACTTGAATATAGTCTATTCTGAATGGAGACATAACCAACATATATTAAGAAAGCCTTTTTAAGAGCTGTCTGGTAAGGGATATTACAACAGGTTTTTATTAGTATTTATCATTCAAAGGTATAATTAGCTATATTACATGCTCATGTAATATTAAAAAATGCTCATGAAATATTAAAGCATTAATAAGAGAAGTACACGTTTAACAAGTAAATTTTTATTGAAGAAAAATGTAAACAGATCAAACTTCAAACAAAGTGCAAATGTATGTACTGCAAAAATAAATTATAAAAAGACGTATATAAACAAAAATTTAAAAGTAAAAAATGTACACCAAGCGAACTTGACATTTTGTGCAAATGTATGTAGTGCAAAAAATAAATATATAAAAAATATAAAGACGACATATATATAAACAGAATTTAAAAAAAAAAAAGTACACTAAGCAAACTTTAAACGTCGTGAACGTATTATACAAAAAAATCTCAAAAAAAAAAAAGAACTATTTCCATGAAAGATGGACTAGAGAGGTTTTAGTCGGGCAGAGAGTTCTGTTGTTGCCGGCCACTCATCGCCTGTACAAGCATCCCCATGACGTTGAGGAAGGCTTGATTGAATGCAGCCGTTTGTGCATTTTCCTCCGTCCTTAAGGCCGCTTCCTGCTTCCTCGCTTGCCGGGCGTCTTCCCGGGCCTCATCGATTGCCAACTGCAAATGGAGCTCCCTCTGTGCCCGGTTCAGTTCCTGCTGTTGAATATCAGCAGCCTGCATCTCTCTTAAAACAGCTAGATGCTCCTGATGGTGCATGCTCCTTTTCCTCTTGCCTAGATACAAAGGAAGAAAAGTTATAATTGTGATTTTTCTTCTAAAGGTTAAAAAAAGAGAGTAAAAATAAAGCTAACAGAATCACATATCAATTAATTTATGAAAGAAATGTTCATTAACAACCCTTACATTATCTACAGTGTGAACTAATCACAAAGTTACAGTAGCTAGCAATTTTATTTATGGTGAGCAACATCAATTTCATGATATATCCAATTTTATTGCAGGCATTCAATCGACATAATAAAAGTATTAGGTATATGATTTGTAACAGAAAGTGTTTGTCATATTTCATACCTGGTACCACACGCTCTGGTGTCCTGCTGGTGCTGGGGGTTGCTGGTGTAGGCGGTCGTGCTGGTGGCGACGCTGCTATCACCATTTGGGACGTTGAGGCATCACTGCACGGAGAAAGTGCTAACGAGTCAATCGACAATGCATCTGAAACAAAAAGTTACACAAATTATTGCAACGCAAATCAAACTAGCAACAATAACAAATCCAGAACATTCAAATAATTAAATAGTCATATGTATCAGAAAAATCAAAATAAAGCTTTACAGTAGATGGTCAATAAAGTGAAGCTTTCAAACAATATAACATAACACAACGTACCATCCTCGAGTGTGTTGTCCAACAACGAGGTGGCCGAGTCCAGGGCACCCTCTCTCCCATTGCTCGCAGGTCGACTTCCGTAGATAGCGTCCATTTGGTCGAACCATTTCCACGTTTTCCTGTTCGCACCACTCCCGCCGTTGTGATCCTTTATGGTTCTATAGTCACTCTTAAGTTTTTTTAATTTGTCCCTACATTGTTTGTAGGTCCGGCGATAGCCGTGTGCGGCTAAGAGCTGAGCTATTTCTTGGAACACTTTTTCATTCCTTTTTGCCCCATCCAGCTCTCGCTGGATCCGCTCCTCGGCAACCAACGAGAGGAACGTCTGCACCTCGTCCACTGACCACGATTCAGCCATTTCTTTTGTAAAGTTTAGATATCTTTTTTCTCAAGAAAGTAAAACACAGGTGCTACTGCGTTGGCTGTTGTCTACTGGTTATTTAAATCTAGCGGGTTAGTGTCTCGTGTCGCAAATCCAATGACGCTGGTAGTGACGATTCTGTCTGTCTGACCAATCAGTGATCTGCAAGTGTTACATGTCACATTTTAGTACCGGTACGGTACGCTTGGAACCTCAACAGATTAGGTACCATTTAAAGCGCGCCGAAGCGCACCGTACCGTACCGTACCATGCAGTGGAAAAGCACCACAAGTGAGCCGTACCGAACCGAACCGTACCGTACCATGCAGTGGAAAAGCGCCAAAGCGTGCCGTACCGAACCGAACCGTACCGTACCATGCAGTGGAAAAGCGCCATTAGTCTCGAGAAAGGTCTCGAGACCACTTTTTGATGGTCTCGGTCTCGTCTCAGACTCGACCGCATTGGTCTCGTCTTGTCTCGGTCTCGGACATTGAGGACTCGCGATTGTTTTTCAAGACCAGTCAAGACCACAACCGTGAAAATATCACTAAATTGCCAGTAAATTGTCTAATTTTTTGTTAACATCCTTGCTTTTATTGGATGTAAAACGATCGATTGAGTAATGTAGACGAACTGCTGCGCGTGTGACAGAGAGAGAGAGAGAGAGAGAGAGAGAGAGAGAGAGAGAGAGAGAGAGAAAGAGAGCGCACGCGCGCGCACTCTTTCTCTTCTGAGCCAGCCAAAAGTATAAACAAGTGTTCACCGTCTCCTAGCGCTGTCTTGCATGGCACTTATTAATAAAAATAAATCGACACGATGGTAAAAAATCGGAAGACCATAGTTTCATGTGGAGCATTCAGAGATTTTTTCCTGAATTACCGCTGGTTGTGAATTGTGCTAAAATACGTTTAAAAAAGGATTGTTGTAGGTTTAAAAACAACATAACTTTATGTATTGTTTATAAAAGGCAGAGAAAAGTGAAGACTTTAGTGATGAACAATTTATAATTGTTTTTTTTGCATACTGTACTAAATGATGGAAGTCACCCAGGAGTATTGAATAAAGATGGTTATGTTTATTTAAACTTTGAGTGTTTAATATCTAGGCTATGTATTTTTATGGGAATGTGGATCTTTCAGATCAATTTGAGAAGCTCTTTTGATCATGTTTCACAATTTTTTGTGTCATGTAGTGTGGGGCGCTGGTCTTGGTCTTGGTCTCGGTCTCGCCCTTCCTCGGTCTTGGTCTCGACTTGGTCTCGGCCCCTAAAAGTCTTGGTCTTGTCTCGGTCTCGATACACTCTGGTCTTGTCTTGTCTTGGTCTCGGGTTAGGTGGTCTTGACTACAACACTAGCGTTCATGTAAACACTACATTCAGATTCACCAATCAGAATGAATTCAGTTAGATTGAAACAAAAGGTGTGCATGTAACTTAAACAATGAATGGTGACTGCAGAAAGCAAGCTGAATCCCGGACATTTTGGACGATCTCGAGGCCGGACATGTCCGGGAAAAAGAGGATGGTAACCCCTACTAAGCTTTCTCCTACTACTCAGCTTTCTCCACAGAACAAGAGCCTGCTAGCTTAGCTTCCAAAAAAAGATGGCTGACACTGTGTACGATCTGTGAGATCCCACCCTCTATGGGCGGGTTGAGAGCATGTGGGACAGCCCCTACTACTGGCTGTAGTCTTTAGCCTCTGGCAAAAAAAAAAACAAAAAAGACGATTTTTGCGTCATCGGAGGATTTTTTCCAGACCAAAAATACATAAATCTCTCATATCAGGGGGATATGAGGGGGGGGGGGGGGGGGGGGGGGGGGGGGTGCAAGCACGGTAATTCGAAAATACTACTGGTTTTCTACTGATACAAAGCTTTATGCTAAATCCTGAAGTGCCCCTTTAATAATCAACCATAACTTGTAATAATTAATTATGGATATTTGGATCTGTTAATAGAATTAATTTAATGTAGTAAATTTAACATTAGAATCAATCAACCTGTTCATCCCGTGAACACTCAGTGTTAATTGTTTATTAATTCTAAGAAATGTTCATTTCCGGGGAAGGAAAATGTCTTTCTTACTGTACAGTACTACTAAGATCCTGTCGTCAAAATCTAAAATCAAAATTGCTCTCAGAGCAGTATGTGACACTGTTATTCATTTTTTTTATACTGTTTTTATTTCTATGATCAATTTGTGGAAAGGAGTTTAGTTAGGAGGTCAAAAGTTTTAGAAGCTGTCACGGACCTGCTGGGCTTCTCCTCCTGCTTTTTTTCCTGTTTATTGCGTCTTCCCTACAGTTGGGCGAAGCACAGGTGTGGCATGGTGCGCGTGTGATTGCTTCCTGGATCTTGGGCTTTAAATCTCTCCAGACCTGGTTGAGGAGAGGCCGCCACTTCTCCTTCTCTCCTGCACCTTTTTGGCGTTTTTGTTTCTTTATACACGACACCTCATTTCTCTTGTTGCATACACTTTTATTTTCCAACCTAACATCTATACTGACTTTATTTAACCTACGTTGTTAATTCTTTATCCTTCAAAATATATTTCTTTGCATGGCAAATTCTGCGTGGTCTTCTCTCTCTGGTTACATAGCTTAGAATTGTCACGGAATGGTCAGAACTGAGTCGAGGATACAAGAGCAGGATGAGATAATGTTTATTAAATAATACAAAATAAAACAACCTATAAACAAAACAACCCCGAGGGGGAAAACAAGAGAGGTTTCAGGCAAAAACAGGTAACACAAGGAAACAGGAAACATTGACAACGAACCAGCACAGGACTGCAAACACAGGGAGACTAAATAGGGGAACAAACAAAGGAGGGTAACGAGAAAGACAGGTGGGACAAATTAACCACTAATCAGATAACAAGATGGGAGGGGCTAGACAATAGACAGGAGCACATGGCACAAGGAAACACATGACAAGCCATGTGCTCACAATAAACAGAACTAGAACACAAGCACATGACAAACCGGGAATGTCAGAGCTCTGTCACCCACTAAGATAAAATATTTACTAAGACCCACTAAGAGCAATATTTGCCTTTTGTAAATGACGATCAGCCGTCTAATGATCGCGCTTCTCCCGGTATATCTTTGACGCGCAGTCAGTGTGGGGTAGGTCTTTACGCTGTGCCATGCAATGAGAGGTACCATACTCTCAAAAACTATAAACTGTGTCACCTAGATACAGGAGCTGGTCAACTGATCAAAAAATAGGCACATGCATTTTACAATGGCATAGTAAAGTAATAATTTACTATAGTTACTTATAGTTTTACTGTTGATATCCTCTTTTCCTGATCATTTGGAATGAGGATAAAAAGACCACAAAAAAAAAAACCCACTCCATTTATATTTTTTCCTGAATATTACTGATGAACTGATCAAAAATTAGGCTACTGTTCACATGTGTTTTACTACTAAAGTATTAATAAAATAAAAATAAAACATGCAAATAAGTTCAAACATCAGTTCAATATCTACTATTTCCTGAATATTATGAAATTCAAGAGGGCCGCCCCATGATGACGTCATAATATGCAAATTAGATGAGTATATTTACACCCCACATAAACTTTCAGTCATCCCCAGAATTTTTCTAATTTACAGTAGATCTCTATCTTTAAGCCCTTTCAAGCCACAAGCTTTTGAAATTTTGATGTCAAAATCCAGCATTTTTTTCAAAAAAAACCTTGGCGCTTAAAGGGTTAAACAAAAGTATTCGCCAGCAGCCCCTCACGGACGACTGCTGGCTACACAAAAAAACAAACAAAACACAACATAAACTCCTGGCCTGGCCTCTCTCGATCTTCAGCGTCGTTGCTCCCCTTTTTATGCTTCCGCTCCTCCGTGAGAGATGCAAGACCGGAGCTTTGCGAGTGCCCGTAAAGAGTTTATGGCTTGTTTGTTATTTTGTTTTGTTATTTTAGTTTATTGTTTTTGTGCTGGGCAGAGGGCACCTTCGTGGAGGCCTGCTTTAACAGCATTTTGTCGGGGGAGTTTAGGTGCCGCTGATATTGTGTAGTAAAATCTCTGTCCTTGGGGTATGCATGAAGGGGATAGTTGTTTTTTATACAGGGCAGCTCCGTTTGTCTCATCTTGATGCACAGTGTTGTATCCACACTTGCATTGAAAAAGGTGAGCTCGTTTTACTTTTGTATCTAAGGGTTGTATGTTGTAGAAATCATTTAATTTGTATGGCTAGTTTGGAGGATTTTTTTGTAGCTCCATCTGTGGAGGTTTTGCATAGTTTAACAAAGGATCAGTTGCTTCAAGTTTGCGAACATTATATCTTTGACTTGGGTTTACCCAGAACAGCGAAATTGGCCCAGATAAGTGTCAATTTAGGAATTGATTGTTAGGAATATTCTGCCATCACCGGCATCTTTACTTAAAAGAGTTTTCCAAAATGTCACTTACGTTTGAACAACAAAAAGTGCTAAGTGCTAAGGGAAGTGCAGCGGGAAGCTGAACGTCAAGAGAGAGAAGCTCAACGTGAGCGAAACGAGAGAGAAGCTCAGCATCAATTAGAAATGGAGAAAAAAAAAGTGAATGTGATGTGGCTTTAGAACGGCTGAGACTGGTCGCTGAAGGTAGGATTTCATTGGATGGGGGTGAGGGTACTGCTCCTAGGGGGTTTGTGCATCCCCCTGAAATATCCAACATGGTTAAGTTGCTCCCGAAGTTCAATGAGAGAGACCCAGATATTTTTTTTTCTTTATTTGAGAGTGTGGCTGATGACCGTGGTTGGTCTGACTCTGAGAGAACGTTGTTACTCTAAAGTTTTCTTGTAGGTAGAGCACAAGAAGCATTTATTGCGTTGCCTGGGCCAGACTGAAAAAACTGAAATGTGAAAGTAAAAGAGGCGGTGCTTAAAATTTACGAATTAGTTCCTGAAGCTTATCGTTTGCGGTTTTGTGGCTGGAGAAAGGGAGAAAAACAGACGTATACAGAAGTAGTGAGATCTGGAGATCTGAAAAGCCACTTTAATCCTTGGTGCTCTGCAGTGGGGATCGCTTCCTTTGAAGAGTTGTCTAACTTGATTGTATTAGAACAGTTTAGAAACATTCTTCCTGAGCGTATCGCTACACATCTATCTGAGCGTAAGATGAAAACAGCAGCAGAAGCCGCAGTCATGGCTGATGGTTTCGCTTTGACACATAAGTATAGTCTAAAAGAAAACAATACAGGTATGGTTTATAGGGAACAACGTTTTGGACGTTTCAATAGAGTTTTAGGGTCTTCTTTGTTAGGTTCATTTGGGTCACCTACTCAGAGTAGAATAGATTCACACACTAATCAGTCCCACAAGGGTGCTGTGAGTTTTCACAGAGATTCTGTTTTTTTTGCTTTTACATCTGCCAGTCAGGTAAATCCTCTGGGGTCGGCAAACGCTTTTTTTCACATAGCAGCAAAATAGACTTAAAATACTCATTTATGGTCAAACAGACTTAAGAAATATGAGAAAATAAACTGTTAAATGTCTACTTTTTATGTGTCCACTTACAAGCGAAAAAAAAAAACCATTGTGTTTTTTGTAAAATAAAGAAAATAAACAGGGTGTGCGTTCTGCCTCTCCGTCTCCGTGAACTTTTTTTCTGGAGCACGTCTCTAAATTTAAACAAAACTCAGCGAATACTATTCACCCAGGCATAAGCTATATATCCTTATAATCATTTAAGTGTGTACTTTTAAATGATCTAATTCAAAACTAAATCAAATTTTATCTGTTTATATAATCTGTATGAAAAGAGCGAGATGTCAGTCGCTCTCATTTCAGCTTATTAACTTTTAATGTGACCACGCCCATGGAGAGCGCGTGCTATTCAAACGCAAATGATCTGAGGCAATACATGCAAAGTGTGAATGCCCCCATATCAGCTCGATAAAACACACCAAGTTCAATCAGATTATTGTTCTTGTTTACACCGCTGTGACGCTGTGAGGAATAATACTATCTTAAATAATCCTGGAAAATTTACCCCAGAAGTGCTGGTATTTTGAGAAGCAACGGATCCAGCTGAGAAATAGTAAGTTTTTTATTCTTATGCGCTTTGTTCTAATAGCGAGTGTCTGTAAACCGCAAAAAAAAACTGTTTTAATTTGAATCGTGTTTCTGTGTGTGAATGAATGAACAGCTTTAACCAAACTATATTGCTATACTGAGATGAGTAAAAATCGACTGAAATATGTTGAAATAAAATGTATTTGTATAAGCAACATATTAAAATGCAAATTAACATTTATATGCTATATATCATAAAAACGATAGACCTATGTTACAGACGAAATATGAAAGACAACATTTCGTTGACTAGTTTTGGATAGACTATAAAGTTTTTACTGTAAAATAGACTGCCACATCAAATAAGCTTTTGTTCGCCAATTTTTGCTCATATGTAAAATATATATAGTATGTTTTGTCAAAAATAAAGTCATCAACTAAGATGTTATTGTAGTGTTTGTTCCTATATTCAAACTAATGAATCTTTAACTTTGAAATACGTATGATAAAATGTATACTTTAGTTTTTTACAGAGAAAGATTACACTTATATATTGTTGAAATTTAAATTTTTGTTGCAATTGTAACCTTTTTAATAAAATAGCAAAAAATATATTTACAAGGTAGATGTAAACAAAATCTTAAAAGGTCAATATAAGCCTTTTCTTTAACCCTCTGGGGTCTGAGCTGTTTTGGGGCCCTTGAGATGTTTGGACATGCCCTGACATTTGTGCTTTTTTCAGCTACTTACAACATACCATTGGCCAACATGTAAATTTGCTGTATTCAGCACAAACTCTGCTACAATAATATGTGAGCAAAATAGATGTACATGTTTGCATTTTATTGGAAAATAATATTATGCGTGGTTAGTACGTTTTTGAAAAAAAAATTCAACGCAATAAGGCCATATAACACATACTGAATAGTTGTCCACAAGGCTTTTGAGTAAGGGACCGTTCGGTATTTATGGAAAGGTCCACTGGAGGAAAATAGGGGAGGGTCATGTCTTTTTATTCTTTGTTGAGGGGAGGGTCATTCAACTTTTTTTAGTGTAGGGGGAGGGTCACCCAACTTTTGTATTCATGAAAACAGCAAAATTTCAAAGTGGCTTGTTTGGTGCATATTTTTTCCATGTAGCTCCATGTAGCTCTCTCGGTCTCGGCCCCCCATCGCTATCAGATTGGTCTGACCCAACAAAAATCCAGTTTGGCGCTGTCTGAGTCTGACAGTGCGCGCGCGCTCCAGTACGCGCTCAGAAAAAGTGCATCATGTCAGAACTGAACGCCAATGAAATGTTTACCCGGCAAAGCTTTAAAGCATGAGCAAATAATGAACTTTTGTGATTGCGAATAAGGTCAGTGTCCTGTGAGTGTAACTCTACCGCTGCATTAACATGTGATGTGAATGTACATCGAGTTTTACAGTATTGGGACTGAGGCGCCAGAACTGCAGCTGATATAATGTGCGCTGTAGCACGATACTATTTTAGTTTTCATTCTTATTGTGTTTCCATAACAATGTTAGTGAGTAGATCTACTGAAATGGCCACCATAACAGTGGAGTGTGATGTGTTAGACAGGCTACCATATTTTTAAATTACTATTAGTATTATTTGAAGTTAACATAATAACATACGTAGACCTACACCAAAAAACTAGTTGAGGATCAATTCTTTCAAACTGGGCAATTCCAGCGTTATGGACGTGACATTTGCAGTCAAAACCTGAAATATAAATTATCAGAAAATGCATTTAAAACGTCTGTTTATATATCCATACTCCCTTAATAAAGGAGTCAAGACATTAGAAAAATATCAGTCTACACATGCGTTTTATATTTAATATGGGCTAAATACACATGTGACGTGACACAAAAAATCTTTAACTTTTAGGTGGCAAAATATTTTTTACACTGCCCAAACAAAAGTAGGCTAATACTAACCGGATGAAGAAGGGTCGGCCTCCCCAGAACATAAAATATTCATTTTATTTTATTTTTTGTTTTCGCATTTATAAGGAAAAAAAACAATGTTATGGACGTGACAGTTCTCCATTATGGACATGACCGCTCTGAAAGCGACTTTAAAACTTTCACAGAGACCTCAAACAGAAAGCACAAAGCCTTTCTTTAAAGTGAATTTAGTTTTTTTATTAATTGTATCTTAATTTTAATCAATGTTTCACCAACCAATTGCCTGAATTTAATAAATAAGAAGTAGAAAATAGATCATGACACAGAGGCGCCGGCGTGTGAACTGGACTCTCGTCTCATAAATGAAAAGAAGCTAATCATCCGTATGAAATGTGCATTTCTCTCTGGCGCGTTCACTGCGAAGATCGCGAGTCATCATCGTCAACTTCCATCTTTGCAGCCGACACACACACAGAAAACACTTGTTTATTAATTAACAATTAATATGTCTCCATGCTATATTTGACATATTCATAATCATTACTTTTTTTACTTTTTACATTACTTCTTTGTGGCAGCTTTTAGATACTTTATTGGGAGCGCCACCCTTACATGTTACATGAACGCATCACCACTGCATCAGCACCGAAAACATGATTTTTTAAAAAAAAAATCTAAAATCAAAAATCGTGATACGAACCGAATTGTATGTTTGGTTTATTGTTAAAGCTTTATTAAGATGAGAAAGCAGGAGTTTAGTCTTTTGTCGTGGTTATAAAGAAAAACAATGGCTATCTGGACATCTTTGCCAAGTGCAAACCAGTACATAATCAAAACATTATCGGGGAGGGTCATGCCTTTTTTCACAATCATTTTGGAGGGTCATAGAAAAAATGTATTATGGCGAAGGGAGGGTAAGTCCCTTACTATTCTTGTAGGCTAGAATTTTTACTACAAAATGATGTAAAAATCATTCTGACCACTCTTTCACAAACAACAATATAACAATTTAAATTTTGTAAGTCAGTTTTCGTGTCAGCACTGCTGTATGCGTGGGAGTGTCGATGGCCATGAATATTAATGAGATATACACCAGGGGACACAAAAGACACCCCCCCAATGGCTAATGCCCCATCAAGGTGCTGTGAGCCTGAACAAAGAATGAGAGGAGATGCAAAGGTTTTGTTTTTCAATCTGTTTTATTGTAATTCCTCTATGTGGAGGAACTAAATGTTGTGACTCACAAGACCACAGTGCTACATATACAAGTCAACTGACTTATACTTTATTACTTTTACTACTTCACATCTATTGATAACACAATTAAAGAAACTGTATTATTATCATTATCAATCACTAATGGCTATGAATAAATAAATAAATAAAAGACAATAGTTTTTGTAATTTCACACAAGAATATGTACTTTTATATTATGACGATGTAAACACAATTACATTTCATCTATAAATGTTACGTCTGTGCACTTACTCGGTATGATTCTCGATCGCACTGAACGACACCTGCGTCCTATAAAACAACAACAACAACAACAACAACTGTTAGCATACATAATCCAAAGTAAACTGATGGGCAATTAATGGGTATTGACACACAATTTATGTATATATTTGTTTATGGGACATAGGACGAAGAAATATCTATTGATGGACCATACACCGCGTCACTGCGAGTATCTGTTGATGGGCACAGAACGTGTGCATTTAGGGCATTTCAAACATTTACATCTGTATTCACAAACATCGGTGCATAAGGCAGTATTTTAGCATGATAATCAGTGTCATAAGCTAATCAAAACTGAGTGAAATAGGCCTATATTTATTATACAAATATGTTTAGAGAGTCGTAATGTCACATTAAAAAAGTTACACTTGAGCACACGAATGTAAGAGATTGTAAGGCAATCTTTCCTGTAAGATGTCAAAAGCTAGCCAAAACTAGGCAAATATAGTCTGAAAATTCATATGAGTTCTATATTATCAGAAAAAGAATTATATAACACTAAACAACTTACTTCGAATCTGTATCCTCGGCGGGATCAATTCTCTATTCAAAATGCAGCCGTTCATCGTCTGAGTTGCAATCTTCCTCTGAGGAAAAGTGAATTCTTCCTCGCTGTCCAGAATCATCTGAAGGGCCTCTTTACTGGAGTAGCGTGCCATCTTCAAAACGCGATGAACCATCAGTGAATCTGATGAAGAAACTTCGTGTTTTTATGGCATTGATCGGGGGGCGTGTCCGCGTGTGTGATGCATATAGATCACCCATTTACATTTGAACAGCGCTGGAGGCGTGTCGGGCTCAGCTCATTACAGATAATGAGGGGAGAGCGAAAAATCTGTACCTCTCCTTGGTTTTAAATGGATTACATAAACTGAGAATATTTGTTTTTTATATGAATTACTTCATTTAAAAGAAGAGAATTCAAGCGTTATAAAGACACATCTCTCGTGCCTGTGTGACAAGTATTCGTGGAGTTACAGTTGCATTTTCGTACGCATTTCAGAATGGACTTCACGGACAGAGAGAAAGCAGAATTCGCATCATGTTTATTTTTCTTTATTTGGCGAAAAGTAGAACACTTGTTATTATTTTGAGTTTACACAACAAAATAGACACATAAAGGAGCTGTATGTAAGAAATTTATTTCAAATAATCATAAAATGGCCCTGATATGTCACTAGACATTAAGAAATCATGTTCATTTCAAATACTTATATCAGCCAGCATATTGTCATTTAAAAAGTTGCAGCCCTCAACTGATGTTGATATTGTCATGTTGTGTTTTGGTCTGATGCTCCACCCTCCACCTATCTACCAATCACGAAGTCAGTAGTGTTGCGGCATCCGGGTTGCCAGCTCTGCTCTAGTTCCCACAGCTGCAGCTACAAATGTGTCGGAAAAATTCCTGCTGGATCCTGCAGCCTATCTGGAAACCTCGAGTCAGGGAGGAGGGGGAGGGATGCACCGCTCTACAGTCATTTGAAAGTGATTGCAGTACCAGTTTTGGCCACAATCTTACTTTCAGCTCCTTTAACAGGATCTAATGATGTATAACACTTATATGTAAGATAACAATCAACAGAGTATTTAGAGTCTCTTTTGCACTGATAAGAAAAAAAGCGAGCTGGTATCGCCGGCGCGACTGCCGACCCCAGGGGGTTAACCCTCTAGGGTCGGCGGTCGCGCCGGCGATACCAGCTCACTTTTTGAGCTGGTCACCGGTCGCCGCTCACCAGCGATAACACTCACACACAAAAAAAGTGAGTGTTTTGTGGCCTTATTTCAGAAACTTTAATTTAAATTTTTTTCAATAACCATGCATAAACAATATTCTCTCAAAAATACAAACATGTACATACATGTTGCTCACATATTATGGTAGCCCTGTTTGTGCTAAATAGAGTGTTATTTCACCTTTGCCATTAATATGTTTATAAGCAACTGAAAAAAAGCATAAATGTCAGTGCATGTCAAAACATCCCAAGGACCCCAAAAACACCTTAGACCCCAGACGGTTAAATAAATTTGATTGTGTTTTATTTTTGACACATTTGGGGAGAGGATACATATTCCAAAACTTTCTGAAAATACATGAGAATTAACTGCACAATTACTAGAAATTATTACCTTGGATATACAATATTTCTTTTGTCCTTGCATTATTATGCGGCTCATTATGCGGGTTTATTGTCTTCTCAGGTGTAAACCACTCATAATTCATGATGGTGTTGGATCATTCACGTCCCTTATGCATTTTGCCTTGTTGTTAAGGGTGTTAAAACGCCTTTTTGGCGTTTTTGTTTCTTTATCCACGATACCTCATTTCTCTTGTTGCATACACTTTTATTTTCCAACCTAACATCTATACTGACTTTATTTAACCTACGTTGTTAATTCTTTATCTTTCATAAATATATTTCTTTGCATTTTAATATTTAGGGAAGACAGTTAGCCTACATTTTATTTTAAGGGGTGGTGGGGGTGTTAAGAGACCTGGTTAATGGATCGGGGAGTGGCAACCCAAAAACTTGGAGAACCACTGACGTGGATTATTATAAATAGGCCTACTTAAAATTTTAGGTTTGAGCTTAACACTTTTTGCTTAGGATCCCAAATTTAATAAGTTGTTATTAATCTCTAAACCCTATTATTGTCATTTTCAGATGATGAAGATTCATCATCAGATCCAGGATGTTTGAGAATTTTGCTGTTCGGGAGGACAGGAAATGGAAAGAGTGCCGCAGGAAACACTATCCTCGGAAACAATGAGTTTCACAGTGAAGCCAGTTCGCAGTTGGTGACCACTACTTGTCAGATGGGAGAGGTTGAAGTGGATGGTAAATCAGTAGCTGTTGTTGACACTCCAGGACTCTTTGACACCTCGCTGGAAAATGAAAAATTGGTTGAAGAAATTGTGAAGTGTGTTTCAATGTCCGCACCTGGACCTCATGTGTTCATCATTGTGTTGAGTTTGGGAAGAATCAACCAAGAGAAGAAAGAAACTTTAGACATGATAATGAAGATATTTGGTCCAGAAGCAGCAGATTTCAGCATTATTCTCTTCACTAAAGGAGATGATCTGAAAAAACAAACAATAGAACAATATGTAGAGAAAAGTAAAAATGATGATCTTAAGAAACTGATCAGAGATTGTGGAAACAGATTCCTGGCTTTTAACAACACAGAAACACAAGATCGGACGCAAGTTACTGAGCTGTTAAAGATGATAGAAGAGGTGAAGAAATTTAATAAGGGCCGATACTTCACTAATGAGATGTTTCAGGAGGCAGCGATCTCTATTGAAAAGAGAAGGAAAATGCTAGAAGAGAATAAGAGACAAAATCAGGCTCAAGTTAAAGAATTAGAAGCCAGATATGACCTGGAAATCAAACGCATGACAAAGAGACTGGAGGAGAAGAAACAAAAAACAGACGAGGAGAGAGTGAGTCTGGAGAACAGGTTCAGAGGAAAAGAGGAAACACTGAGGAGAGAGTTTGAGGAGAAAGAAAAATCAGACCAGAAGAAAAGAGAGGAGGAGGATCAGAAGCGATCAGAAGAGGAAAAACAGCGAAGAGCTGAATATGATCATAGAATAGATGAGATGGAGAGAGAGATTGAAAAGCAGAATGAAAAACAAAAAAGAGAGAGAGAAGAGAGAGAAGGGAAATACAGACATGATCAAGAAAAGATGAAAACTGAGCAAGAACGCATCATGGCAGAGTTACGAAGAAAACAGGAAGATGAAATACAAAAGAGAGATTTAGAGGAACAAACGAGGAAGGAAGAAGAAGAGAAAGAGAGAGAAGAATGGAAGAGAAAAATAAAAGAGGCTGAAGATGAAAAGATTCAAGAGGGAATTAAACGACAGCAGAGAGAATGGGAGGAGGAGAAGAAAAGACAGATGAGAGAACGAGAGGAAGAGGAAAGAGAGATAAAAGAGAGACACGAGGAACAACTGAGAGAAAAACTCGAAGAACTGGAGAGATTTAAAACTGCGAGAGAAGAAGGAAAACAAATGATTGAGGAGGAGAGACAAATACAGATAAGAGAGAGAGAAGAAAAAGAGAGCGAATATAAAGAAAAGAAAACTGAAATGAAGAGACGTTATGAGCAACTGGAGGAAGAGAGAAAAGAGGAGCAGAAGAGGAGAAAACAAGAGGATGAAGAGAGAACAACAGATAAAAGAAAGAGATGGGAGAAAATTATGAAATATCTGAAAAGAGAGCTAGATGAAGAGATCAAGAGAAGAGGAAGAGAGGAGAGTGAAGGAATAGAAAGAGAAGAAAAAGAGTGTGATGAAGTGAAACAGAAACATGAAGAGGAACTAAAGAAGATGAAGAAGAAACATCAAAATGAAGCCAGACGACAAGAAGATGAATTGAACGATTTCGAAGAGAGAAAAAATAAGCATATTGAGGAGTTCAAGGGGATGCTTGAAGAAGAATTAGAAAAAGTGAAAAAGTTAAGAAAGGAGCTGAAAGACAAATGGTGTCTTGTCATGTGAAACAGTTTAACACATGATTGATGAGCCAGATAAATAGCTCTTGTCTTTTATGTAGTATATGTGAAGGGGTTTTATGCATTTGTCTTTTGTTAGCATAAGTGAGCCACTGTATCTGTGTTTACATCATGGAGGCTCTTCAGATCAGCTCCTGTAACCCTGCACTTACTCATTAAGATCTTAACCATTTAGACCTTGATGAAGCAGTTTGATTAGAACAGGAGCAGACCTTTACTAAAGCAATCATACAAAATTAAATTTCTCTTGGTAGATTTTGAGGAAAAAAACATGAATTATAACAGACCTTAAAAAAAAAAAAAAAAAAAGGAATGCAAGAAAGAAAAAACTGAAAATGTCTGATTCTGGGATTCATTTGAAGTGTAATCTAATGTTTTTTAATCCATTATGCCGTTTTACTCCAAATGTTTTTATTGGTTTTCAGTGACAATACGAAATAAGACATCATAAACAGTAGACAGTAAAATATTGTACATTATTAATCCCTTTGATCCCCCCCCCCCCCCTCAATCCAATAGCTCAGAAAAAAAAAAATATATATATATATGAATTGAAAAAAAAAAAAAATATATATATATATATAATAATAATTACATTCTCCCTACAAGAATCCTTCTAATAAGTGAAAATGATGTACCATTGCCAGTTACAGGTGCACAGGGTAAACCCTTAATGTAATTTAAAAAGGGATCCCAAGTCTTGTAAAAGGATTTAAGTGAACCAGAGAGTGAGTATCTCGAACTGAACTTTTCAAGTCCAATACAGTAGAAAATGTCCTGTATCCACCTGTCATGTGTTGCAGGAGAAGAATGCCTCCACTTAAGAAGGATGGCCCGTCTGGCTTGGACTGTAGTAAAAGCGATGACTTTACCCATTATGCCGTTTTAACATGAACGTTAATATCTTTTCCGTTGTTTTCTCTGTTTATTTAGTATATTTGATCAGATAAGTTATTTAATGAAAGTAAACATTGTCAAAGTTAGAAATGGAATTCCATAGAGATCCGGAGTTGGACAGCTGTCCTCACATCCATAAATATAATAGATATGATGTCCTGGTGTTGGTGTCTGAACGAGTCTCTTCTGCTCTCCAAGCCTGCTTTTATATGATCAAAAAACTTCTTATAACTGTCACTGATTTTTTGTTTGTTTTTCATTTACTTTGAATGTTGTTATCTGACACGATTGTAATCTGAACGTTATTCTAAAATTACACTGTACTTTCATATATTCAGTTATGTACGGGTGACAAATAAAAATAAATAAAATTCCTCATTTACACAGATCGTGTGATGTGATGATGAAGTCCTTCATTGAGGTTCGGAAGAAAACGTACAACAATCAATCAATCAATCAATCAATTTTTATTTATAAAGCGCTTTACAACAACCAGAGTTGATCAAAGCGCTGGACAAAAAATAAAGAAGTGAAATACAAAACAATATAATAAAATAAAATACAAGACATCAATAGAATCATTATCAAGCCGAACTAAATAGATGGTGCTTCAGCCCGGCCTTGAACAGGGGCAGGTCCATGATGGAGCGTAATTCCAGGGGCAGAGCGTTCCAGAGTTTCGGCCCGGCTTCCGCAAAGGCACGATCACCCCACTTTTTGGCCCTGGACATTGGGACCACCAGCAGATGTTTTTCAGAAGAGCGCAAGCCTCTGCTGGGCTGATAAAGGGTCAGCATATTACATAGATAAAGAGGTGCAAGGCCATGGATGGAGCAAAAAATGAACAGTAGAATCTTAAACTTGATTCTGAACTCGACTGGGAGCCAGTGGAGAGAGTGCAAAACAGGAGTGATGTGGTCATGTTTACGGGTGTTGGTAAGTAGCCTGGTCGGCGCATTCTGGACTAGCTGCAGACGGTGCAGAGAGGCCTGATTTAACCCGAGGTAGAGGGCATTGCAGTAGTCCAACCGTGAACTAATAAAAGCGTGGATTGTTTTTTCGAGGTCACAACGGCTGAGGAATGGTTTGACTTTGGCCAACCGACGAAGCTGGAAGAAACTTGCCCTGATCACAGAGTCTACCTGTCTATCGAGCTTCAAGCTACTGTCTAAAACCACCCCAAGATTCCTTACTGCAGAACTGAAGTGGGAGGTCAGGGGTGCAAGATCGGGAGATGCTTTTGTTAAACTAGAGGCAGCAAATAGAATAAATTCAGTCTTTGATTCATTTAGACAGAGATAGTTTTGTGACAGCCAATGTTTAACGTCATCCAGACATGTCTGGATGGACTGTGTGTCTGGGGAGTTCTGGGCAACTGGCAGATAGATTTGTACGTCGTCTGCATACAGATGGGAAGAGACATTATGCCGTGATATCACAGAACCTAAGGGGAGCATGTACAAGGAAAAAAGAACAGGGCCGAGGATGGAACCCTGTGGCCCACCAGAGGAAAATGGGGCTGGAGAAGAAGAGAGATCATTTATCATCACTGAAAAAGTTCTATCTGTAAGATATGACTTGAACCACTGCAGCACGGGCCCTTGAAGGCCCACCTGCTGTGCCAGACGGATCAGGAGGAAAGAATGGTCCACCGTATCAAATGCTGCAGTAAGGTCCAGCATTACCAACAGCACAGATTTTTTGCGTCCAAGGATAGCAAGATGTCATTTTGCACTTTTAACAAAGCAGATTCTGTGCTGTGGCGTGCCCTGAAACCAGATTGAAATTTTTCAAAAATGTGGTTTTGATCCAAGAATGATTGAAGTTGTATGAAGACGAGCTTTTCCAGAACTTTAGAGAGAAAAGACAGATGGGAGACCGGTCTGAAATTGGAGAGAACTGATGGATTAAGATTAGGTTTTTTGATTAATGGCCTGACCACAGCCTGCTTAAAAACAGTTGGGACAGACCCTGAGCTAAGGCTGGTGTTGAAAAAAGAGAGAAGACATGGTCCTACTGTGTCAAAAACCTGTTTAAGCACTCTAGATGGAACAATGTCCAGGGAACAGTTGGTAGATCTCAGCTTCTGGACGACTTTTGAAAGCTGAGTGAGTGACACTGGCTCAAACACATCAAAAACAGCAGGAGGAGAAGGAGGTAATAGGTGCACATATGAACCAACAACTATACTGTTGTTTACACTCTGTCTAACTGAGGATACTTTGTCAATAAAGTATTGGAGAAACTCATCACAGGTTGATTTAGATACATTTTCAAACACGTTAACAGATGGATTTGTAACAGACTGAATTGTACTAAACAAGACTTTGGGCCGATTACAGCAATTAGAAATAACATTTGAGAGATATTTACATTTGGCTTCTTTAACAGCAATTTGATCATCAGAAAGACAGACTCTCAGAATACCCAGGGACACATGCAGCTTTTCCTTTGTTACAACAGTAACAAAATAATACATTTTACAAACTGTTTAAATCATTTCAATCATGACAACTCTCTGAATAGTCGAACCTAATGGCATGTTAGTGAATATGGCGATGTTAATGTATTTGGTCTTGGTGGACTAGATCTGCTACGCCGCTGCTGCTGAACAAGTATGCCAATACTTCTCTAAGAAACAGGGTAACAAAGCAAATCCATGTCACTAAAGCAAACTTCTTTGTTAGTCTGATAGGCTGTTACGTTCCACGTGTATTTGTATTTGTGTGTGTGTGTGTTTCTGTTCTGTCTCCATTCATTACTTTCAGGTGGTGACCGAGCATTGGCGGTTTGCGGACACGTGATGTCATTGTGTGGGCGTCATCAGCTACTCGACCAATCCACTGCTGTGCCATGAGTTTAAAAGGCCCATTCACAACTAGGAAGACAGATCCTCGCCAGATCTCACCCAGCTTGCGCGTTCTGAGCACGTTGTCGAAACCACTATCACGATTCACGCTTAATTATGTCTTTATTGTTGATGTTGAGAGTAAATGCTTTTGCCTGACCTGAGTTTTGACAAGACATTGAGAGATTGCCGATCCGATTACTGCGGGAGCATTGAGTTCTCTGTTGCGAAATCATAGTACGGGAGGTAGGAATCATGGTTGTGTTAGGTATGCGTGGAGTGTTCGCCACTATTGTATTTCTGTTCTTATTTAGTGTAGTTTAATTAAGGCGGCGTATTCCGCTGAAGAATTCGGTTTTGTTTCTATTTTTCTTTTGTGGCAGTTAGTTTAGTGGCAAACTTAAAATTAGATATCAGTTATGTTTTGCTTATTTCAATAATTTGGCGACACTCTTGTTTGTCCTTGTTTTTCTCGTATATTTTTTCTTTCTAAACGATTCTGTTATTTAATTTAAATGAACATGTCAATCTTTCATTCAAAAGAATAAACGTTTTCTTAACGTTTAGTTGATGTTTCTTGGTTGTTCTTCCTGTATCCACACACAGCAACAGTGTTCCACATGAATGTTATGTAATCATCCCCTTTTACATCTTTAAACACGTAACATAGGCGAAGCTAAGGAAAATCACAAACAAATCTGGGACAAATTGAAAAAGTTAACTGGGAAATAGCATAATATAATAAAGCAGCTGGAGATTAAAGACAATGGCTCCCTGATTAAAGGGGAAACAGAAACTGCAACTTTCCTTAGTTCATATTTTGTAAACTCTGTTAAGATGATAGTACCCATTAATCAGACTGAAACTTCGGACCCATCACTGATAGACATCTCTCAATCAGTCTTGTCTCTGATGAAGGTCTCTGAAACTAAAGTTAATACATGTCTGAACTCACTTAAAAACTCTAGATCAAAGGATATATTTGGAGTCTCTGTTTTAAAAAAAAATCATGCAGACTTATTTACTGGACCAATAACAAAGATAATTAATGCCTCTGTGGCGTTACAGAGAGCAAACAGTACTGAGGTTATAATCTAGGTGGAACCTACCCCAACAACACTGACTACGCCACCCTGGGAATTTCACCTAGAGAATGATTTCTTTATTTCCCAATTGCAATACTATTGATTCAATTAAGAACACAGGTAAGTTAACGATTCAGCCAGAGACGAGGTTCAATTTTTACAAGAAATACATTTTTATTCAATCATTAAAACACAATTCAAAACACATTCGTACTTGCCGCTGAGGCTTACCAGTGGAGGAGAAGAGTCACAAAGGCACGAAGAAATCCCAGGGAAGGTCACCACGTGAACACAAACACTAAAAAAACACAGCAGTGAACACAAAGAAAACTGGGTAGACAGCACTGCACACAGAAAGGGGATACCACCACCCAGACACCAACACCACCACCTTCGGCTCCCAGCAACTAAAAGCGGACACAAACACACAATCAGATGGGATTCACTCTACAAAAGGAAATAAAAATCAATGTAATCGTATAGAGAACAAATTGAAATATTAAATCACAAAATAACCAAACTGCCGGAACCAGCAATGGTTCCAGAAGGCAGTACACTAGAAAAATAAGATAAACCCTCAGACACTTCTCAAACAAAGAAAAACAAAATAAACATGAATTATAATACAATGAAACCTTGGCCAAGGAAAAAAATTTCAGTAATAAGACAAAATCAGACAAAAGATTATATAAATGTATTAACTGGTTTAGTTTATCTAATGAGATAAACTGAAATCCTGATAAAGAAACTATAAATACAAATTAACTAAATAAAAGAAAACGAAATAATAGAAAGAAAGTATAAACACTTGACCCAAATTATAAGAGCCAACCCCTTCAGCTGCATTCAAACAGTTAAAATACTAGCCCTCGTCAGGCTGGAGGCTCGCACATTCAAACGGCCGTGATTGGCCAGTGGCCGCGAAGGCCGAACGGGTGGACAGCAGTCAGTGACGTTCACAGTTACAGCTGTCCAGGGCGGGCATGCAGCGTTCGACTAAAGTTGATGACACAATGTTCACAATATGTACGTTAGGCAAGCAACATTCCCGGACGGGCGTGCAGACAGCAAATAAGGTTAAAATGGTTGATACGATGTTCAAAAAAACACATTTGATGAACAACAATCCAGGCAAAACAGCAGCTAGTGAATGCTCTGCTGCTGAAGAGAATCCCCAGTTGAGCCAGCCCAGTTCCTGTTATTTATAAAGAAAAATAAATTAACCCCAAATCAAACAAATAAATCCTACATCGTGTATCCTACATACCGATCAAGCAGCGTTTTGTATCACCCAGAAGGAAGCAGCTCAACAGGTACAAACAGTACAGGCAGCTTTCAGTATCATCCGCTTGTAAATGCGTTGAGCAACAGAGTGATGGACTGGCCCGCCAACCGGAGATCTACGATCGTTCAATGCATAATAAACATAACGGCAGCCAATAACAGTGAAATAGGTTCAGAGACAGCAGAGTCGCTACTTTACCTGCAGACGCGCAGCAGCAAAACACAGAGTGCTTGACCCGGAAGTATGACGCACTTCCGTCGCCAGCGAGCAAGAGGACAGTCAGAAGGGCTACTACCGTATTTATGGGGAGGGCTATGGCACTGATTGGCCAAAAGAATGCAGATTAGTTATGAGTTAAACTCATACTGCTACACCTCTGTTAAAGAAGGGAAGTTTCTGAAGGACTGGAAGTCAGCCTTCGTTGTTCCAGTTCATAAATCAGGAGATCCGACTGGGGTGAGTAATTATAGGCCTATTAGCATTTTACCTGCCATCTCCAAAATTGCTGAGAAATGTGTTGCTGAACTGCTGACCACTCATCTCAATAGCAGCCCGTACACACTGCACCCAATGCAATTTGGTTTTCGAACTAACCATTCTACTGAGAGAGTAAATTGCTTCTTAGAAAACATCAAGCTAAAAATGGATAAAGGAGATGTTGTTGGTGCCATATTTTTGGACTTAAAGAAAGCATTTGATACTGTCGACCACCAAATACTCATCTGTAAATCAGCTAATTTTAATTTCTCCCCTAATGGCTGAATTGGATGAAGTCCTACCTTACAGGCAGAGTTCAGTGTGTAAGGGTGGGTTGTGAAACTTCACTCTTTCTGAGCAATGAAATGGGTGTGCCTCATGGATCCATCCTGGGACCACTCCTGTTCAGCTTATTTATAAATGACTTACCTTCGGTATGGACAGGGTGTGATGTTCAGATGTATGCAGATGATACCGTACTGTATGTCCATGCAAGAAACAAAGAACAAGCAGCACTTAAACTCAATGAAACAATGATAAGTGTTAACAAATGGCTTAATGATTCACACTTGTTTCTTAATGTCAAGAAGACTATTTGTATGTTCTTCACACTCTACACTCTGCAACTGACTGTGATCCCAAAGTTTATGTGTCCGGAGAGATCATCCAAGTAATCTCTTATGTTAAATATCTGGATACTTGACTCCACATTATCATTTAAAAAACAAGTGAAGAAAGTATTGCAAATAACTAAATACAATTTGGCTAATTTTAGGTACATAAGAAACTGTCTATCAACTACAGCAGCAAAATTATATTTAAATTCAATGATTATCCCTCTTTCAACATGGCAAGTTGGTCTATAGCTAAAGGTACAACTTTAAAGCCCATTCTCTCCTTGTAAAAGCAGTGTTAGACAGAAAAACCAATATTTACCACCACTGTGATATTTTGGGCAAATATGATATCCTTAACTGGAAAAATCGGAAAAAAATACACGCCTGTTTGATGTTTAAGATCCTAAATGGAAAAGCTCCTTCACCACTTAGTATTTTTATTAAAAAGTTAAATTCTAACAACTGATCTAAGAGATCAGCGCAGAGAGGGGACTGTGTAATCTCTTTCAATGCTTGTTTTTGTTTCTATTACTGTGTTTGTTATTTAACCTGCTGCTAATATGTTCCATGTTGTTTGCTCATTGCTCGTCATCCAGCAGCGTGGCTTGGGTATGTATGGAATATTGTATTTTATTTTATTAACAGTTTGGTATGTGCAATTTTATAATTTAGATGCATGTTACCATTTTATTAACCCATAACCGTGTCTCTAATATTTTATCGAGATTAATTGTTGGTTGTGTTTTATGTAATGTCCTCGTAATGTACTTTTATTATTTGAAGGTTTCAAAAACATCTTGCCAAAGGACTGCAGTTGAAAATTAGCCAGCTGGCTAACACTGGCACATTCACAGAAATGTTAATTATTGTGTGTTGTCCTTAGGGTGACCAGACGTCCCGAAAAATTCGGGACAGTCCCGAATTCTAAGCTGTTGTCCCGAATCCGGTCCTAATTGTCCCGAAAATTATACTCAAGCGAAATCTTGAGTAGTTATTGTCTGATAAAACATTAAAAACTGTCCATGGAGGTCGAGTCGTCCCGCCGGCTGCTCAGTGGCTTCAGCATCTTTTTTGTTTCTTTTTTTGAAGTTCTACAAAGATACCGTTGGTGCAATTTAGATATGCATTGATAAGCTCATTTTCATTCATTCCATTCGTTGACATGGCTGGTGTACTGGATGAAGCAAAAAAAGCAAAAACGTCTCTGCAGGGACTGGGAGGAGTGGGTGGGCAAGTATCCATGCATCCATAGCGCCATAACGTCAGGGAGTGTGAGGTGAAAGCGTGCTTTCGGACCGTGTGATTGGCTGCAGGTACGAATCTACATACACAGACCCATGAGATCTACATCTACAAGAGCGCGTTCAGACCAATCACTGCGCTGTATTACGCGAGAGATCGCATCACAGCGGAGAATAGAACCGGACTGCAGCGAGCGTGTTTCAAGTTTTTATGGACATATATTATATACTCTAGTGCTCTAAACACTAACCAGCACCGTGTGTGTGCACGTCTTCTTCAAATGTGCAAATAAGGACACTGATACAGCCGTATGTCTGATTATGAACGCGATGACACAAGGAATTATTCTGATACACAGAAGACAATGATGTAGACCAAAAATTCAAAGAAGGATGTACAAAAAAGTAACTGTCTTCTTTATTCTTTCTGTGTTAAACTGACATGTGCCGTTTCTTCAAAGACTGTAGAGCTCGTAAATGTAATGAAAATATTTTTTATAGAGATTGCTTATGTGTCGTCATCATGACGTATTACCAGTGGTGAACGCAAAGCATTTTGTGAATCCGCGGCACAAACATAAGGCGCCAGACTTGATTGCATGGAGGAAAGAACGCAGTGTTCAAAATGCCGTCTACCTGCTGTGTTATAAACTGCAATAGTCGTTCTCACGATAGAACTGGCATTTGTCCACAACACCAGTAAACTCACATCCTTCATACATACAACACACTGCCTCCAGCCCCCACATGTAAACCATTCATCACATTTACATCATTCATCCCTCCCCTCTATCTTATTGCAGATCTTTGCCACCCCCGACCCTTCCTGCGTCAGTGTGGTTTGAAATGTGCTGGGGACAGAGACGCATTCGGAAGTGCATTTTCAGAAGTGCTGGGTACAATGACGCAATATATAAGTAAATATATGGTTAGTAAAAAATATACTAATGTCATGTCATGTCATAGAACGGATGTACCTAATACAAATAAACAAAACATCTCCTGTTAACTAGCAGAGCATTTGTCACAGGTCGGGAGGGTCGACTGGGTCTACCCCCTCCCTTTGGAATGAACCACTGAGGAGCAGACCAGAAACCAGGCGGACAAGGAAAGTAAAATGTAACAGGCTTTATTTATTAAAAGAATTTGTAATCCTAATTAAAATTCCTCCTTCCTCCCCAGCCTCCAGTGGCCGCCGGGACGTCGGCTGGACGACAGGTGGGGACTGGGTCCACTCAACCCCCTCGGACTCTTCGGGTGCCGAGGCTCTCGGCAATGGAGGGAACGCGGACCTGACCAGCAGGTAAGTGCTCTAAGCACGACTTATCCTCCTCGGACTCTGAGCAGGCTGTCCTCTTCTCGACCTCCCAAGTACAGAATTTTACGGCGGTGAAGAGGAGCGTCGACTGGACAGCCGGTAGGGACTCCTAGTACGGTAGGTTTCTTTCCTCTGCCGGGGGTGCAGAAAGCTTACGGCTGTGGAAGGAGCGTCGACTGGACAGCAGGTGGGTACTTCGAACACGGTTGGTTCCTTCCTATACAGGGAATGCAGGAGGCTCACGGCTGTGAGAGGAGCGTCGACTAGACAGCAGGTGGGTACTTCGAGTACGGTTGGTTCCTTCCTATACAAAGGATGCGGAAAGCTTATGGCTGTGAAAGGGGCGTCGACTAGACAGCAGGTGGGTACTTCGAGTACGGTTGGTCCCTTCCTATACAGGGATGCAGAGAGCTCACGGCTGTGAAAGGGGCGTCGACTAGACAGCAGGTAGGTACTTCGAGTCGGTTGGTTCTTTCCTATACAAAGGATGCAGGAAACTCACGGCTGTGAAAGGGCGTCGACTAGACAGCAGGTGGGTACTTCGAGTCCAGTTGGTTCCTTCCTATACAGGGGATGCAGAAAGCTCACGGCTGTGAAAGGGGCGTCGACTAGACAGCAGGTGGGTACTTCGAGTACGGTTGGTTCCTTCCTATACAGGGGATGCAGAGAGCTCACGGCTGTGAAAGGGGCGTCGACTAGACAGCAGGTGGGTACTTCGAGTCCGGTTGGTTCTTTCCTATACAGGGGATGCAGGAAACTCACGGCTGTGAAAGGGGCGTCGACTAGACAACAGGTGGGTACTTCGAGTACGGTTGGTTCCTTCCTATACAGGGGATGCAGAAAGCTCACGGCTGTGAAAGGGGCGTCGACTAGACAGCAGGTAGGTACTTCGAGTCCGGTTGGTTCTTTCCTATACAGAGGATGCGGAAAGCTTACGGCTGTGAAAGGGGCGTCGACTAGACAGCAGACAGGTACTTCGAGTCCGGTTGGTTCTTTCCTATGCAGAGGATGCGGAAAGCTTACGGCTGTAAAAGGGGCGTCGACTAGACAGCAGGCAGGTACTTCGAGTCCGGTTTGTTCTTCCCTATACAGGGGATGCAGAAAGCTCACGGCTGTGAAGGGGGCGTCGACTAGACAACAGGTAGATACTTCGAGTCCGGTTTGTTCTTCCCTATACAGGGGATGCAGAAAGCTCACGGCTGTGAAGGGGGCGTCGACTAGACAGCAGGTAGGTACTTCGAGTCCGGTTTGTTCTTCCCTATACAGGGGATGCAGAAAGCTCACGGCTGTGAAGGGGCGTCGACTAGACAGCAGGTAGATACTTCGAGTCCGGTTTGTTCTTCCCTATACAGGGGATGCAGAAAGCTCAGGCTGTGAAAGGGGTGTTCGATGGGGGACACTCAGAAAGCAGATCACTGGGCTTCCTCCGTTCTCCAGACAACATCAACGATGAATCAGAACACCGCAAGCTTTAAATTCCACCGTCGCTTTATCTCTTCTGCAGCGGCTCCAGACTGCAACACAGGGCAAGACCGATGGGCACGTGACAGAATTTGATATAGTAAGCATGCAGTAGCTTCACTTCAAACACACACCGGTGAGCACAGCATCAACTCACGTCACTCTTAACCACTCTGTGAAATATAAGGCCACAGCCCACCTCCTTGTACTGAACAGCAGGGACAGTAAAACGGAAGAATATTTAGCGATCTCACTCGTGCATCATAACAGCTATCTTCACATTACGGGTCTAGACTCCGGTTCCTAGATCGCTTCTCTTCATATGCAGTGTCTTGGTATATAAATCACGTATCATACGGCCAGTAAAAGGTTTGCACTTATCTCTACCCAGGCAGGGGACTTGATGTTTCCAAGGCAACTTATCCTCCGCTTCTCTGTTCCACTCCACCAAATCCTTCGTAGCGGATTCCCTTCCGCGGATCTATCTCGCCAGTGAAGTTGTCCCACAGAAACTCTCAGCCTTCCTCGACGGAACAAGGTCAGGACACAGCACCCGAAAACCGAACACAGAACACTGCACTGAACTTCCACTGCACTGAACTACACCCTTGGTCTCCCAAAGCTTGGTTTTTATCTGTTTCAAGCCGCTGTGTGTCCCAATCACCAAACAGCCCCTTGATGCGCCGCACCTGCTGTCACTCTGTCATCAGCGGCTGCTGTTGCCATGGTAGCGACGCATATCAGGCTGACTGGGTGTTGCGTCGAGAGCGCTCCGGGCAGAAACATTCCTCCGTGGAATATATAGTTCCGCTGCTGGTTCGTCACCTTGTGACATACTCCCCCGCCAATCCGTTCTAGTCCCGAGAACGGGTCTCGCTCTCCCAGTCTCCATACCTCACCGGGGGTCGACCTCGGTTCTCCCTCTGGGACCGCCTCGGCGGAGACTCGGGTCTCACCGGTCCCGGTGCTGGGCCCAAGCCCCTGGGGACCACTCCCCATCCTACCAGTAACGGTCCTGGTGCTGCCACAACCGGGGGGGCTTCCTCTCTGGGATTTGGGTAGTTCGGGCAAGGGCGAATCAGATTCCGGTGGAGCACCCGTTCTGGGCCCGCTCTCCCCTCGGGTCGGATAGCATACACGGGTTGATCTGGACGTGGTTGTCGTAAGACCACATAGGGCCGAGGCTCCCACCGATCGCTCAGCTTACCCTTCCCTTGGCGACGATTATCTCTCACCAAGACTCTCTCTCCTGGGAGCAGTGGGGCTTCCCGAGCCGTTCGGTCGTACAGTCTCTTGCTCTTTGCCCCCGCCTGGTTAATCCGGTCCGAGACCCGGCCATACGCCCAGTGGAGTCGCTGGTGGTGCCTCGCCACCCAGTCTGACAAGCTCCCTTCCTCCCCTTGGGTAGCAGCCCCCGTTACTAAGTCGGCTGGTAGCCGCACGTGTCTTCCAAACATCAGATATGTTGGAGCATATCCAGTGGTGCTATGCACGCTGTTGTTATACGCTTGGATCAGTGCCGGAAGCGTATCTGCCCAATGGCCCTGCTGATCCATCTCCAACGTTCCCAATAGGCCCAGCAATGTTTGGTTAAACCTCTCGCATCCTCCATTCCCCTGGGGGTGGTACGGTGTCGTGTGGGTCTTCCTACCCCCGTACAGCTGGCACAACTCTTGGACCACCCTGGACTCAAAGTTCGGCCCCTGGTCTGAGTGGAATATTTCAGGGCACCCAAAAGGCTGAATCACAGCCCTCCACAAGGCATTTGCGGTGGTGGTAGCAGTTTGGTCCAAGGTGGGAATGGCCCAGGCATATTTGGTAAATAGGTCTGTCACCACCAAGATGTTCTGAATCCGGTCCACCGGCCTTCCCAGCGTCAGATAGTCCATGGCGACCATGTGCATGGGAGCCTTTGCTTGAATCGGGACCAATGGGGCTCGGATCTCCTTCCTGGTCTTAAACAGGGTGCACCGGGGGCATCCCTGAAGGTAGGCCTTGGTAATCCTCTCCATCCCAGGCCAATAGAACTGGTGTCGCAATAGCGAGAGCGTCTTCTCCAGGCTCTGATGGCCCAACTGGGTGTGATAGGCCTGTAGCAGGGACCGATGTTGCCCCTCCGGAACTACTATTTGCCAGATCTTCTCGCCCAGGTTAGGGTCCTGGATGGAGCGACAGAGCACCCCCTCCCTCAGAGCCAACCTTTCCCATTGTCCTAGCAACCCTCGGACGGCCTGAGTCTGAGCCCGGCGTTCTCTGGCCTCTGGCCATTTCCCAGTCTGGACCCACTCTCGTACCATCCGCAACCCTTCATCCTCCGCTTGTCTCGACCTCCAACACTGTGGGTCCCAGCCCCAACCATTGGGGGCCTCTTCCTGCGATGATTCAGGCGCTTCCACGATCCCCACCATTGCTCCTTCCTCCTCCTCGGAGCTAGAGTTGGGCCCCTGAACTACTGGACCTGCCACCGGAAACCTCGACAGCACATCAGCATTCGTATGCTCCTTCCCTGGCCGATACTTCAGCTGGTAGTCGAAATTCGCCAGTTGTGCCACCCATCTCTGTTCGACAGCCCCCAGCCTTGCCGTCTGAAGATGTACCAGAGGGTTGTTGTCAGTTACCACCAGAACCTTGGTCCCCCACAGGTAGTCCTTGAACTTTTCGCTCATTGCCCACTTCATGGCCAACAACTCAAGTTTAAAAGAACTATAGTTAGCATCGTTCCTCTCTGTCGGGTGTAAGCTTCGGCTGGCGTATGCAATCACCCTCTCCTTCCCCTGCTGTTTTTGAGCTAGCACGGCACCCAGGCCGAGATGGCTGGCATCAGTGTACAAGATGAAAGGCTGGGAGAAGTCTGCATAGGCCAGAATCGGGGCCTGTAGTAGTTCCTGTTTAAGCCTCCGGAATGCAGCCTCACATGCCTGGTCCCACTGAACCGCGGGAGATCCCCGGCCCCTCGAACGTCCCGTGCCCCCGAGCAGCTGGTTAATGGGCTTGGCGATTTTGGAGAAGTCCTGAATGAACCGCCGGTAATATCCGACAAAACCCAGGAAGGATCTGACCTGTCGCACAGTCTTCGGCGCCTCCCACCCTTGCACAGCCGACACCTTCTCTGGGTCCACAGCGATCCCAGCTGCACTCACCACGTGGCCCAGAAACTTCACCTCTTTCCGGAAAAGCTGACACTTGTCAGGTTGCAGCTTTAGCCCGTATTTGTCCAGGGCGCGGAAAGCTTGCTCCAGATGTTGGAGGTGAGTCTCAAAGTCCGGCGAATAGACAATGACGTCATCGAGGTAGACCAGCGTGGTTTCCGTCAACTGACCTCCCAGGCACCGCTGCATAAGCCGTTGGAACGTGGCTGGGGCGTTGCAAAGGCCAAACGGCATCCGTTCCCACTCGTATAGCCCGAAAGGGGTCGTGAAGGCTGTCTTCTCCCTGTCCCGCTCGTCCACCTGTACCTGCCAGTACCCACTGGCCAAGTCGAGAGTAGAGTACCATGCGGACTGTGTAAGACTGGTGAGTGAATCCTCTACTCGGGGCAGGGGGAAAGCATCCCGCTTAGTCACCTGGTTCAGCTTACGGTAATCCACACAGAATCTCCAGGAACCATTTTTCTTGCGCACCAGTACGATAGGGGCGGCCCAAGGGCTACTACTTTCCCGGATAATCCCCTTGTCCAACATTCCTCGCAGGAGGGTGCGGACCTCAGAATACAGGGTCGGTGGCACTGGTCGATAACGTTCTCTACTCGGGGCGGCGTCCCCGGTCGGAATCTGATGTTTTACAATGTCCGTCCGGCCATAGTCCTCGTCGTGAGTCGAGAACAAGTGCTGCCATTTGAGCAGGAAATCCTGGAGCCGCCCAGTCTGTTCCTCTCCCAGTCCTTCACCGCGTAGTGACCCTCCCTGGAGGTGATTAGGCAATTCCTCTCCCTCACTACCCACCGGCGGTCCAGTTCGGGTCAGGGCAACTTCCACTACGGAGGGGCTTACTCGGTTAAACTGCACTTCACCCGGCTCTCTCACTTGTTGCGGGCACACCCCTGTGACTCGGGCCAGACACTGATGTCGATGCAACAGGACGGGGAACGCATTCACGTTCCGTACTTTCACAGAAATCCTCCCCCGCCGTGCTGTGGCTAGCCCCCGAGCTACCTCAAGGTTTGGGCCGTCCGGATGGGGTTCCACCAATACCCACTCTCCCGGGCCATAGAGTTGCGAGGGGAGCCTGGCCCACACCACAGCCTCACTCTGAGCGGGAATGGATAACGCGTATCGGCACGCCGTCCTCCCAGTGCCCTCTCGATCTCCTCGCGTCTCGGCAAGGCGAACCCGCCGACAATCGGCCTTAATCCGGTCCCACTCGTGACTTTCCGAGGTCGAGGCCGTCTGCTTTAGTCCACCTTGGAACAGTTCCTCCCAACATTCTGCTATAACGTTCATGCCCAACAAGGCGCGATGGTTTCCCAGGCAGGCGTCACGAACGATCACCACCCCTTTCTGGGGGACAACGACTCCATGGATCTTCAAGTCAGTCACCAGGTATCCCACGTATGGGATGTCCAGACCATTGGCTCCCCGTAGCGTCAACCAGGGGGCTTCTGAGGTGGGGCAATCCTGGCCCTTAAATAGCTCTCGTGACAGGCTCTCAGAGAACAGAGTGACTTGTGACCCAGTGTCTAACAGGCACTGTACTTCCAACCCGTTGACCTGGGCCACTACAATGGGGCAATGCCCCACCAAACATGCTCTGGACTTCGTAATCGATAGGGGGTCTACCATGGGAGTCCCAGCCACTTGACCCACAGTGGCCGGCAACTCTAAAAATCCTCCTGTGATCCCCGACGGGAGCGGCACTGGCGGAAAGTAATGACCCGGCTCTCCACAACCATGACAAATGGGGCGTCCCTGTTCGTCCCACCTGAACCGCGGCCCCATTGGCCTAGCTGGGCGTCGCTCTGGGAATCGGCTCCCCGCTGAATAGGTCCGCTCTCGGAGCAATGGACTGGAACGTTCACGCCGGAGCTCTTCTCTGAAGGAGTTGGATAGCTCGGCCAGCTGTTCCTGGACGTCCTTTTTCAACTCCTCTCGTAACGCACGTCTCCATTCCGCTTCGACCGGGCGTGGGGGGTCGACGGGTGCACTCGCAGCCATGCACGTTGAGGGCTCTACCGTGTGATCCCGTTCCAAGGCCAAAGCCTCTTGTCTCAGTTCGTCAAAAGACAAGTCCGGGTTCCGGCGGACCTGTATTCGCAGGCTTTGGCGTACGGGGCCTTCCCGTAGCCCCAGGAGGAATTGGTCTCGCAGCAGGCTCTCTTCACCCCCTAGACCATGGTCTTGCCTTCCTCTTAGCCTAGCGAACTGCTCTCTCAGCTGTAGCGTGAATGCCCGGATGGTCTGTCGCGGCCCTTGTTTGCAGTTGAAGAACTGTGTTCGCAGAACGGCTATGGGAGTGGTATCGCCGTATTGCCCCGAAAGGAAGTCAAAGATAGCTTGAGCCGTGGTACGGTTCGCTTCTGGCGCTGCTCGCACTTCCCTCAGTGCTTCTCCTTCCAAGGAATTCAAGATGAACTGTACTCCCTGAGGGGCATCCAGACCTTGGAGCCCGACTAAATATTCGACCTGGGCCCTCCATGTCGGCAGACTCATCTCCGATCCCGGACCTTGGTACTTTTGGGCCCAAGGGGCTCCCATGAATATGGGCATGGCTTGTCTTCGCGCTCCCGGTGCCTCTTCTTCTGCCATAACGGCTTCTGGTGGCTCAACTCAGTGATAACCCTGCCGACTACGCCAATGATCTGTCACAGGTCGGGAGGGTCGACTGGGTCTACCCCCTCCCTTTGGAATGAACCACTGAGGAGCAGACCAGAAACCAGGCGGACAAGGAAAGTAAAATGTAACAGGCTTTATTTATTAAAAGAATTTGTAATCCTAATTAAAATTCCTCCTTCCTCCCCAGCCTCCAGTGGCCGCCGGGACGTCGGCTGGACGACAGGTGGGGACTGGGTCCACTCAACCCCCTCGGACTCTTCGGGTGCCGAGGCTCTCGGCAATGGAGGGAACGCGGACCTGACCAGCAGGTAAGTGCTCTAAGCACGACTTATCCTCCTCGGACTCTGAGCAGGCTGTCCTCTTCTCGACCTCCCAAGTACAGAATTTTACGGCGGTGAAGAGGAGCGTCGACTGGACAGCCGGTAGGGACTCCTAGTACGGTAGGTTTCTTTCCTCTGCCGGGGGTGCAGAAAGCTTACGGCTGTGGAAGGAGCGTCGACTGGACAGCAGGTGGGTACTTCGAACACGGTTGGTTCCTTCCTATACAGGGAATGCAGGAGGCTCACGGCTGTGAGAGGAGCGTCGACTAGACAGCAGGTGGGTACTTCGAGTACGGTTGGTTCCTTCCTATACAAAGGATGCGGAAAGCTTATGGCTGTGAAAGGGGCGTCGACTAGACAGCAGGTGGGTACTTCGAGTACGGTTGGTCCCTTCCTATACAGGGGATGCAGAGAGCTCACGGCTGTGAAAGGGGCGTCGACTAGACAGCAGGTAGGTACTTCGAGTCCGGTTGGTTCTTTCCTATACAAAGGATGCAGGAAACTCACGGCTGTGAAAGGGCGTCGACTAGACAGCAGGTGGGTACTTCGAGTCCAGTTGGTTCCTTCCTATACAGGGGATGCAGAAAGCTCACGGCTGTGAAAGGGGCGTCGACTAGACAGCAGGTGGGTACTTCGAGTACGGTTGGTTCCTTCCTATACAGGGGATGCAGAGAGCTCACGGCTGTGAAAGGGGCGTCGACTAGACAGCAGGTGGGTACTTCGAGTCCGGTTGGTTCTTTCCTATACAGGGGATGCAGGAAACTCACGGCTGTGAAAGGGGCGTCGACTAGACAACAGGTGGGTACTTCGAGTACGGTTGGTTCCTTCCTATACAGGGGATGCAGAAAGCTCACGGCTGTGAAAGGGGCGTCGACTAGACAGCAGGTAGGTACTTCGAGTCCGGTTGGTTCTTTCCTATACAGAGGATGCGGAAAGCTTACGGCTGTGAAAGGGGCGTCGACTAGACAGCAGACAGGTACTTCGAGTCCGGTTGGTTCTTTCCTATGCAGAGGATGCGGAAAGCTTACGGCTGTAAAAGGGGCGTCGACTAGACAGCAGGCAGGTACTTCGAGTCCGGTTTGTTCTTCCCTATACAGGGGATGCAGAAAGCTCACGGCTGTGAAGGGGGCGTCGACTAGACAACAGGTAGATACTTCGAGTCCGGTTTGTTCTTCCTATACAGGGGATGCAGAAAGCTCACGGCTGTGAAGGGGCGTCGACTAGACAGCAGGTAGGTACTTCGAGTCCGGTTTGTTCTTCCTATACAGGGATGCAGAAAGCTCACGGCTGTGAAGAGGGCGTCGACTAGACAGCAGGTAGATACTTCGAGTCCGGTTTGTTCTTCCCTATACAGGGGATGCAGAAAGCTCAGGGCTGTGAAAGGGGTGTTCGATGGGGACACTCAGAAAGCAGATCACTGGGCTTCCTCCGTTCTCCAGACAACATCAACGATGAATCAGAACACCGCAAGCTTTAAATTCCACCGTCGCTTTATCTCTTCTGCAGCGGCTCCAGACTGCAACACAGGGCAAGACCGATGGGCACGTGACAGAATTTGATATAGTAAGCATGCAGTAGCTTCACTTCAAACACACCCGGTGAGCACAGCATCAACTCACGTCACTCTTAACCACTCTGTGAAATATAAGGCCACAGCCCACCTCCTTGTACTGAACAGCAGGGACAGTAAAACGGAAGAATATTTAGCGATCTCACTCGTGCATCATAACAGCTATCTTCACATTACGGGTCTAGACTCCGGTTCCTAGATCGCTTCTCTTCATATGCAGTGTCTTGGTATATAAATCACGTATCATACGGCCAGTAAAAGGTTTGCACTTATCTCTACCCAGGCAGGGGACTTGATGTTTCCAAGGCAACTTATCCTCCGCTTCTCTGTTCCACTCCACCAAATCCTTCGTAGCGGATTCCCTTCCGCGGATCTATCTCGCCAGTGAAGTTGTCCCACAGAAACTCTCAGCCTTCCTCGACGGAACAAGGTCAGGACACAGCACCCGAAAACCGAACACAGAACACTGCACTGAACTTCCACTGCACTGAACTACACCCTTGGTCTCCCAAAGCTTGGTTTTTATCTGTTTCAAGCCGCTGTGTGTCCCAATCACCAAACAGCCCCTTGATGCGCCGCACCTGCTGTCACTCTGTCATCAGCGGCTGCTGTTGCCATGGTAGCGACGCATATCAGGCTGACTGGGTGTTGCGTCGAGAGCGCTCCGGGCAGAAACATTCCTCCGTGGAATATATAGTTCCGCTGCTGGTTCGTCACCTTGTGACATACTCCCCCGCCAATCCGTTCTAGTCCCGAGAACGGGTCTCGCTCTCCCAGTCTCCATACCTCACCGGGGGTCGACCTCGGTTCTCCCTCTGGGACCGCCTCGGCGGAGACTCGGGTCTCACCGGTCCCGGTGCTGGGCCCAAGCCCCTGGGGACCACTCCCCATCCTACCAGTAACGGTCCTGGTGCTGCCACAACCGGGGGGGCTTCCTCTCTGGGATTTGGGTAGTTCGGGCAAGGGCGAATCAGATTCCGGTGGAGCACCCGTTCTGGGCCCGCTCTCCCCTCGGGTCGGATAGCATACACGGGTTGATCTGGACGTGGTTGTCGTAAGACCACATAGGGCCGAGGCTCCCACCGATCGCTCAGCTTACCCTTCCCTTGGCGACGATTATCTCTCACCAAGACTCTCTCTCCTGGGAGCAGTGGGGCTTCCCGAGCCGTTCGGTCGTACAGTCTCTTGCTCTTTGCCCCCGCCTGGTTAATCCGGTCCGAGACCCGGCCATACGCCCAGTGGAGTCGCTGGTGGTGCCTCGCCACCCAGTCTGACAAGCTCCCTTCCTCCCCTTGGGTAGCAGCCCCCGTTACTAAGTCGGCTGGTAGCCGCACGTGTCTTCCAAACATCAGATATGTTGGAGCATATCCAGTGGTGCTATGCACGCTGTTGTTAAACGCTTGGATCAGTGCCGGAAGCGTATCTGCCCAATGGCCCTGCTGATCCATCTCCAACGTTCCCAATAGGCCCAGCAATGTTTGGTTAAACCTCTCGCATCCTCCATTCCCTGGGGGTGGTACGGTGTCGTGTGGGTCTTCCTACCCCCGTACAGCTGGCACAACTCTTGGACCACCCTGGACTCAAAGTTCGGCCCCTGGTCTGAGTGGAATATTTCAGGGCACCCAAAAGGCTGAATCACAGCCCTCCACAAGGCATTTGCGGTGGTGGTAGCAGTTTGGTCCAAGGTGGGAATGGCCCAGGCATATTTGGTAAATAGGTCTGTCACCACCAAGATGTTCTGAATCCGGTCCACCGGCCTTCCCAGCGTCAGATAGTCCATGGCGACCATGTGCATGGGAGCCTTTGCTTGAATCGGGACCAATGGGGCTCGGATCTCCTTCCTGGTCTTAAACAGGGTGCACCGGGGGCATCCCTGAAGGTAGGCCTTGGTAATCCTCTCCATCCCAGGCCAATAGAACTGGTGTCGCAATAGCGAGAGCGTCTTCTCCAGGCTCTGATGGCCCAACTGGGTGTGATAGGCCTGTAGCAGGGACCGATGTTGCCCCTCCGGAACTACTATTTGCCAGATCTTCTCGCCCAGGTTAGGGTCCTGGATGGAGCGACAGAGCACCCCCTCCCTCAGAGCCAACCTTTCCCATTGTCCTAGCAACCCTCGGACGGCCTGAGTCTGAGCCCGGCGTTCTCTGGCCTCTGGCCATTTCCCAGTCTGGACCCACTCTCGTACCATCCGCAACCCTTCATCCTCCGCTTGTCTCGACCTCCAACACTGTGGGTCCCAGCCCCAACCATTGGGGGCCTCTTCCTGCGATGATTCAGGCGCTTCCACGATCCCCACCATTGCTCCTTCCTCCTCCTCGGAGCTAGAGTTGGGCCCCTGAACTACTGGACCTGCCACCGGAAACCTCGACAGCACATCAGCATTCGTATGCTCCTTCCCTGGCCGATACTTCAGCTGGTAGTCGAAATTCGCCAGTTGTGCCACCCATCTCTGTTCGACAGCCCCCAGCCTTGCCGTCTGAAGATGTACCAGAGGGTTGTTGTCAGTTACCACCAGAACCTTGGTCCCCCACAGGTAGTCCTTGAACTTTTCGCTCATTGCCCACTTCATGGCCAACAACTCAAGTTTAAAAGAACTATAGTTAGCATCGTTCCTCTCTGTCGGGTGTAAGCTTCGGCTGGCGTATGCAATCACCCTCTCCTTCCCCTGCTGTTTTTGAGCTAGCACGGCACCCAGGCCGAGATGGCTGGCATCAGTGTACAAGATGAAAGGCTGGGAGAAGTCTGCATAGGCCAGAATCGGGGCCTGTAGTAGTTCCTGTTTAAGCCTCCGGAATGCAGCCTCACATGCCTGGTCCCACTGAACCGCGGGAGATCCCCGGCCCCTCGAACGTCCCGTGCCCCCGAGCAGCTGGTTAATGGGCTTGGCGATTTTGGAGAAGTCCTGAATGAACCGCCGGTAATACCGACAAAACCCAGGAAGGATCTGACCTGTCGCACAGTCTTCGGCGCCTCCCACCCTTGCACAGCCGACACCTTCTCTGGGTCCACAGCGATCCCAGCTGCACTCACCACGTGGCCCAGAAACTTCACCTCTTTCCGGAAAAGCTGACACTTGTCAGGTTGCAGCTTTAGCCCGTATTTGTCCAGGGCGCGGAAAGCTTGCTCCAGATGTTGGAGGTGAGTCTCAAAGTCCGGCGAATAGACAATGACGTCATCGAGGTAGACCAGCGTGGTTTCCGTCAACTGACCTCCCAGGCACCGCTGCATAAGCCGTTGGAACGTGGCTGGGGCGTTGCAAAGGCCAAACGGCATCCGTTCCCACTCGTATAGCCCGAAAGGGGTCGTGAAGGCTGTCTTCTCCCTGTCCCGCTCGTCCACCTGTACCTGCCAGTACCCACTGGCCAAGTCGAGAGTAGAGTACCATGCGGACTGTGTAAGACTGGTGAGTGAATCCTCTACTCGGGGCAGGGGGAAAGCATCCCGCTTAGTCACCTGGTTCAGCTTACGGTAATCCACACAGAATCTCCAGGAACCATTTTTCTTGCGCACCAGTACGATAGGGGCGGCCCAAGGGCTACTACTTTCCCGGATAATCCCCTTGTCCAACATTCCTCGCAGGAGGGTGCGGACCTCAGAATACAGGGTCGGTGGCACTGGTCGATAACGTTCTCTACTCGGGGCGGCGTCCCCGGTCGGAATCTGATGTTTTACAATGTCCGTCCGGCCATAGTCCTCGTCGTGAGTCGAGAACAAGTGCTGCCATTTGAGCAGGAAATCCTGGAGCCGCCCAGTCTGTTCCTCTCCCAGTCCTTCACCGCGTAGTGACCCTCCCTGGAGGTGATTAGGCAATTCCTCTCCCTCACTACCCACCGGCGGTCCAGTTCGGGTCAGGGCAACTTCCACTACGGAGGGGCTTACTCGGTTAAACTGCACTTCACCCGGCTCTCTCACTTGTTGCGGGCACACCCCTGTGACTCGGGCCAGACACTGATGTCGATGCAACAGGACGGGGAACGCATTCACGTTCCGTACTTTCACAGAAATCCTCCCCCGCCGTGCTGTGGCTAGCCCCCGAGCTACCTCAAGGTTTGGGCCGTCCGGATGGGGTTCCACCAATACCCACTCTCCCGGGCCATAGAGTTGCGAGGGGAGCCTGGCCCACACCACAGCCTCACTCTGAGCGGGAATGGATAACGCGTATCGGCACGCCGTCCTCCCAGTGCCCTCTCGATCTCCTCGCGTCTCGGCAAGGCGAACCCGCCGACAATCGGCCTTAATCCGGTCCCACTCGTGACTTTCCGAGGTCGAGGCCGTCTGCTTTAGTCCACCTTGGAACAGTTCCTCCCAACATTCTGCTATAACGTTCATGCCCAACAAGGCGCGATGGTTTCCCAGGCAGGCGTCACGAACGATCACCACCCCTTTCTGGGGGACAACGACTCCATGGATCTTCAAGTCAGTCACCAGGTATCCCACGTATGGGATGTCCAGACCATTGGCTCCCCGTAGCGTCAACCAGGGGGCTTCTGAGGTGGGGCAATCCTGGCCCTTAAATAGCTCTCGTGACAGGCTCTCAGAGAACAGAGTGACTTGTGACCCAGTGTCTAACAGGCACTGTACTTCCAACCCGTTGACCTGGGCCACTACAATGGGGCAATGCCCCACCAAACATGCTCTGGACTTCGTAATCGATAGGGGGTCTACCATGGGAGTCCCAGCCACTTGACCCACAGTGGCCGGCAACTCTAAAAATCCTCCTGTGATCCCCGACGGGAGCGGCACTGGCGGAAGTAATGACCCGGCTCTCCACAACCATGACAAATGGGGCGTCCCTGTTCGTCCCACCTGAACCGCGGCCCCATTGGCCTAGCTGGGCGTCGCTCTGGGAATCGGCTCCCCGCTGAATAGGTCCGCTCTCGGAGCAATGGACTGGAACGTTCACGCCGGAGCTCTTCTCTGAAGGAGTTGGATAGCTCGGCCAGCTGTTCCTGGACGTCCTTTTTCAACTCCTCTCGTAACGCACGTCTCCATTCCGCTTCGACCGGGCGTGGGGGGTCGACGGGTGCACTCGCAGCCATGCACGTTGAGGGCTCTACCGTGTGATCCCGTTCCAAGGCCAAAGCCTCTTGTCTCAGTTCGTCAAAAGACAAGTCCGGGTTCCGGCGGACCTGTATTCGCAGGCTTTGGCGTACGGGGCCTTCCCGTAGCCCCAGGAGGAATTGGTCTCGCAGCAGGCTCTCTTCACCCCCTAGACCATGGTCTTGCCTTCCTCTTAGCCTAGCGAACTGCTCTCTCAGCTGTAGCGTGAATGCCCGGATGGTCTGTCGCGGCCCTTGTTTGCAGTTGAAGAACTGTGTTCGCAGAACGGCTATGGGAGTGGTATCGCCGTATTGCCCCGAAAGGAAGTCAAAGATAGCTTGAGCCGTGGTACGGTTCGCTTCTGGCGCTGCTCGCACTTCCCTCAGTGCTTCTCCTTCCAAGGAATTCAAGATGAACTGTACTCCCTGAGGGGCATCCAGACCTTGGAGCCCGACTAAATATTCGACCTGGGCCCTCCATGTCGGCAGACTCATCTCCGATCCCGGACCTTGGTACTTTTGGGCCCAAGGGGCTCCCATGAATATGGGCATGGCTTGTCTTCGCGCTCCCGGTGCCTCTTCTTCTGCCATAACGGCTTCTGGTGGCTCAACTCAGTGATAACCCTGCCGACTACGCCAATGATCTGTCACAGGTCGGGAGGGTCGACTGGGTCTACCCCCTCCCTTTGGAATGAACCACTGAGGAGCAGACCAGAAACCAGGCGGACAAGGAAAGTAAAATGTAACAGGCTTTATTTATTAAAAGAATTTGTAATCCTAATTAAAATTCCTCCTTCCTCCCCAGCCTCCAGTGGCCGCCGGGACGTCGGCTGGACGACAGGTGGGGACTGGGTCCACTCAACCCCCTCGGACTCTTCGGGTGCCGAGGCTCTCGGCAATGGAGGGAACGCGGACCTGACCAGCAGGTAAGTGCTCTAAGCACGACTTATCCTCCTCGGACTCTGAGCAGGCTGTCCTCTTCTCGACCTCCCAAGTACAGAATTTTACGGCGGTGAAGAGGAGCGTCGACTGGACAGCCGGTAGGGACTCCTAGTACGGTAGGTTTCTTTCCTCTGCCGGGGGTGCAGAAAGCTTACGGCTGTGGAAGGAGCGTCGACTGGACAGCAGGTGGGTACTTCGAACACGGTTGGTTCCTTCCTATACAGGGAATGCAGGAGGCTCACGGCTGTGAGAGGAGCGTCGACTAGACAGCAGGTGGGTACTTCGAGTACGGTTGGTTCCTTCCTATACAAAGGATGCGGAAAGCTTATGGCTGTGAAAGGGGCGTCGACTAGACAGCAGGTGGGTACTTCGAGTACGGTTGGTCCCTTCCTATACAGGGGATGCAGAGAGCTCACGGCTGTGAAAGGGGCGTCGACTAGACAGCAGGTAGGTACTTCGAGTCCGGTTGGTTCTTTCCTATACAAAGGATGCAGGAAACTCACGGCTGTGAAAGGGCGTCGACTAGACAGCAGGTGGGTACTTCGAGTCCAGTTGGTTCCTTCCTATACAGGGGATGCAGAAAGCTCACGGCTGTGAAAGGGGCGTCGACTAGACAGCAGGTGGGTACTTCGAGTACGGTTGGTTCCTTCCTATACAGGGGATGCAGAGAGCTCACGGCTGTGAAAGGGGCGTCGACTAGACAGCAGGTGGGTACTTCGAGTCCGGTTGGTTCTTTCCTATACAGGGGATGCAGGAAACTCACGGCTGTGAAAGGGGCGTCGACTAGACAACAGGTGGGTACTTCGAGTACGGTTGGTTCCTTCCTATACAGGGGATGCAGAAAGCTCACGGCTGTGAAAGGGGCGTCGACTAGACAGCAGGTAGGTACTTCGAGTCCGGTTGGTTCTTTCCTATACAGAGGATGCGGAAAGCTTACGGCTGTGAAAGGGGCGTCGACTAGACAGCAGACAGGTACTTCGAGTCCGGTTGGTTCTTTCCTATGCAGAGGATGCGGAAAGCTTACGGCTGTAAAAGGGGCGTCGACTAGACAGCAGGCAGGTACTTCGAGTCCGGTTTGTTCTTCCCTATACAGGGGATGCAGAAAGCTCACGGCTGTGAAGGGGGCGTCGACTAGACAACAGGTAGATACTTCGAGTCCGGTTTGTTCTTCCCTATACAGGGGATGCAGAAAGCTCACGGCTGTGAAGGGGGCGTCGACTAGACAGCAGGTAGGTACTTCGAGTCCGGTTTGTTCTTCCCTATACAGGGATGCAGAAAGCTCACGGCTGTGAAGAGGGCGTCGACTAGACAGCAGGTAGATACTTCGAGTCCGGTTTGTTCTTCCCTATACAGGGGATGCAGAAAGCTCAGGGCTGTGAAAGGGGTGTTCGATGGGGGACACTCAGAAAGCAGATCACTGGGCTTCCTCCGTTCTCCAGACAACATCAACGATGAATCAGAACACCGCAAGCTTTAAATTCCACCGTCGCTTTATCTCTTCTGCAGCGGCTCCAGACTGCAACACAGGGCAAGACCGATGGGCACGTGACAGAATTTGATATAGTAAGCATGCAGTAGCTTCACTTCAAACACACCCGGTGAGCACAGCATCAACTCACGTCACTCTTAACCACTCTGTGAAATATAAGGCCACAGCCCACCTCCTTGTACTGAACAGCAGGGACAGTAAAACGGAAGAATATTTAGCGATCTCACTCGTGCATCATAACAGCTATCTTCACATTACGGGTCTAGACTCCGGTTCCTAGATCGCTTCTCTTCATATGCAGTGTCTTGGTATATAAATCACGTATCATACGGCCAGTAAAAGGTTTGCACTTATCTCTACCCAGGCAGGGGACTTGATGTTTCCAAGGCAACTTATCCTCCGCTTCTCTGTTCCACTCCACCAAATCCTTCGTAGCGGATTCCCTTCCGCGGATCTATCTCGCCAGTGAAGTTGTCCCACAGAAACTCTCAGCCTTCCTCGACGGAACAAGGTCAGGACACAGCACCCGAAAACCGAACACAGAACACTGCACTGAACTTCCACTGCACTGAACTACACCCTTGGTCTCCCAAAGCTTGGTTTTTATCTGTTTCAAGCCGCTGTGTGTCCCAATCACCAAACAGCCCCTTGATGCGCCGCACCTGCTGTCACTCTGTCATCAGCGGCTGCTGTTGCCATGGTAGCGACGCATATCAGGCTGACTGGGTGTTGCGTCGAGAGCGCTCCGGGCAGAAACATTCCTCCGTGGAATATATAGTTCCGCTGCTGGTTCGTCACCTTGTGACATATTCATTTATTTCGCTATTAAATAAGAGATATGGAAGCTTTAGCGTTAAGTTCTGCCAGGAAGACTCAATTGTTACGTCACTTATTACCTTCTCATCTATCCAATCGCGTCTAATGCTTGTGGTATAAAAGAACGGTACTTACACATGTTTGAGTTCGCAGATGCTGACACTTTCATTCATGCTCTCGTTCAGTCGCCAGCCAACATGTTTCAGGACACGCATATTGTTTACTATTATCAAGTCCGACGATGGATATGTCTCGCTGTATCTCCTGCTACACGTCGAGGTTCCCGCATTCAGTGCCGCATCTCCCCGTATGCACAGTGGTCTTCGGAGAGTTTTTTGATCAGCCAAGGCCTGAATGAGAAGTTCTGCTCTCTAGGCCTAAAACACCCTGGGTAACCAATCAGTTTCCATTTTCACGTCATCAAAAGCCTCAACAGCGTCAGCTCAGCCAGGATAATCCGGCAGGAGAACTATGTCATACTCAACAACTTGTCCAGCAAAAGAACCTCGCTGTCTGCACGGGTGCATTATCCCGCAGATCACCGATCCACCGACATGAATCAACAACTGCAAATCACGAGAGGCGATAGTTCTCTCGCTGGTTCAAGTTCAAGCTCCACTTCCAAGGCTTTCGAGTCGGTTTTTCAAGTTTGGTAGGCGCTTCCACCAGCCACTGTTAATATTTCCCCTCTATCATGATTAAACTTCATCCAGGTAAGTATTTCTCCATTGCTTCCTACACCAGCGGCAGATTTCAAATTGGAGTCCACGGTGACGCGGCGTACATGTTCATAATTACTACTGATCTGCAGACTGCAACGGGCCGGTTAGCTCGCCTTAAAGGGGAAATGTTCATAGCAAGTGTAAGCAAGTTTTGCGTCACCGATATTCCACAGTACAGTGATCTAATAATATCAGCATTGTCGATATCACACTCTCGTGGGCTAAGTAACTGATTTAAAAAAATAAAAAATAAAAAATAAAAAAAAAATAAACCTGAGCTAAAGTTCATTTGGCTGTTATGCATTCTGTAGTGGATATCTCTACAATGGCAGTTAATTACATATTTACATAAGTGTTGTATTTTCTCATACAACTATTTTCAACATATTTAGGCTACTTTAAAATCATATTAATTCCCTTAATGAAAATTAGATCTACAATATTAGAAATGTGAACAATTGCTGTAATATTCAACCTTTCCTGGTACTTAATCCACTGATATGTGTGATAGAAATATTTTATGTAATGGGTATTTCCACATTAATGTACTGAAAAATGCAGAGGATGCTCCTGTCAAAGGCCACATATCCTTAGCAAAAACTGCTAAGTCAGTAGAACTAAGTCAATTAGTTTTATCAAGTCAAACCAATTAACAGAACTAATCAGTGAAGGAGACTCGAGTGGCATTGTCTTTGCTCAACTGTATGATTTACATGTTCATGTATCTTTCTATTCAAGAGTCTCAATTGTTGTTGTGGTCAGCGATCTCCCAGCCATGAATGGGGCTATTTCTGCAAGAGCAACTTGGGAGCCATGTCAGGCATATGAGAAAAGGATTCTACGCTCAAAAAAACAACAGATCAAGTATCATTTAGGTAATGATAGTAGCTTCTTGACAGGACGCCGTCACCTTACTTCAGGTAAGTACCGTATTAAGAAGTCAGATTTAGCCGATTAAAAAAAAACACAAAAAAAAAAAACACACACTAGTCAAAGGGTGCATGTCCAATCTTGTCAATTGTTAGGAGATCACGCCATTCCTGAGACATTAATTTGGCTATCAATCGTCTTCAATTTCATAATTAAGGTTGCGCTTATTCCTGCCAATGCAAAGCCATAGCTACGCGCTTTCACTCTTTGTTACAGGCTTTTGGCCTTCAGCAACCCAGATCCATCACCCTGCCCTCCTCTACAGAGTTTGTTAAATTAGTAATGATATTTTTTTTTTCAGATTCCTGTTTTCACATCCTGATCACGGCCTATTGTTCCTTCCTCGTCTAAAATTACGTATCGTAATTTAATATTTCTTCCATCCATAGTTTGCTCGCAGGCATTCAAATTCACGCAAGTATTTTAACACTAATTATTCAAGTCTGTTTACCGTACCTTCTTTGTTTGCTACTTAAGGCATAGCCAAGACCTGTAGTAAACCTCGATAAACGCCTGCCAATCACATTGTATCACAAAGATAAAAAATATATTTATAATTGTGCCCTTTTCGCAGGATATGTGGTGGATCTCCGGTGTGTATGTGGGGTTTGGCTCGGAATGCCCCACAGATAATTTTGAATAGCATATTGGAATGGTCATTTCGAAGGTGATTAAGCATATTGTTTTGTCTATCCCTTTGGATGTGGCAGGGCTACCACTCCCGGCACAGGGGTCGGAGTTCAACAGCTCGTTTTGCAGCTTCGATTACCTCTCACCAACAATTTTAAACTTTTCACTTGTTCAACCAGAATCATTCAAGATGGAGAGACTCAAGAAGTGTCAACATAGACAACATTCCGAATGGTCGTTGATGAATTATGTAGCTCATCATAGCTATCTCTAGTCACTAATTAGTTTATTCTGTCTCGATATTCTTTAAATCATGTCCCATTCGCAGGATTCTTGTAAATTTAGGTTGTGATGCACTGACCCAGGAGGAATTCCGTTAGCTCCTCTCAGCGCTGTTGTAGTCTTTAAAAAACAATTCTTAAATTAATTTCTCCCATTGCTTGAACTTTACTGTTGTAACCTTGAAGATGTTGGTTATGCTTATAAGGCAACATTCACACTAAGTAAGTTAGAAAGCAAAATACATCCAACCCCCTTTTATTACTTCCTGTCCACAATGGTCCTTTCTATTGGTATCCAGATTGTAGCTGTCTGTTACAGCGTCATGGCTCATGCATCCAGGGGATTCACTCCAGGAGCTAAATACTCCGATTTCCCCATGGTCTTTTTATGATTTGCGTTTCTCACCTAATTTCCTTACTCCCTTTCTTAAGACTCTAAGAATGACTCTCAAGGCTCTGTTTCACATTATCAATTTATTAATTAGTAATAATTCTGTCCCTTATCATCTATGATTCATTTCTTTAAATTCCCCTCCAATTATCCTAACTAACAGAGCACATCTCTCTAAGCCTAGTTCAGGACTCATCAGTTATGTCCTCAAAAGCTGCAGTCTATCTCCCTCCCAGTATACTGGTTATTCCTTCAGGATCGGGGCAGCCACTACAGCAGCTGATCACGGCATTCTACTTCAGCTATTAAGATCCTGGGCAGATGGTCTTCCTCTGCATTAGAGTGTGTATATATGAGACCCGATTCAAAATCATCCTCGAAGCTCAGCAAGCTCTTCACTAAAACGGTTCAGGTAAATAACCTTTGCAACTACTGGTGGTGGTGACATGATAATCCATTCTCACAATTGGTCTTAAATTCTGCTTGCATTTACAAACGGTCAATGAGTCATCGTCTATATGTGGCCTAGTGGCCTTGTCTTAATGTGGCCTTGTCTCTATGTGGCAGTAGTAGCCGTTGTGGTCTTGTCCCATGTGGTCTTTATGGTCTTAAAAAAAAAAATATATATATATATATAAAAAATTACGCAAGTGCATGATTTACATGTTCAGTGTGGTCTACTGTGACCGTGTAGCCTAATGTGGCCTTGTCTCGTGGTCTTGTGGCCAGTTATGGCATGGTTCTGTGTGGCCTAGTGGCTGTGTCTCGTCAGCCTTGTATCCTTGTGGCATTAGCAGCCTTGTGGCCCAGCGGGCCTTGTCTCTGTGCGGGTCTCAAGGCCTTGTGGCATAATGTTGCCTTGTCCTATGTGTGGCCTACATGGTCTTGTGGCCCTTATGGCCTCGGTTCTGTGTGGCCTAGTGGCCGTTGTCCCTGTGTGACCTTGTCTCAGTGTGGGCTTACGATATCGCGGCCCTTGCGGCCTCATTCTATGTTCAGTGTGGTCTACTGTGACCGTGTAGCCTAATGTGGCCTTGTCCCGTGGTCTTGTGGCCAGTTATGGCATTGGTTCTATGTGGCCTAAGGCCTTGTCTATGAGTGGTTCTGTCTTTGTGTGGCTTTAGCAGCCTTGTGGCCCAGCGGGCCTTGTCTCTGTGTGGGTCTAAAGGCCTTGTGGCACAAGTTGCTTGTCCTGTATGTAAAAAATGGCCAGTGGTCTGTGGCCCCCCAGTGGCGCGGTTCAATGTGGCCAAGTGGCCTTTGTCTGTGTGGCTAAGCGGCCTTGAGGCATTGTTGCCTCGATTAAAAAATGGCCATGTGGTCTTGTGGTCCTTGCGGCCTGGTTTTGTGTGACCTTGCGGCCTTGTCCAGTCTACCTCGTTCTATGTGCGGCATTAGAGGCCGTTGTGGCTCATTGCGGCCTCGTCTCTGTGGTCTAGCAAGGCCATGTGGCCGGGCGGCCTTGTCTCTGTGGTCTATCATGGCCCTGTGGTCCAATGTGGCCAGTTTGCGGTCTAAGGAGGCCTGCTCTGTGTATGGCCCTAGGTGGCCTGCTTTGTGTGGTCCAATGAGGCCTGGCCCAATGTGGCATTGTCTGTGTGGTCCAATGAGGCCTGGCCCAAGGTGGCTCTGTTCTGTGTGGCCCATCGCGGCCTTGTCTCTGTGCGGCTCTGTTCTGTGTGGTCCATCGCGGCCTTGTCTCTGTGTGGCCCAAGGTGGCCTGGCCCAAGGTGGCTCTGTTCTGTGTGGTCCATCGCGGCCTCGTTTCCGTGTGGCCCAAGGTGGCCCGGCCCAAGGTGGCTCTGTTCTGTGTGGTCCATTGCGGCCCCGTGTCTGTGTGGCCAATGTGGCCTGGCTCTGCGTGGTCCATCGAGGCCTTGTCTCTGTGCAGTCTGTTACGGCCTTGTCCCATGTGGCCGGTTCTGCATGGCCAAGGTGGCCTTGTGTCTGTGGTCCTATAACGGCTTGTGTTCCAATGACATGTCCCCATGCACTAAGTTAGCCTCATTATCAGTTCATGTTACTATTCTACAACACTTGCTTCCCTCCAACTCATTCACAGGGAAACTGGCTTTGTCCAGACGTAAGTGCGTCTCAAAATATAAGTCGCTCTGGATGAAAGCGTCAGCATGGATAAATGCTAATGTACATACAGCAGCAGAACACAAACACACGAAGGCATTATTCAAGTCTTCTCGTAGTACCCTTCAGGCTCACTATGAAGTCGCCTCTTACTAATTAGTTATTGGCTACGAGCCTTTCCACATTTCGTGTTCATGCTCCTTATTAACTCTCTTTTCTTTCTATTTTAGGCTCTACAGGATACACGACTGGTGGGTATACTTTTCTTTACAGTTCTTTGGGGGTGGGCTCCGTCCTGGTGGAATTATCTTCCACCTATTTTTGGGGGTCGGCTGTGCCCCCGCCTTCGTCTTCAGGCGGGAAATGCAGAGTCCGGACCCTCAGATTGCGAGCTATGGACGGGGCCTACGCCAAAGAACTTTATTGCTTGCTGGGATATCAATAAATGTATTTATTGTTACAGTACTTATTCTCCCGAGTCTTTCTGGTAGAAATGGAAGCTTTAGCGTTAAGTTCTGCCAGGAAGACTCAATTATTACGTCACTTATTACCTTCTCATCTATCCAATCGCGTCTAATGCTTGTGGTATAAAAGAACGGTACTTACACATGTTTGAGTTCGCAGATGCTGACGCTTTCATTCACCTCCATCCTCCCCACCACCACCAAGACAGTTCCTTCCCCTCCATCCTCCCCACCACCACCAGGATGGTCCCTTCCTATACCTCCCAGGGGGTCGGCTGTGCCCCCGCCTTCGTCTTCAGGCGGGAAATGCAGAGTCCGGACCCTCAGATTGCGAGCTATGGACGGGGCCTACGCCAAAGAACTTTATTGCTTGCTGGGGTATCAATAAATGTATTTATTGTTACAGTACTTATTCTCCCGAGTCTTTCTGGTAGAACTAGCGCTTAAATCTGTTGTTTTTGAGATAAAGCTGAGCGCTCGTTGCCGCTACTATCAGTGTCATGGACAGTGTTCTCCTGTGGCGCGCGCACAGTGTATATGGACGCGCTCTTCAATCTATCGCCGTTGCGGACACTCTATTCGTTCCGGTGAAATCACAAAATAAACTGCACACAAACGTGTCCCTGCTTGATATAGACTGTAATCACTGATGAACATATTCGGTTTTGATGTGAGAGAAAAAAAACTATACGACTGCGGTTTAGAACCCGTAACCTCTGACACGCTTGGCAAAAGATCTACCACTAACAGCTAGACCATTTCAGGTCTCAAACAAAGTGTGCGGATCGATGCATTTCAGCTCATAACAACAATAAACTGGTGCCGCAGAGGAGACATCTACACTCATGACATTCTTTAAAAAAAGAAGTGCGATAGTCAGATAGAGAGAATTATACCAGCATCATGTTAAAAAGAAGTGGACAGGACATCAGAGCTTTTTTTTTAAAGTGGTGGGTACAAAATGACTCATGAAATCTGGTGGGTAAGCGTCCCCACCGAAATCGACGCCTATGGACCTGCTGCAGCGAGTTGAAGTTACTGAAAACTTTGTGTGTGCACTTAATATCATGTAGTTGTATATATCAGGCTATATATGGGTGCTGTTAAAAGTTGGGCAACAGGTTGACATCCCCTGACCAGTCGATATGCTCGTAAGGATCCAGTCCTTTGATTCTCTTTATTTTCTCAACATATGTCGTCTTTGCATTAGGATTTAGTTTTAGGCGGGATGGTCCTACAAAGTTTTCTTTAGTCCGCTGCATTTTGTAGGATTATAATCAGTTTTTCACGCTAATTGTTCATTATTTTCATGCCAGAATGGGCTCTACCGCATGGTGTTGCCATATGGTAACATACTCATGGGGCCCTATCTTGCACCCAGCGCAATTGACTTTGTACACTGACGCATGTATCATTCCTATTTTGCACCCGCGCAAAGCGGGCTTTTCCCTCCACAGACGCGCGTCGGTAAACTAGGAAATGAACTTGCGCTCCCTGGGCGGGTCGGCGCAAAAATGAGGCGTGTTTCGGCGCAAACATTCCCTAGTGCTATTTTGCAGTTCCAGAAAACAATTCCGCCGCTGACCAGAAAAAACCTGGTCTAAAGTCAATGGCGCGTTGCGCGTTGTTCATAATGCTATTTTAAGCGCGCATGCTTGGCCATAATGTAGCGGGTGCACAACGCGCACACACTTTGATTCTCTCATCAACACAGATGCAGCAGTTTTTATTTTTGCAAATCATACATTATAACAAGGAAATATATTACCATACGAGGGAAATCATTGTGGTGTCCATGAAGATGTGAAAAAATAGGCATAAATCTAGCTTACACATTTAGCAGTGTATATTGGTAATTTTTCAGGCAAATTGACGGATCAGAACTGTTTGCCCAATAGTGGCAAGACACATATGTATATAAGGACATCTGACAAATTAGTTTGTCCGTCAAGAACTAGGGAAAAAAAATCTGAAGACTGCGAAATCACCTTTACCATAATGTAAGTACATTAAAAACCTTACTCTTTAACTTACCAGTTAAGTTGAGCTTTCTCATATTTCTTTCTATTGATTTGGATGGGTTTGTCCCATCCCCAATGTTATTTCTCTTTCATTTACGGCCCTGACGAGAACATCGATCTCCTCGGCTGTGAACCGATTCTGAAGCGCGCCTGATGCGCGCCATAATAATAACAATCCGCCATGCAACATGCGCACCTGCTTTTAAAGGGTATGTTGGATGACGCTCTGATTGGTATATTTCACGTTACGCCTAAACCACACCTATGAATAATGAAGCTACTTCAGACCAACCCCTTATAGATTTGCGCAAGGCGCAAGAGGCGTTTATCCCGCCGGGAAAATAGCAACAGTGCCGGGATCCGCCCACAAAGTTACTTGCGCTTTGCGCTTTGACACTTGCGTTTCAGATCGTGCGCTGGGTGCAAGATAGGGCCCTTTGTGTTCATTTCATTGCCACTGTCTCTTTAAGAAAACATTGTGTTTTTTTGTTGGAATGAGAAGACCTTAGTTTAGCCAATGATGTGCTTTGGTTAAGTCACATGACATGCAGTTTTTTTCTGTGGTGCAGCTGTGATTTTTGACAGACTGACGTCTCTTGTGGGTAGTTGCTGAAAAGCAAACTAAAACGTCAGTAACAAACAAGGACCAGCCCATCCCAGCAAACATGCCAGTGCGGGCCCACTGTGGGTAAGTGTGGGTTTTCTGTGGGACAGTGTGGGCAAGGGCAAACCCTTTGGGGCCCCATGTGGGCTTTCTGTGGGCAAGCCCACAGTGGGTTAGCCCAAAGAAAAACCCACACGGGCCCCCAGTGGGTTAGCCCATGCGGGGCCCATTGTTGTTTTACCCATTTAGGCCCCCATTAGGATTTACTGTGGGCAACCCACTGTGGGTTAGCCAACAGAAAAACCCACACGGGCCCCCAGTGGGTTAGCCCATGTGGGGCCCATTGCTGTTTTACCCATTTAGGCCCCCATTAGGATTTACTGTGGGCAACCCACTGTGGGTTAGCCAACAGAAAAACCCACATGGCCCCCAGTGGGTTAGCCCATGCGGGGCCCATTGCTGTTTTTCACTGTGGGGCCACCATGAGGGTTTACTGTGGGCAACCCACCATAACAGTACAGTTAAATCATTGTTTTAAGATTAGAAGCTCCGGGTTAATCAACCTATTTTAACGATCCCGTTAAATGTCATAAATGTTATTTCATTCAACAGTCATCCCATACTTAACTAAAACTGCACACAGACAGTCAACAAGATAGCAAGACAAGTATCTTTACCTGTTTGCTTGTAGCAGCTGTTCCCAGACAGACTGATAAAGTCAGACAGACCAGTACATTACAGTATAGTTTAAACACCATTAGACTATTAGACCTCAATAAATCACAGCACTTATATATTAATACATTCATAAATAACATAATAACATTATAGCATGCAGGTTGCATCTTTATAAATAAATTCATTGAACCATAAAACTGACTAATTAATACTTATAAATCAGTGTATTGTAGTGACTGTGACTTACATAATTCACCTTTGTGTTAAATGTAGTTCTATACATTGTTGGTGATAAATGCAGTACTTTGTTCTTAGCGTTTTTCCTCATAACTGTTCAGGGATCGTGGTCCCTTTAAATGTTCTGAATGGGTGATGACGTAGGACGCTTGTCAGCGCCATTGGTGTTCTGTTAGTTTTTTCTTAAGAAATAAATGACACACATATTTGTGTGCTCAAAGTGAGAAGTTGTCTCTTGCAAGTTACTGCAATTTCCACAGTATAATGGATTATGAGCATGCGCATTGAAAGAGCAAATGAGTGACTTATAAGGAATTATAAAAATTTATATAAATGTAACTATATCTTATAATGCATAGGTCTTAATGAGTCTTTATAAATATACTTATAGAATAGTAATATTGCTTATAAAAAACTATAAAGGGAGCTATAATTCATCATAAGCATGGTCTGCATAGTGTTACCATATTTATTAAATAAAATTAACTTATTTGTCACAATAAAACAATGCAAATGGTTGACTGATTTGTTTTGGTATTCATCAGTGATGAATTTATTTTTATAAAATTATATATTTTTTATTATTAATTAACTATATGATTAATTACATATATTTTATATAATATATTTCTGAAACTGCAAAGGGAAAAAATATATAAGTAATACAGTACATCGTCATCACGTGATTAATTCTAACCAATGAGACTGCTGGAACTTTCCATCGCTAAGGAGCTGTCATTCTGGATTCGACTGGTACCGCCCAGCTTTGCACCAAACAGGTAAGCTTTTTTAATTTCCATAGTAATTTGAGTTTTCTATTAAAATTAGTGAAACGGGTCAAAATGGTAATGAATGAATTAATTGGTATTAAATTACACTCATTTTATTGTTATCTGATTATAGGCTAATGTTATAGCTAACGTTACTCTGCTGCTGTTTAAATGAAACGGTTTTAACGGTCGACTAGCTGCTCAGACAGTCCGTTTTTTAAATCTCCGAGGTAATATATACTTTAAACTGAATTAATTCATTACCTGTAAGTGTTTTACATACCCTTTGGTGTTATTATAATTTGGTTTATTATTGTTTTACCGTTCATTACGCGATGAACTAGGGCTGAGCTAGACATAATGGCCGGGCTGAATCAGTGATGTGTTTGTTTTAAAGTTTTAAATAGCAATGTAAACGAGGATTTATGTTGTGTAAATACAATACATAAGCTACGCACTCTTATTACATCTCGTTAAATATGATTATAACCGTTCATAATAGAGTGCCGAAGTTACGACGTCACTCTGTAGGCCAAAACGCGTAAGTGAGTTAGCATTTTAGCACTCACGGTTCCCTCGCTCTAAAGTCTATGGGATTTTTGAATGGGTTTTTGTTAAATCGCCTGAAATAAGGTCTGTGGCATAGACTGTAAAAAAAAATGGACAAAGCGTCTGTGACGTCACCCATAGACTTTCCGAATAGCGGTTTTGAAGCCGTTTATGGGGGGTATGGGCGGCGCCATCTTTGAAAATCTTGAGAAAGCCTAACCCCGCCCACCTTCTGGCCAATCCATATATGGGTAAAAGGGCGGGCTTTGTGTGAGACTGAGCGCCTCTTCAGCCAAGCAGCCTCAGCTCTCTGTAACATTATATTGCGAGTGTACACAAATATAAGTAAACACTTTGCAGATTGAATGTCCTGTATGAACAAAATGACGAAGTATGTATGTCAAAATGACTTCCACTGTTCGATCGCGCCCGCGCAAAACACACACACACACACACACACACACACACACACACACACACACACACACACACACACACACACACCACACACACACACACACACACACACACACCTGCTTCAGTCTCTCACACACGTGCGCACACACACACAGTTTGATGGTGCCTGCGTCTCTCTCTCTCTCTCTCTCTCTCTCTCTCTCTCTCTCTCTCTCTCTCTCTCTCGTGCGCATGTGTGGAGTGACTGTGGGAAGCGTGCGAGTGAATGAGTGACGGCGTTTCTGAGTGAGTGCTCTAAACTTTCCTTCTAACTTTCTTTGCTGTTGTATAATTTTGTTAGTTAGTTAGAATTTATTGTCCATTTGTGTGGTGATTATGGGATCAAACTCAGACGGGTTTTCAATCTTGACTGCCCGAAATGGTTGCAAATGCATACCAGATGATTCGGTGTCGGTGGAAGATTGTTTGATAGCTATGAAATTAGTGCACAAAATATTTTGTCTGCGTCAAGGGTGAATAAGGCTATTGTTATCTTTCTGAAAGAGTTAACTATGGTGGATCATTTAGTTGAGTGTGGTGTATCAGTGAGAGATAATTTTATTCCTGTACTGCCGCTGTCAAATTTATCAAAAAGGTGGTTCCCTTTCGTTCGTCACTCCGAGTTCCGTCGGATGACGACGAATGGGGTTTCGCTTAGAAAGCCTATCGACTTCGAGTATACAAAACGAGCCAATGGCAAAGAAATGCCATGGGTCTGCGGAATTTGCATGACGTAACTCCGCCCCACCTCGTGGGTATATAAGGAGGAAGTCCTGCAGCAAGCAGATATGTTTTCGCTTCGGAGCCAAGAGTATTTCTTCACTCCACAGTCATTTCTGACTTCACTCCACGAGACGAGCCTTTCTCTCCGGTGTTGGTGTGACGGCGATCTGCGGCGAGTTCACAGTGCCTGCTGTTCTGTGCAGTGATCTGCCAGTGTGTGTGTGTCTCCCCGCCCTCTTCAACATCGCAGAGTTTTCTCTCCTCTCACAAAAGAGCTCGCACGCGGCACGTCTTTTTAAAGACGGTTCGCCCGTGCATTTCTAAAAATAGGTTGCAGCGGACTGGTATCGGACTCTGATGGGCACGAGCGCTGTCTAGTGTGTTGGGCTATTGATCATGCTTGAACAGCGCTCGTGGGTGACTCATGTTCTCTCTGGGAACGTGATCATCGCGTCATATAGGTCGAGACGACTCGGTGAACTCGCAAGAGTGAGAGTCCCCTCTTTCACCCCCCGTCTTTTCGGCTGGTGGCCAGGGTGACCTGAGGGTGTTGGTCTGGAACAAGGACGCCGACTCTGTAAAAAGAGTCCACGACCCCAGCCCCCCTCTTCAATGACGGTGCCCGCTAGTGAACTGATGATTCCACGAGTCTACCCTCGGGTGGCCCGTGCGTTTTCATTTGAAGCTACAGAGGATGATGCTGTGTCTGCAGCAGCATCAGTAGGCGGCCATGCTTTCCTGAGACGATTGATTTTGGGAGAGGCCGCCGACCCGCGTCCACGGCAAACCCCAATATCTTTCCTCCCGGACGTGCATGATGAGATCTCGAAGTCCTGGTAGACCCCCTGGTCTTCTCGGGACCGCTCGTTGGTCTCACCCGCCTTTCCTCCCCTCACTGGCCGCTGCCCATGGGTACACTGGGGTCCCCCCGGTTGAACGCTCTGTTGCGATGCTGCTGTGTCCTCAGAGTGCTTCCCGGCGCAATCCTAAGCACCCGTCCGGAGCCTGTAGTTTTTTCGTCTACACTAATCTGTGGCGAAATGCTATAGCGCCATAGGACAGGCAGCCGCCTCACTGCATCCATGACCATTCTGCTGGTCTACGTGCTAGATGCTCACGGACATGCACGAGGGCGGGACTGACCCGAGGCTCTTCAATGAGCCGCGCACCGCCACTGACCTTGCTCTCCGAGCAACGAAAGTGGCCGTACGCTCTCGGTGTCAGGTGATGCTTACCTTTGGGGGCTGACCGGTCTGATGTACAGGATGTCGGCAGATCCGTCTGCCTCGACACCTCTATATCCCAGGTCGGCCTCCTCGGCGGTGCGGTTGAGTGCTTTCGCCCAACAGTTCTCAACCGCCCATGAGCAGACTGACGTTATTCTGCCCGACGGCTCCGCCGTCCGCTCAGATCCCTCAGTTTGCCCACCGCCGAAGGTAACTGGTACTCGCCGGAGTAACTGGTACTCGAAGGTGCCGCGAGCCATGTCCACCTCGGGACTCGGTCGCGAAGCCAAAGTTGAAGCGGTCTCAGCTGTACGGAGACGTTCCGTCTTCTTGCCACTTCCGCTGTATACCGCGGGGATCGCCTGAGTTCAGTCTCGGCTTCTCAGCGAAGAAAACATATCTGCTTGCTGCAGGACTTCCTCCTTATATACCCACGAGGTGGGGCGGAGTTACGTCATGCAAATTCCGCAGACCCATGGCATTTCTTTGCCATTGGCTCGTTTTGTATACTCGAAGTCGATAGGCTTTCTAAGCGAAACCCCATTCGTCGTCATCCGACGGAACGTCTCCGTTCCCTCACTCAGGGAACGAGGGTTACATACGTAACCGAGATGTTCTATCGAATGTTCCACCTTTCATTCCCAATGATATGCTTGAGCGCATTCTTGCGTGTTACGGTAAAACCGTTGGGTTAATGAAGATGATTCCTCTGGGTATAAAAAACCCAGACTTAAAACACATCATGTCTTTCAGAAGACAGATTTTCATGATCTTGAGTGCTGAATATCAGGATTTGAATGCTGCGGTGAAGCTGGCAGTTTTCGGTAAGGATTATACGATCTTTATTACTTCCGACACAATGAGATGTTTTGTCCGTGGAAAGCATGGTCATACTAGACAAACGTTGTCCCACAAAGAAGGATGCTGAACAAGTTAACCTTGGGGATGAGTCAGTCACTGTTGGTGAGCAGATAAATCATAGGCTACTCCTGATGAAAACAAAATTGATCATCAGCACTCTGAAAAAGTTAGCGACGGCCTTAGTGAATCTAGTTCGCACTGCTGAGTCATGGTTCAAACTTAAGCGCAGGTGTTGCAGTACTCCTTTCATCACGGGTAAATAGTCAGGCTTTTGTGTCTGAAAGAATTTCTGGTCGGATTTTACGAGTAGATATTACTTTAGGAGATTCTAATTTTCTTTTTTTAATGTTTATGCGCCAAATATAGGGAACGAATGTATATCTTTTTTTTCAAAAACTCTCTGAAGCTGTATCAGAATGTTCTCAGGATAAGATCATTGTTTTGGGGGGGGGGGGGGGGGGGGGGATTTTAACTGTACTTCAGATAAAGCTGTGGATAGGAATCATGAGGAACCTCATGCTTGTTTGGCTGAAGCTCTTAGGTCTTTAATTATTTTTCATATATTGAAAGGAATAAATTTCTCTTAAAAAATCTTCTGGAGGAAAGAGGAAAAGGAGCGTTGATTAGAGCCAGATATACGCATTTAAATAAAATGGATGCCCCTACAGCTTTTTTTTATTTGGACTAGAAAAAAAGTCCAGAGATAAGAAGTATTTTCATCAGTTAAAGCTTTCTATTGGACAAGACATAACTGATCAACAGGAAATCAATGCTGTTGGTTTGTCTTTTTATAAAGAATTGTATCAGGCAGAAGCATGTGATGAATCTGTTGTAAATGAGTTTCTATGTGATCTTCCTCAGGTTTTAGAAAAAGATAAAAAAAAAAGATTTAGAGAGTTCTCTTGATTTTTCTGAGATTTCAAAAGCAGTTTTAGAGCTGAATCCTGGAAAGTCTCCTGGTATAGATGGCCTGACAGCAGAATTCTATAAATGTTTCTGGAATTTGATGGGACAGGATTTGTATGAAGTTTTATTAGAATGTTTTGATCAGGGGATTGAGCTGTCTCGACACTGATCCCAAAGAAAGGACACTTGGGTTTTTTGAAAAATTGGCGCCCTGTATCACTTCTAACTGTTGATTTGAAGATATTGTCAAAGGCTATAACAAATAGATTAAAGCAGTTCATATCAAGTGTTATTCATGAAGATCAAACCTACTGTATTCCCAAAAGAACAATTTTTGATAATCTTTTTTTGATAAGAGATTTGATATCTATTGGGAAAAGAGATGCACTGGACATAGGTTTTCTTTCTCTTGATCAAGAAAAGCCTTTGATCGGGTAGATCATGGATATCTTTTTAAAAAGTTAGAGGCTTTCAGCTTTGGGTCCAATTTTGTGTCTCTTATTAAGCTACTGTATAATAATATTTACAGTATGCTTAGAATTAATGGTTCCTTGACTAGTCCCTTTCCTATAACTCGAGGCATAAGACAGGGGTGTCCACTTTCTGGATTATTATATGCCATTTCAATCGAGCCATTGTTGGTTTCTCTAAGGAATAGACTACGTGGTGTGAGCTGTTCTGGTTATCCAGATTTAACCTCTGTAAAACTTACAGCATATGCTGATGATGTCACTGTTGTTGTACGCAATGTTGATGATATAGACAATTTAACAACTTGCTTAAATTTTTTTTAAAAAGCGACATCTGCACGTATAAACTGGGAGAAATGTACAACATTATTTATGGGGGAGTGGAGAGAAATAGGACCTCCTCAATTACCTCAACAGTGTCAGTGGACTCGAGATGGTTTTAAAATCCTTGGGATTTACTTTGGGACTGAAGAGTATATGGAGAAAAACTGGGAGGGACTTTCTGACCAAGTGATAGGTACCCCTTTTCCACCAAGGCAGAGCTGGTGCTGGTTCAGAGCCAGAGCCAGAGCTGGTTCGGAGTTGGTTCGACTGACGAGCCTCCAAAGAACCGGTTTGCTTTTCCACAGGCTAAAGAGCCAGCACAGAGCCAGGTCTTACGTCACTGTATACGTCTCATCTTTCCCAGCAACGTTAGCACGGTGGCGCCAAACACAAACACATCAACAATGGCGGACGTTGCTTTGCTACTGATGTTCATGGCTTTGCGGACCTACATCGGCATCCAAACACGGCGGATCCAACGTGTTCGCGTGGCTCGCCGTTATTTGTACAGACGGAGATTACAAGCGAGAGTAACGGTATGTACATAACATTTATTTTGAGCAATATGCCGACTTTAGCCTGAGATTGATATTTTAGCCTCAGCATGTTGCTAACCTCCTAGCATCGATTTTGTTTATAATCGATCACATTGCAGTTAAATTAAAATGTATTAAGCATTGGTTGAATAAGTTTTCCGACGCTGTTTTGTGAAAACTCGTATGTATGTGAGCTATAACGCAAAAAACCACTCACAGTAATAAAACTAAAACTAGATAATCTGCAGAAAAATGTGTCCACTGTCAGTGTTGTTTTATTTTAGGCTATATTATGTTATTTTTTTATTATTATTACTGTAGCTGTAATGTGTAGCCTATTTAAAAAGTCCAAATTTAGATTTATACATGGTTTTCACTGGACAAGAAGGCTATGAAAATAAGTTGTCTGAAAAGACAATTTATGACCCTAAAAAGACTGAAAAAAACCTTATAAATAAAGTAGCCCTGTCTTTTAAGTGGTACTTATAGATGAATTAATAAACGCATCACTGCTACAGCTGAACTGTTTTTATATTATTTACACTGCACTGTATACTTGATAGAAAAAATACATATACCCTATTGCCCATACATGAAACTTATATACAGTCTTTTTTTTTCTTTACAGGCTATCTTGCAGCTGAAGGCAAGGCGGAGGCCACCTGTAATGTGGGCATACCCACGATCTGGACACTGGTGGGACACTATTGTTCTGGTTTTCACCCCGTTACAATTCATGCAGAATTTCCGTGTATCCCCAGAATCATTTGAGTACATCTGCAGTCAGGTCAAGCATGCCATGGGGAGAAGGAACACAAACTACCATTTGTGTGTCCCTATCCGAAAGCGTGTGGCAATTGCCATCTGGAAACTGGCCACGGGTGGTGAATACAGGACAATCAGCCATCTTTTTGGGGTAGGCCTCAGCACTGTATTTAATTGTGTTCAGGAATTCTGCAACACAGTCATCAAGGTGCTCCTTCCCATCCACATAAGACTTCCTGATGCTGAAAAGTTGTTAGAAATGGCCACTTTCTTTAATAATCGTTGGAGAGTTCCACAGTGTGTGGGTGCCATTGATGGCAGCCACATTCCAATAATTGCACCAGATGACTATCCACTAGACTATTTCAATCGTAAAGGCTGGCATTCTATTGTTCTGCAAGCAGTTGTGGATGGCAAAGATCTTTTCTGGGATGTTTGTGTTGGCTATCCATGGAGTGTGCATGACGCCCGAGTGCTACGGCAGTCACATTTGTGGGAGGCCCTAAGTGACGGGGAATTATTAGGGCAAAACAAAGTGACCATCTCTGGCTGTGATGTTGGACATTACCTGATCGGTGATCCGGCACACCCCATGCAGAATTGGCTCATGAAGCCCTTTTCCGACACTGGCAGACTGACCCCTGAACAGCACACCTACAATTACAGGCTGAGCAGTGCACGATCGTTGTGGAGATGTCTTTTGGGAGATTAAAAGGAAGATGGAGGTGTCTCCTAAAAAGAAATGACTGCAAGCTGGAGCTGAGCAAGAGGATTGCACTGACCTGCTGTGTGCTCCATAACATTTGTGAGGAACATGGTGATAATTTCACTGAAGAGCACCCAGACAGGACTCTAAACATTGAGCCTCCTGTTCAGGCATTACCTGAGCGTGCGAACACCGAAGGGGCTGACATCAGAGCTGCATTAATGATGCATTTTAACGGAGGCAACGAGTGATTCTTTGAATACACCAATGCCATATTTTTGTAACACTGCCGTTTGTGTTTGATGACATCTGCACTTTCATAAATTGTATTATATTCTCATCCATTGAATAAACCCTATAATCTCTAAAACTATGCATTTTGTGAATAATTTCACATTTTATTGCCCTGTAAACACCTACTTGACTAATGTCTGGCCAGGAGAACTGCTCAATTCTTGCTTTATGGTCTCAATCAACGACCCTTTCACACTTCTGACCGTGCCGGCATGAGACATTCTTTTGTCTGAATTCAACCATTATAGCCTTTATTCAGGTATTATGGCTTGCCATCAGCTCCAATTCAAGCCCACTATCCACCTATTATCTGAAGCCTATTCTAGAAAACAAACCAAATATTGTGAATTCTTGTAACAAATTATATTGTGAAATAGATATAGCTCTTGCCCGACAGGTGGATTAGCACCAAACTACTTAACACAATTTCAAATATTAATATTACCCTTTTCCTCAATTCACTTTAAACCACCAAGTTTTTATTAAACTTCCAATCATGAACTAATTTGGATTTTAGTCATATTTAATGTTGAAATGTTATAGAATTTTATATGCAGCTAATCGCTTCACCTGATTAACATGGTTAATATACACATTATTTATGAAAATTCACCAAATCGCATTAAAAAAAAACACAAACCATATACGATATTTGCCTAAGTGTTAAAGAAACTGAACCAGACATTTGTATTAATAAACATGTTTATTTAAACAAAAACAACCAATACAAATCTTTATAAAACTTTGAAAATGTAAAGTGCAGTTAGTGAAAAAATTTGTTAATAGTTAATTTAAATAAAAAAATCGACAAAAAGCAGCAACCAAAAATACTGTGGTGGTATATTTGCAATCATTTTTGCACTTGTGCCTCCATTACGGCCACCATGCGCCCCATGAGACCAAGCAGAGACTGTGTGTCCGCTCTCATGTCCTGACGCAAGGCATCGTCCATTTCTTTGCTGTGCTGCAAAAACCTCTCATCTGCCCTTTCCAAATATTGCACCAGTTCTGAGGTACTGTCTCTCTTCCTTTTTCCTGTGTACAACAATAACAGCAGATGACAGATCATCAATGTGTTGTCATAGCATTGCAAATAATGGTTTTCTACAGGGAATTACGGGTATGCATCTGCTATATTAGTTATATAAAAAGTATGTATAGCATCATACTACCATAAAAAAGTATCATTATATTGTATATAACAAGTTAATGTCAGATTGGCTTTATATTCTATTTTAAACTTTTTTGAAGTATTTTTTAGACTTTTGTTTAAGGTAATAAAATGTAATTTTTACATATCAAAGCATTTTGTATTGCTGTTCATTAAGTTAAAGGGTTAGTTCACCTAGGGTGATAATATATAGTAATATACAGTATGTATGTGTGTGTGTATGTATATATATATATATATATATATTACAGACACATCTCAATGTTTGCATAGTGTATGATGTGACCATTTGCAAGTCTTACCCCGTTCTGAAGATGCTTCTCCAGAGCTGCTACTCGACGGCACGGGAGAGCTGCAGCCCAGCGGTGGCGGCAACTCAACGTTGTCATCATCACGGTCGGTGATGGCAGACAGTTCTATAAAAAAAACAAAACAAGACAGTGTTTTAAAAAATATTGTCCATTACACTTTACTGTTCTGTGCTACTTTATACAATGAAATCACAGATAATACAATCCTAGCTAGCCACATTGCAAACACTAATGTAAGAAATTAGAACCTTACTAAACAGCTAAGAAACATGCTAGGAACAAGTAAAATAATCTAAAAACAGAACTTACCAGGATCGGTGCAAATTTGATGTAGCGAATCATCCACCATTGACTCGAGCATTATTGTTGCCGAGTTCAGCGCCCCGGTCACCTGGCATGCCGGCCTATCGCCGAGAACAGAGTCGAGAACGTCGAAATGTGGGTTTCGACGAGGGCGACCATTGCCGCTTCGACCAAGGTCCTTTCTTTGGTCCCTGTAATCCTCCTTTAGTTTTTTTAGTTTGTTGCTTATCTGTTGGAGGTTCCGGTCGAACCCCGCTACAGCCATCTCTCGCTGAATTTGCTGCAAAACCGGTTTCGTCCGCGAAGCCCCGTCTAACTTACCCTGGACTTCTGCAGAGGAACAGAGTGCAATAAAGCAGCTTGTTTCCTCCTCTGACCACAACTGTTTTTGTTTAATCGCGTTTGCGTCCATCGTGTTTACCGGTATCTGCTAATTCAAAAATGGCGGTCACAAGTTTCTGTTCGTCTTGTTGGTCACGTTAACCCCGCCCCCAGCCGCTGACGTAAGTGGTTCTTACTTCTGGACCAGCAATGATTTCGTGCTACATAACTTAAGAACCACTTTTACTGGTTCGGAGCTGGTGCTTTGGTGGTCGAAAAACAAAGAACCGATTTGAAACTAGGCTCTGGCTCCGAACCAGCACATAATACATAATATTGTATTTACCCATAAACTTGTCTTTAGGAAGCCATACGTTATAGTGGTTTATATAGTGGCCTTTAGGGGCGGTTTCCCAGACAGGGTTTATATCAGAGGTGGAAAGAGTAATAAAATATTCTACTCAAGTAAAAGTACTACTACTTCAATGAAATTTTACTTAAGTACAAGTAAAAGTACTGGTCTAAAAATCTACTCAAGTAAAAGTAAAAAGTAGCTCATTTAAAATTTACTCAGAGTAAAAGTTACTGAGTTACTTTTTTAACAGGGGGGAGGGGGGGGGGGGTGTACCCATGTAGGGTTGTAATGGTATGAGATTTTCACAGTATGATAATGTCTCAGAAATTATCACGGTTTACAGTATTAATCAATTATTAAATAAACTGTATTTTAAATTATGGTTATTATTCTTATTATCATCAGTTAAAATGACAGTTAAATTAATGAAACAGGTTTTTTTATTTGGTTTAACAAATGCTTTTAATTAAAACAAACTTAAAACCATTTGTTTGTTTTGTTTATTAAAATTTCAATAAAACGTCTAATCAATTAAATTCGATAACTGATAATGAATTAGATTAACAACTTATTTCTAACATTATTTATTAAAAAGTTTTAGAATAATATTGTCCTATTAAATGTATTTTATTCAGAAAATTTATGTTTCTATTTATGATTTAATACAAATGTATATTATCAAAAACGGTGGTAATTAAACGTAAATTTAAACTTGTGTCCTTTTATTTTTGGGGGAAGCGCTACAAAAACAGATTTACTAAATCAAACCATAGACAAAAAAATATATTCCTTTAAATACTGTTTAAATAAAATGTATTATTATTGTTGCTATTATTATTATTTTGAGAAGTAGGCTACGTTCTATTGTATGCCTACAATAGTAATATATTTCTGTCATAATGTCTCCTAGTAAAACCGTACTTTTATTTTGATGGGTTGTAGTGAAGACCAAAAGTGTAAAAAGGTGTTTCAAAGTGTATTTGACAATGATTTTTCTCAAATAAAATTATGAAAATGCTCATTAGGCGTTCTCTCAGAGCAGCTCTGGAAATGTTCATGTATTCATGTCCTCAAATTGTTTGTGAGACGCTGAAAACACCATGAACGTCACGCGTACTTGAGTATGTAGTAGACAAAGCGGCGCAGCTCAGCAGAACAAATATGGTTATATATTTGCCGTATTTTTGTGCTTAAATATTCACAGACCAGGTCGCGATTGGATTTATTGACCAGGTCGCGATTGGATTTATTGCACAGTTCTACTTTCCATGTATTCATCCATCCATTATTTTGCGTGTTTTACGTGACATCTGCGTTAAGTGAATAATTCCATTTTCATGACTGGATTCCGGGATTCCCTCTGCATAACGTAAGTCATTCGGCCTTAAGTTATAATCGGGACATACCTTTATTTGCAGGAGGGATGGTGTCCTCCTTTTGCAGCCACTTTGCGTCCACATTTTTTTGCAAATTGGATATCTATCCTCGAGCCGAGGACAACCACGCTTTTTTCCTACAAACTATTTTCTCACTGCCCATAATTCGCTTCATAAGAATTCGAGGGCGCTTCGCTTTCAGCTTCAGCTGGGTCTGCGTCACCTTTCTTGCGCGTTTGTTCTCCCGCCCTTCAACCAATGCAGTAATTTCCGGAGTGTGATTTTTTTTTTTCCCTTGTTGTATTATTATTTTTTACTCAGTAACGGATATGATTTCAAATGTAGTACAATACTTCAAACAAAACGTACTTAAGTAAAAGTAAAAGTACAGATTTTAAAAACTACTTGAAAAAGTAGAAGTACACAAAAAAACTACTCAATTACGTAACGCGAGTAAATGTAATTCGTTACTTTCCACCTCTGGTTTATATTAAGACAGGAGCCTTAATCTACTTAATCATGTTTTAAAAACAGATTAAGTAGCCTACATATTACTAACAAACAGATTTCCAGATTTATTTCAAAGCTGATGTGTGCAATAGGCCTATATTTGCTTGCATTAAAATTATTGTCTCTTGTTTTTTTTTATTGCAGTCTTTTTTGTTGCTTCCATTCATGCTTTTCTCAAGATTTTCTTGGTTGATTCCATAGGCGACCTCTGTCACAGTTTTCTTTTACAGTTTTTTTTTTTTTTTTTTTAATTGCTAAGACACTAAAAGTGGAATTTAAGGCTCACTCGGTGAAATCATTCAAACTTTTTGCATCACAAACACATTTCTCACATCATTCAAAACTAACCACTCTTGTGTTTAATTTGGGAAACACTGCCATTTAAATGCCACATTAATTTACTGAAGACCTATACAGCCAATAATCATGTGGGGAAAACACTTGTACATAAATTGATCACTTAGAAATAAAAAATCTACGGAGCCCGGGAAGTCACCTGTTAAAAAAAAAAAAAAAAAATCCGTGGCGACGGTTTTGCAATCCGTCTGCTCAGTTTATAAACCTAAGGCTACTCACGAATTCTCAAACTGTTCGTGCTCACAGATGAATAAACCGTACCCACGAGTTTAATCCGCGCTCTCAGATTTGTAAAACCGTGCCTTCAGTTTTTGCAATCTGTACCCACAAATTCATAAACCGTGCCCACGCTTTCGCAATCCGTTCCCACGGGTTTGTAAACTGTACTCACGGATTTGTGGCTCCTCCCCCAGTCTGTGCCGGCAGCATTGCATTGTGTTTATAAACTTTAATTTTCCATAACTGTAAAAGGTTGTAATGGGTTATATACAAATTAAAAATAATTATTATGATTATTACATTTAGGCTACATATTTAGAATATGCTTTTATCCTAAACGACTTACAAAAATGGAACAAGCAATTAGTCAAATGTCAGTCATGTTATTATTATTGTTGTTGTGTATGAATACATCAAATTGTCTTAACTGCGTCTGCATGCTTGCATAATACAGTAATACGTTTATCATAAAATAATTTATGAATGCTTTATTTGTAAGCAAAAATTATGCAAGAAATGTAGGCCTATATGTTTTATTTATAAACATATTACTGTATTACTAAGTAAACTCATTTATAGTTTTAAACTATAATAATAATAATAATTATTATTACATTTTAGGCTACAAGTGGGTTTTTCAAGCTTTATATATGTATTTTTCTAATGTCTGTGAGGTATACGCTGTTTTTCAGTTAATCGAGACCCAGTTCACGGAGACCATGAAAGTTATTTTACAAAAGCACATCGTTTTCTTGTTATTGTGAGTTCACACAAATAAAAGTAGTTGCCAATGATGTATTATTCTTTTTCGTATGACCAGAAATTATGGAGTATTTTAAGTTTCCACTGTTGATAGGAAAATGCAAGTGATCTTGCCGGCGCCTCGTGTAAAGTGCTAATCATAGCACTTTATTTGTTTTTGACGAATTGCTTTGTTCCTTTTTTTTTTTTAAGTTTTGGACAAAAGCGTATTCTAAATATAGCCTAAAATGTAATAATAATAATTAGCATTATTATTAGAGTTTATAACAAAATGAGTTCACCAAGTAGGCTAATACAGTAATATGTTTGTCATAAAATAATTTAGCAATGCTTTATTTTTATAGGCTATAAACGCTTTTACAGTTTTGGATACACATCATATATGAATAATATATATTAATAAACCATGTATAAAAAATAAGATGAGTCCAAAATATTAACGCAACAAGCGTTTAATTACACGTTAAGCATTTTCTTCCCATAGAAAACCGTTAAAACGCTTAACGTGGCTTATTGTACTAAGACAGTGATATTAAAACACCAAACTCAGTACACATCATATTAATAAACCATACTATGTATAAAAAAATAAGATGAGTCCAAAATATTAACGCAACGCGTTTAATTACACGTTAAGCATTTTCTTCCCATAGAAAACCGTTATAAGAAAGCGCTTAACGTGGCTTACTGTAGGCCCACTAAAACAGTATTAAAAGACCAAACTCAGTACACATCATATTAATAAACCATACCATACTGTTGTATCGTTTAAAATAATAACTCGAGAGAGTACTCGACGTTGTACATGCTTTTTATTACCAACTTCCTAACAACACTTCGTGACAATTCTGTTCAACTAGGCAACTGGTACCTTAGTGACACCTACTGTTCATACATGTATTTCAATATACCACACATATGTATAAAAAAAAAAAAAATGAGCCCAGAATATGAACGCAATGCGTTTAATTATTTTCTTACCATCCATTATAGAAAATGCTGGCTGGACACACATTGATAAATGTGTATAAGTAACAGAGTTAAAGCAATATTTTGGAATCATCTTATTTTTTTATACATAGTATGGTTTATTAATATGATGTGTAGGCCTACTGAGTTTGGTCTTTTAATATCACGTACTGTCTTAGTGCAGTAAGCCACGTTAAGCGTTTTCTTATAACGGTTTTCTATGGGAAGAAAATGCTTAACGTGTAGTTAAACGCGTTGCGTTGATATTTTGGACTCATCTTATTTTTTTCATACATAGTATGGTTTATTAATATGATGTGAACCAAGTTTGGTCTTTTAATGTCACTTAGTGCAGTAAGCCACGTTAAGCGTTTTTCACATTAACATTAAGCGTTTTAAAATGCCCCTAAATAAACATAGGCTATTTTTCATATTATTTCACTTAAATAAAAATAAAAAACAGTTAGATGCATGCAATGGCCAGTTAAAACATATAATAGATCATTAGACACAGCACAAGTGTCATTATTGCCGCTGAACCTAAAAAGGTAGGGCAACTGAAAAGGCCATGACAAATCATGACAAGGCTGACATCACACACTACGTACCAATGCATTATCCCTCGTGAACAATTACAACGTCTGATGTTTGCATACGTGCAGACTAGTAAACTATTACGACATCCTTCATTAATAAACATGACTTCTGATGTCTGTATACGTATATATCGATGAGACACATACGTACCAGCGCGTCACATATGCAAATATAGTCTCAAATAAAGCAATTTCATTGGCTACTGTGCTTTTTGCGCGTTAACGCGAACAAACAGTGCGTGTTGATGCGGCCAAATTTCACGCGTTTCGTAAATAGACTTTTGTCCCCGTTCGCGTTCCATAACTTAAGAACCACTTTTACTGGTTCGGAGCTGGTGCTTTGGTGGTCGAAAAACAAAGAACCGATTTGAAACTAGGCTCTGGCTCCGAACCAGCACCAGTTCTGCCTTGGTGGAAAAGGGGTAAGGGAGGATCCAGAGGTGGAGATGGATTCTTCCACAGCTTTCGTACAGAGGAAGAGTTTTGATCATCAACAATCTGGCAGCTTCAATGCTGTGGCATAAACTCACAGTTTTGAACCCTCCTAAAGATTTCCTCATGAAAATACAGAGGGCATTTGTTGAGTTTTTCTGGAACGGCCATCACTGGCTTCCACCTGGAGTTCTTTATCTGCCGGTAGCGGAAGGGGGACAAGGCTTCATCCATGTGGAGTCAAAGATGAAGCCAATGAGACTACAAACATTAAAAAATATACTTTATTGGACAGATAGAGTGTCTTGGATACCATTCAGTCTCATTTTGCTTAAAAAAATGACTAATGTAAAGCTGGACAGACAGTTGTTCCTGATTGAAAAGTCCTATGATCCAGAAACTCGGTTGTCATCTGTTGACTTTTATGCATCAGTCCTGAAAGCATGGGGACTGTTTGAGATGATAAGAGATGATAATGAACATTATGGTTTTCTTGAACCTTTGTTTTTTAATCCATTGTTTAAAATACAATCAAATGTTTTAAATTTATGTATTGCAATGTTTTCTAAAGCAGGGATAATAAGAATCATTGATTTGTTCGACTTGCACAATGGTCAATGGAAAAGTGTGCCGACTCTTGCTGATCAAGATGGTCTTAGATCAGTAAGGATTATGGATGGATTTATGAATATAGTCTTAAAGCTTCTTTTCCTTCTGGATTCTTTTCCTTTTTAAATGAGACTATTTACAATGATGCAGTGCCTCAGATGTTTCCTGTTTTAAAAGTTAAACCCAAAAAATTGGGAATAAATGTAAGTGGCCAGGTTCTCTTGTTGAGGGGTTATGAAAAATTGGAGTTTCAATCCCTTGGAAAAAAGGTTTTGTATCAGATGTGTGCAAAAGATGCCCATTGTAAACAATTAAGGGAAAGGGTTGATAGTAAATGGAGGACTTATCTCTCTGCCCCTGAGGGAGTTACTCCTTCTTGGAGACTTTTATATAAGCCTCCAATACCAAAGAGAAGTGGGGATCTTCAGTGGAGGATCATTCATGGGATTGTGGCCACTAATAATTTTGTTTCCAGGTTTAATCCATTGGTTTCATCAACATGTCCTTTCTGTAATGATATTGATAATGTTTTTAATTTATTTTGTGATTGTTTTCGTTTAGTGCCTTTGTTCGTGTTGCTTGATGGAATGATGTCTAAACTTGGGTTTTTATTCAACAGGACCTTGTTTATTTTTGGAAATGGGTATAGACGTTCTTGGCAAAGGGAGGGTAAGCTTGCCAATGTTTTGTTGGGACAAGCTAAACTTGCTATTTTGAAATCCCACCAGTGCAAGAATGAGAACCAAAATGTTGACTTGGTGATGTTGTTTAAATCGCTGGTAAAATCTCGAGTAGTTACTGAGTATACATATTATCAACAAACAAAAAATGTAATTTCTTTTGAAATGATATGGGGTGTCAAAGAAGCAATTGTTACTGTTCATGAATCTGGTATTTTGTTTTTTTCACTGGTAATTTATTTAATTTTTATTTAATTTTCTTTTGTTGGTTTTATTTTTATTTTTTGTTGTTTTGTCGTTTTTGGTTCTTTTTCTCTCTGAAAATTGAAGGAAAGAAATGAAAAATGCGTTTTTTATCTCCTTTGATATAACGTTTTTAAAATAAAAGGTTTTGAAGGTCTCTCTCTCACACACTCACACACACACACACACACACACACACACACTCACACACACACACACACACACACACACACACACACACACACACACACACACACACACACACACACACACACACACACACACACACACACACACACACACACACACACACACACACACACACACACACACACACACACACACACAGAGTTCAATCGCACCTCTCTCTGAGGCGATTTAATGCTAACTGTTGCAGTGCCACTGCCCACAAACATTGATGCTAAATACAAATAACTTACTGCTGTGCTAACTACGTGAAATTGTAGTGGAATGTCACTTACCGGAAAGAAATGGAGCGAAGTAACTTCCTACAGTGTCGGTTAGTGCAGTTTATAGCAGAGCAACCCATTTTATGTACGATATTTCAATACAAATGTTCAGAAAGGATACAGAGGTGGTGTGATGTGTTGGGTCAGATCATGGCCGAGACGTCACATTTCAGAAATTCCACTCGGCGCAGCCCGTTATCAGCTGTCAATCAAGCTGTCAATCAAATTTATGCTGTGAAAACGGACATTTTAATGTGGGGTCTATGGACATTTGCTCCCTTTTGGGACCGGCCCCTAGCGGATTTTCGATGTATTGCAGTTTTTCGCACTTCCAGGTAGGCTTCATTTATGAGATTGGAATGTTGCCCCTTGGTCTGTGGTGAACAAAGCCTCTAAATATTTTCACGTTTTGATCTATGACATAGAACACACAGTTATAACCTGCTTGTGGTTTTTTAAACTTTATTGTGTCTGCTTGTGTTTTTTAAAAACTTTATATAGGCTTCAAAATGTATACATTTTGGATTAACTTTTAAAGATTATCTCGATAGACAAAATGTGTAAGGGTCACAACTCTTTGTTAAACACAGATCTTATTTTTTGCGATTTTCCAAAAGTCTATGGGGAAAATGCATAGCTTTTCGATCGAGGGAACCCATGCGCCGCTAGCTTCCGAGTTGTCCCAAAGCCCGTCTACGGAAAGCCTGGGCACTCCCTATTAAGTCCTATTGTACCGAATTTTGGTTGTAGTTCCACCAGAGTTCCACTGGGGGCGATCGCCGGAGTGCAGAATGAATGGGAGTCTATGGAGCTAGATGGCTAAATGTGTCTCTTTCACCCGATTGCTGTTGAGAAATCTCAGATTTTATTGTAGGTTTTGCAAGTTCAACATGGGTTATAGGTCGAAAGTTGAATGAACGAGTACTTATGTCCTTTCGATTTCTTACAGGTTGAGTTGTTGTTGCCCATAACTCGCTAGCATTCTGCTAATAATACGATGTGTATGACGTCATTGACATTTTAAAAGACTTTTTAAAGCAAATAAGTGACTCTAAAAAATCTAACACCCAGCAGTGTGTAATTTATTTGCATCTACATTCGAATACAATATTCAAATTACTAGACAAAAAATTATATCCCGAGAAAAAGGGATTTCTGGGGGTGAAACCCCATAGACACCCATTCATTCTGCACTCAACCGCGAGCGCCCCCGCATGGACAGAGACGTGTTACTGCAGCCAGTCCAGAAACCGGAAGTAACCACACAGTGCCATTTCTTCCCTTATTAGACATTCTCTGGTTGTCCTACAAAGTGACGTCATCACTTCGGCACTCTATTGATAGTAAACACTGCGCGCTGACAGTCACCATCTAACGTTATAAGTTTACAGTTAGGCTATTTAACGTCATAATGTTAACATATAACATTAAAATGTTGTTTGTCCTCTCTCTTTTCAGTATTCATTGCCATCTAATCCTGATTGCAGAATTGAGCTCCAACCCAGTTAAGCAGACCTGAACCAGTGGATCGAGGTCTTCAGGATCAGCAGAAACTACAGACAGCTAAACTCCTCCATGACCAGGACTGGACACCACTGCTGTAAGTGATCGATCTAGTCACGTTCAGAACATATTGCATTGGATCTCAGCTCTGGCCCTTAAGGACCACTGTCCTGCAGACTTTATCACCAAACCCTGGTCCAAGTCCAACACACCTGAACTAGCTAGTCTAATCTAATTTTGGTTAAAAGAGCAAGTGAGATTGATCAGGTTTGGACATAAACTGCAGGACAGTGCACTTCGAGGACCAGAGTTGAGAACTCTTGACATATTAATTAGTCAATAATCACTGATGAAAAAAAGAATAATTTTAATTATTATAGAATAATTATTTGTATAGATTTATGTAATATGTAATATGACTAATATTCAGTCGTCTTTTCTCTTTTTTCCTTAATTGTGTTGTGTCAAACAGCTAAATAAACCCAACAGAGAGCCACTCGGGCACAGGTCACTCTTTTTCTGTGCAAGTACATTTTTGACTGTCAGACACATTCTCTGTATTTTTTTTTATAAAAATGACTTCACGAGTTCACACTTACATAAATTAAACAGAGTAAAGATTATGCGTATTTGGCGTGCTGTCCGGGGGGAGGGCTCAGAGCTCGGAATTTTGCCCGAACCCAGAGTACTCCCCAAAAGGCAAAAAGAGCAAAGGACAGCCGCCAGACTAAAGACCCCCCAAAACGCAGAGATTTGGCGGGCTGGCGTTTTGAGAATAAGCCTGGTTGCTTGACCATGGATCATTCTTACTAGTAACAATCACATTCATGATATCAGAAATTAACATTGTCACTAGTGAAAATTAAATTATTGATATAAAAAATTTACATTGTTACTACTTGCAATTCAATTGTTGATATCAAGAATAGACATTTCAATTAGTGAAAATTGAATTGTGGATATCAAGAATTAGCATTGTTACTAGTGGAAATGTAATTTCTAATCAAAAATTGCCATTGTTATAGTAGAAATCTAATTACTGATATCAATAACTATCATTTTAACTAGTAAAAATTGAATTGTTGATATTAAGAATTAGTATCCTGGAAATAAAACGGCTTGTCATACTGCCAATGGATTCATTGAACTTAAATGGCAATTTTTTTTTCTAAAAAAAAAAAGTGTAATTGTTGTATGTTGTTGCCGTATGGCAAGATATCATAAAGGACCTTAAAATAAAAAAAAAAAATCAAATTTTCTTTTTACAGCACTTCAAGTTAAGCCATTCTAAGAAAATAAAAAGAGTCGAATATTTTTTTCTATAGGTCTATCTTTCTGCGGTACAGGGATATTACATTTTAGCTCTGGGCTAGAACCATACTAAAACAAAAAATAAATGTAGAATTCTATTCTAGTGGGTTACACAACAATAACATGGTAGTCTGTGTTTTCTTTCACCCTAGAAATGGTTGCTCCTTTCTTTGTGTTTAAGCAGGATTAAGAAGAACAGTCCTATGCCGTGGTACAACGAGCACATTCAAGAGAGAAGCCCAGAGAATGGAGGACAGCTGGAAGAAAACAAAACTAGAGGTATTTCACATTGCATGAAAGGATAGTGTCTCCAATTACTGAAAGCTCCTGAAAATGGCAATATCTGTTAACTTGAATACCTTCTTAAAAGAAAACGAGCACAACCCTTAGTATATATTTAACATAGTGGCTTAATCAACAAGTAATAAAGCAAGAATAGGTTTAGACATCGCAACAGCACAACATGGGTTTATGAGAGTAATGGGTCTCATTCACTAATAATTGCATGGATTATTTTGTATTTCGCACAGGAGAACTTCTCACGAAAAATCTCGCCTAATTCACAACACGTTCGTACGCAAATTAAATTCTTCTTAACCTCGTTCTAGTGTATTGGAGTATTCTAACGCCTTGTTCACACGAAGACGCGGTTTTTGAAACCGGGTCCCAGAGTGGATAAATCTGAAAATGACACACTTGCGTTTTTGTGTGTACAGCCAATCCGTATATTTTGTGAAACGATGATGTCATCACCCCACGTCTCGACATCACGCAACAACAACAACAGTCTACATGCTTGTGTTGGTGCTGCAGAAGCTACGGAGCCTCTTTTATTTCATTATTTATTATTTACTTGAATGTATTTTTTATTCTATTTCTTTAATTTACTTCTTTATTTATTTATATTTTCTTTCTTATGCTATGATGCTTGTATGTTGTCTGATCATTTCATATTTTGCAGGTTGTTTATATTGTTCAATAAAGTTCTTAGTAAAAAAAAAAGAAGCTACTGCGCCTATTATTATTATATACAGCGCACAAGGTTTATGCGCATTCTCCAAGTCTTCTTCTCCGTTTTTAGTGTACTCTGTGGCAGAATTACAGCGCCACATACTGGTCTGGCATGTATACTACATAGTTTTGAGTCGGTTTCAGTGGTTTCGTGTGTACGCAAATATTTCTTGAGGCAAATTTTTTTTGTCAAACGTGCCGCTGTTTGCAGATGCGCTCTCACCCGATCCTTGAGTAATGCCAACTGTGCCGTTCACACCTGGGGTCTCATTTATAAAACGGTGCGTAGCATCCCTTCTAAAAGTGTGCGTGCGCCTGAAAGCCAAAAATATTCAGACATATAAATGTGTGTGTACGCCAGAACCTGCGCTAAATTCCCTTTATAAACCCAGTCAGTGGAAGATTGTGAACATGCGTCTCCTCCCCGAAATAACCATCCAACCATATTGACACAACGTGAGGTCGTATTTATTTTTTAACGTGCGAAAATTTCAGACGAGAATTTCGGACTCAGTGCAAGGGCCTTTACTCAGAGAAACCACGCAGCTGAAGCTATAACGCAGCTTTTCTTACTCTTTAACTGTATATAGGATTTATTTATATATCGAACTAATCCAAGATGGCGTGTTTCTGTTTGTCTCGTCTAATGTTTCGTCTAAAACTTTTAAATAGTTTTTAATCAGTCTGCCTTTCCATATATTTTTACTTTTTTTGATTTGCTTCTTTTCGCAACCTGCCTCACTTATTGTGAAATGGATCTAATATTTTTATTACCTAACTGAATTGAACTGCATTCAGAGGCTGGCCTGTTGGCTAGCTTGCTAACTAGCTATTGACCATTGTTTGCCTCTGCTAGCGGTCTTTACCACGGTTCTGCCTGCATCAGCTTTTGGTTCGAACGGTGTTGGCCGGTCTGTGCAGTACGCTACCAAATTGGCGCATGTCACGCGTCGGGTTGTGTTCCCTCCCGCATCGCTGAATTTACTGATTTCAGCGCAGCTTTACCTTGTCGGCCTGCCTGGACCTTCTATTGTCGCCGCAGAGCCCTTCTGAGCCATTGCGGCTGATCTGCCGGCGTGGTCGTCGAAGCTTTGTCCGTTTCCCTAGGCCCGCTAGCCTCGGCCATCACAGCTACTTTGTCGGCCTACCTGGACTTTCGGTTGTCGGCGCGGAGCCCCGCTGGGCCAATGTGGCTGATTTGCCGGCGTGGTCATTGAGGCTTCATCTGTTGTCCTCGGCTCGCTAGCCGCGGCCATCGCAGGCCTGCCTGGACCTTCTGTTGTCAGCGTAGAGCCCCGCTGAGCTATTGCGGCTGATCTACCAGCGTGGTCATTGAAGCTTTGTCCACTATCCTCGGCCTGCTAGCCTTGGCTACTGCAGGCTTTTCCTTATCGGCCTGCCTGGACCTTCTGTTGTCGGTGCAGAGTTCTGTTGGGCCGTTGCGGCTGACTGCACACGACCGCCGGTGTGTGCGGTCGTCGAAGTTTCGTCCGTTGGCCTTGGCCTGCTAGCCCCGGACTGCTGGCACTCTGGGTGTCGTGCCTTGTGATCTTCTAGTGCAGTGCCCATTGAACTGTTGCCTCGTTGCTGCTTATCGGATGCTGATTACTCGGCTTCACTATTGACGCTTGCAGGTCTGTTTGTTTATATGGTATTATTTGGTATTTTATTTTTATCCTGTTTACCTGTTAGGCCTTAGGTTTCCTGTGTTTTTTTTTTTTGTGCTGTTTTGCCCCTTTTCTTATTTAAATATGCCTTGTATGATGTTGTTTAGGTTAGCTATTATTGTTTTACTTTATTGTAGAGTCCCCAGTCCCTCTTAACAAGTCTCTGATAGCTCCTTTGTTTCACCCCCCACATATGCAGAGACTTCGCCAGGTTAAACTGGTGTTTTTAGAGATGTAATTTCTCTTTTTATTACTCAACGCCTGGGTCTACCTCCACTGAACTCAAATTTTAAAATACCCTTGGCGATATATTATACCTTCAATTTACTCCACCATCGTTCGGAAACCTGTTCCTATTATTCTTTTTACCCAATGTACTAGAAGACCAGTTCTGAATGCGCTTAGTCTGACACTTATTTTACTTCTTCTTTGTTCCTCTGGTGATGTAGAGTTAAACCCAGGTCCTGTAGTCCCCAGTATTACACCTATTCCCCAGGCGCTCTCATTTGTTGACTTTTGTAACCGGAAAAACCTTGGTTTCTTGCATGTTATCAGAAGTCTCCTTCCTAAGTTTGATTTATTCACTGCTCTAGTACATTCAACTAACCCTGATGTCCTAGCCGTGTCTGAATCATGGATCAGGAAAGCCATTAAAAATTCTGAAATTTCCATTCCTAACTACAACATTTTTCGCCAAGATAGAACTACCAAGGGAGGCGGAGTTATAATTTATTGCAGAGCTAACTTACAGAGTTCTGTCATACTGTCCAGGTCTGTGCCCAAACAGTTTGAGCTTCTACTCTTAAAAATCCATCTCTCAAGAAATAAGTAGCTCACTGTCGCTGCCTGTTACAGACCTCCCTCAGCTCCCAGCCATGCTCTGGATGCTATATGTGAATTGATTGCCCCTCATCTTTCTTCAGAGTTTGTGTTGTTAGGTGATTTAAAATGGGATAAGCTAAACGCACCGGCTGATCTTTAATCCAGGATAGATGCTCTCAATCTTACACAAATCATTAATGAACCTACCAGGTACAACCCTAAATCCGTAAATGCGGGTACTATCATTGATATAATTCTGACTAAGATGCCCTACAATTATACCTCCTCTGTTTTCGACCAGGATCTGAGCGATCATTGCTTAATTGCCTGTGTTCGAAATGGGTTTGCGGTCAAACGATCACCCCTTTTCACTGTTAAACGTTCTTTAAAACATTTCTGTGAACAGGCTTTTTTATTCGAGTTGTCTCGGGTGTCCTGGAAGGATATTGATCTTATCCCGTCAGTAGATGATGCCTGGTTTTTCTTTAAAAGTACTTTTCTCACCAAATTAAATAAGCATGCTCCTTTTAAAAAACTGAGAACTAAGAATAGATTAAGCCCTTGGTTCACCCCAGATTTAGCTGCTCTTAATCAACATAAAAATATCTTGTGGCGCACTGCACTAGCATCAAAAAGTCCCTGAGATATGCAACTTTTTAGGGAAACAAGGAACAATATACACAATCAGTTAGAAAAACAAAGGCTAGTTTTTTTAAACAGAAACTGTCATCCTGTGGTACAAATTCCAAAAAGTTCTGGGACACTATAAAGTCTATGGAGAATAAGAGCATCTCCTCCCAGTTGGCCACTGCATTAAAGCTTGGAAATACTGTTACCACAGATAAATCTATGATAATCCAAAATTTTAATAAGCATTTTGCTGCGGCTGGTCATGCTTTTCATTTGGCTACTCCTATCCCGGCCAAGAGCTTTGTGCCTCCCACAGCAACTTGTTCAAGCCCTCCTAATTTTTCCTTTACACAAATCCAGACAGCTGATGTTTTGAAAGAGCTGCTAAATCTGGATTCTTATAAATCTGCTGGTCTTGACAATCTGGACCCTTTCTTTTTAAAACTATCAGCCGAAATTATTGCAACCCCGATTACCAGCCTATTCAACCTCTCTTTTGTATCGTGTGAGATCCCTAGAGACTGGAAAGCTGGTGCGGTCATCCCCCTCTTTAATGGGGGAGACACTCTAGATCCAAATTGTCATAGCCCTTTATCTATCTTGCCATGTCTTGCTAAAATCTTCGAAAGCCAAGTTAATAAACAGATTACTGAATATTTTGAATCCCATCGCATTTTCTCTGCTATGCAATCTGGTTTTCGAGTTGGTCATGGATGTACTACAGCTACGCTTAAGGTACTTAACGATATTTTAACCTCTATTGATAGGAGACATTATTGTGCAGCCATCTTCATCGATCTTGCCAAGGCGTTTGACTCTGTAAACCATCGTATTCTTATCGGCAGACTCAATAGCCTTGGTTTCTCAAGTGACTGCCTTGCCTGGTTCTCCAACTACTTCTTAGATAGAGTTCAGTGTGTAAAATCGGAGGGTCTGCTGTCCAGTCCTCTTGCAGTCTCTATGGGGGTGCCCCAAGGTTCAATTCTTGGGCCAACCCTATTTTCTATATACATTAATGATGTTGCTAGCGCTGCTGGTGATTCGCTGATACATTTGCATGCAGACGACACCATTTTATATACAGCCGCCCCTCTTTGGATTGTGTGTTAATTAACCTTCAAACTAGTTTTAATGTCATACAATAAGCTTTTTGTGATCTCCAACTGCTTTTAAATGCTAGTAAGACCAAATGCATGCTTTTTAATCGAACACTGCCCATAGCTGCCAACCAGACTACCATCACTACTCTTGACGGGGCTGATTTAGAATATGTGGACTCTTACAAATATCTAGGTGTGTGGTTAGACTATAAACCTAATTTTCAGATTCACATTAACTATCTCCAATCCAAAATTAAATCTAGAATCGGCTTTCTATTCTGTCACAAAGCATCCTTCACTTATGCTGCCAAATATGCCCTTGTAAAACTTACCATGAAGTGGTTTCAACTTTTCTGTAAATAACTTCGCAGAGATCCTTGATTTCAGAAACAATTAGACTTTATTCCTGAACGCCGCTCCGTTCCATAGAACGGCGCTCAAACAAAGCCGAGTGATTCCTGCAGGGTAATTACTCTAACTCTCTGGCCATCCGGCCCACTGGCGCTCCCGAGTCTTTTTGGGTTCAGAGTTATATACATACATCATCTTCCATAGAAGGTAACACACCCTATAGATAGTTTTGGGTGAAGGTTTTGTACCATGTGACATACTGAAATAACACTCTGTTGTCTCAGCCTTCTCCTCTTACAGTCACCCCAGCATTTTAGGCCTTGCAGTCTTTCAAAGTCACAGAGTCCTATTAGAGGACTCATACAAGAAATAATTGTGTATTCTTATAAGGCTAAATTACTTGTTTTGTAAATAATAAAATCTTCAACACCATCCTACCAATCTTTGATTTTGACGATGTTATTTACAAAATAGCCTCCAAAACTCTACTTAGTAAACTGGATGTAATTTATCATAGTGCTATCCGTTTTGTTACCAAAGCCCCATACACTGCTCATCACTGTAATCCGCCGAATCCATTGGTTCCAAGTCATTTATAAGTCCTTATTGGGCATATCCCCGCCCTATCTCAGCTCCCTGGTAACCATAGCAACGTCCACCCGTATTATGTGCTCTAGCAGGTATATTTTACTTGCTGTCCCCAAAGCTTATACTTCTTTTGGTCGCCATTCCTTCCAGTTCTCCGCTGCCTATGACTGGAATGAATTGCAAAAATCCTTGAAACTATAGGTTCCTATTTCCCTCACTAACTTTAAGCATCAGCTGTCAAAGCTGTTTATTGATCACTGAACCTGTTTATAGCCTTAGTGTATATTGTGTAATTTATTTGTTACCATGGGCTATCTATTGTCCTACTTTTTTTAATTATATTGTATTTTGTACTATATATTGCTTTTTGTATATGGATTGGTTTATTGATTGTTTGTTTATTTATTTCTATGTGTATTTCTGTGTTGTTGTTTTCGTCGCACTGTTTTGCTTTGTCTTGGCCAGGTCGCAGTTGTAAATGAGAACTTGTTCTCAACTGATTTTATCTGGTTAAACAAAGGTTAAATTAAAAATTAAAATATGATGTAATGTATTTAAGATTAAGTTAAATTGTATTATTTAATAATTTTATTATATAGCCTAATTTTATATATGGATTATATAAAATAATTACTGCACCATACTTCAATATTGTCACGGAACGCACAACAGCGCCTCCTCCTGGGATCACTAGGTCCCTCTCTCCTGCATACTAGGACTTCCCTTCCCTTCTTCCACCCCTGTTGATTATCTCATCATCATTGCATTAGGATCACCTGTGTACCCTCAGCTCCCCTTTATTTGGACTGCTCTGCTCTTTGTTCTTTGTGAAGTCTTGTTTTACCAATCCTCTGTCACAGTTTGTATCTCTTGTTGCTCAGTACTTTGATTTGTTCTTGTGTATTTGAACTTGGATTTTGGACTCGTTTGTGAACCTCTGCTGCCTGCCTCTTACCACTGCCTGTTTGACTACGATTCTGGATTGCCCTTTACAAGATTTGAGTTTGTGTCTCTTTGTTCTCAGTTTGTCTACTCCTTTAATAAATCCCTGCAAATGGATCCGACTGTCTCTGCCTCAGTGTCACAGAAGACTTCACCACACCAGGATCCAGCAGATCTCAGTCGACTGGCCTCCGAGGTATCTAATCAAGCCAATGTACTCACTGCCCATCAGCAACAGCTGGTAAAACTAACCAATCTCACAGAGAAGCTCGCCAGAACTGTTCAAGCTATATCGTTGCCTAACGCGACTGAGAACCAAGCTTCGAATCCAGCCGCACCCGCTTCTGCACCTCCAGTCGTGAGTAACAACCCCTCTCAACCCAAATTATCTCTTCCGGAAAAATTTAATGGCTCACCCTCTGCTTGTAAGGGATTTCTGTTGCAGTGCAGTTTGTATTTTGACCAGCAATCACAGTCCTACTCTACTGATGGGAGCCGCGTGTCCTTCATCTGTTCCCTACTCACTGGTCGAGCTCTGGAATGGGCTACTGCACTCTGGTATGGAGGTCAGCTCTCTTTCCCATCTTATAACGAATTTCTGACTCAATTTAGAGAAGTGTTTGAGCACTCAGCGGGCGGAAAGGATCCAGGTGAACTACTGCTCACGTTACGCCAGGGAAATTCGACTGCAGCGGACTACACGCTCTCTTTCCGCACCCTTGCTGCCCAAACTGGATGGAGGGAGGAACCTCTTAAGCTCATTTATCGCAAGGGACTCAACCCAAACCTCCAAGGAGAGCTGGCGTGTCGCGATGACGGTAAAACTCTAAATCAAATTATGGAGCTTGCTATCCGCCTGGACAATTTGTTACGCTCCCGACTCACACCTCTCAGATCCAGTTCTCTTGAGTATCCTCTCCCCAACGCGGAGTCGGAACCTATGCAGATTGGCTACACACGTCTTTCCACGGCGGAGCGGGAGAGGAGACGCCGTAATCATCTCTGTATGTACTGTGGAGAAGCAGGACATCTGAAGGCCACCTGTCCGGTTAATCCAGCTCTCAAGAATTCTGCTACGGTGAGTGCTAATCGTTCTTCTAAACTGTTCTCTGTGGAAAGTTCTCTGAAATTTAATGGACAAGATTTTGACATAAAGGCCTTGATTGATTCGGGAGCTGCCGGAAACTTTATTGATCTTACTTTTGCCAAGTCTCATGGTGTTTCTCTCCTCGCATGTGAGTCCGGTGTTACCGTGGAGGCCCTGGATGGACGCCCCCTAGGGTCAGGAGAGGTTCAGTACATCACCCAACCCCTCACACTAGACTTCGGGAAGCAGCACACTGAGACCATCCAATTCTTCACTATTCACTCACCCGGGCATCCAGTAATTCTAGGACTCCCATGGCTGGAGAAATATAACCCCCAAATTTCCTGGTCCGAGGGGAGAATTTCTCAGTGGTCCGAATTTTGCCAGATCAATTGCAAGGCAGCTGTCCAAGGTACTGAATTCCACAACATTCCCCTTACGGGAGTGGATTTTCTGAATATTCCCTCTGAGTATCATGATCTCGCTCTGGCTTTCAGCGAAACTAAGGCCTCTCACCTCCCTGCTCATCGTCCTGGCGATTGTGCCATTGAGCTTTTACCTGGGGCTATAATCCCACGCGGAAGAGTGTATCCACTGTCACAACCCGAGACTGAGGCTATGAAGGCGTACATTGACGAGCAGCTGGCCAAGGGTTTTATTACCACCTCTACATCCCCGGCCTCTGCCGGATTCTTTTTCGTCAAGAAGGATGGGGGTCTTCGGCCGTGCATTGATTATCGTGGTCTTAACGAGGTAACAATCAAGTATCGCTATCCTCTTCCACTTGTCCCAGCAGCTTTGGAGATGCTCCGCACTGCCCGCTACTTTACCAAGCTGGATCTAAGAAACGCATACAACCTAATTCGCATACGAAGTGGAGATGAATGGAAAACTGCGTTTTCGACAACTTCCGGGCACTATGAATACCGGGTTATGCCGTTTGGCCTGTCCAATAGTCCTTCCGTTTTTCAGGCTTTTGTTAACGAGATTTTCCGGGACATGTTGCATCTGAAAGTTATTGTATACATTGATGACATTCTGATTTTCTCTGATTCCCTAGAAGAACATGTCCAGGATGTTCGTGCAGTTCTCAAGCGTCTGATTGAGAACCAACTCTATGCCAAGCTGTCCAAGTGTGAGTTTCATCAGACACGCATCTCCTTCCTGGGCTATGTCATCAGTGCGGACGGAGTCCTTATGGATGACAATAAGGTCGAAGCTGTGATTAACTGGCCCCAACCATCTTCTGTTAAAGAGCTGCAGCGCTTTCTGGGCTTTTCTAATTTTTACCGCAGATTCATCCGCAACTTCAGTGTGATTGCAGCTCCTCTCACCTCTCTGCTTCGAGGGGGAGGTAAATGTTTCAAGTGGACAGCGGATTGTACTGGGGCCTTTGCTCAACTCAAGGAGAGGTTTACCTCCGCTCCTATTCTCCATCACCCAGATCCAGAGAGGGAATTCATCGTGGAAGTGGATGCATCTAACACAGGTGTGGGGGCAGTGTTATCACAGCGTCATGGTAATCCAGCTAAGATGTCTTCTTGTGCTTTCTATTCTCGCAAACTCAATTCTGCTGAAAGGAATTATGATGTGGGTGATCGCGAGCTTCTGGCCATGAAGACCGCCTTTGAGGAGTGGAGGCACTGGCTGGAGGGAACCCGTCAACCGTTCACTGTGCTCACTGATCATAGGAATCTGGAGTATATCAGGTCAGCTAAACGTTTGAATTCTCGCCAGGCTCGTGGGTCTCTGTTTTTCTCAAGATTTGATTTCAGGATTACCTACAGACCGGGCTCACAGAATGGCAAAGCTGACGCCCTTTCCCGCCAGTTCGATGGACCAGCCGAGGAATCTAAACCTGAACCCATTATCCCCACGGCCCTCATTGTGGCTCCCGTTCAATGGGACATCATCTCTGAAATCACCACTTCACTAAGTAAACATCCCGCTCCGCCAGAATGCCCTGCTGATCGCCTCTTTGTTCCACCAGATCTCCGCCACCGTGTGCTCCAATGGGTTCACTGCACTCCCAGCGCAGGTCATCCAGGTATTGCAGCTTCCATTCAGTTAGTCTCAAACCGCTTTTGGTGGGGTTCTCTTCAGTCTGACGTTATCAAGTTTGTTCACCAATGGTCTGTCTGTAATACTGTGAAGACCTCTCATCTCAAGCCCGCAGGATTGCTACAACCTCTGCCTGTACCACAGCGTCCCTGGTCCCACATCGCTGTGGACTTTGTAACGGATCTACCTCCATCTCAAGGATTCACTACCATCCTCTCCGTGGTGCATCGTTTCTCTAAGTCCTGCCGTTTCATCCCCCTGTCCGGTCTACCCACGGCTTTACAGACTGCAGAGGCTTTATTCAACCAGGTTTTCCGTCTGTTTGGCCTGCCTGAGGACATTGTGACTGATCGTGGTCCCCAGTTTACCTCCCGTGTCTGGAGAGAATTGTGTGCTAAATTAAACATCAATGTCAGTTTAACCTCTGGTTACCATCCCCAAGCCAATGGGCAAGTTGAACGCCTTAACCAGGACTTAATTCGTTTCCTGAGAACTTACTGCCACCAGAATCAGCAGGATTGGAGTCGTTTTCTGGCCTGGGCGGAGTATGCCCAGAATTCCCTGATAAAACCTGCCACTGGTCTAACACCCTTTCGATGTGTTTAGGTTTCCAGCCCCCCCTTTTCCCGTGGGCCGGGGAGCCGTCCGAGCTCCCAGCAGTAGATGCCTGGCTCCGGCGCAGCGAGGCAACTTGGGATGCTGCTCACGTCCATTTGCAGCGCGCCATTCGTCGTTATCAGCATCAGGCGGATCGAAGGAGGCGTGAGGGTCCCAGATACCGACCCGGCCAGTGGGTGTGGCTTTCCACTCGAGACCTTCGTCTCAAGCTCCCATGCAAGAAACTCTCTCCTCGTTTCATTGGACCATTCAAGATACTCCGTCAGATAACTCCTGTTTCTTTTCGTTTGTTACTCCCTGCTCAGTACAAAATCTCACCCACCTTTCATGTATCCCTTTTCAGACCAGCAGTTGCCCCCAGGAGGGAGAGGAACCGGGAGGAGGTCGCTGCTGTTCAGACTCCCCCCATTGAAGTGGACGGCGCGGAGGCTTTCCGGGTGCGAGAGATCCTTAACTCCAGACGTCACGGCGGGGTTTTGCAATATCTCATTGACTGGGAGGGGTACGGTCCCGAAGAACGTTCCTGGGTCAGGTCTCAGGATATCCTGGATCCCACATTAATTGCTGCCTTCCACCAGGACCACCCCGACCTACCTGCTCCAAGACCTCGTGGAAGACCCCGTCGTCGGCCAGGTCCTCGCTTCCGGAGCCGCTCGCAGGGGGGGGGCTCTGTCACGGAACGCACAACAGCGCCTCCTCCTGGGATCACTAGGTCCCTCTCTCCTGCATACTAGGACTTCCCTTCCCTTCTTCCACCCCTGTTGATTATCTCATCATCATTGCATTAGGATCACCTGTGTACCCTCAGCTCCCCTTTATTTGGACTGCTCTGCTCTTTGTTCTTTGTGAAGTCTTGTTTTACCAATCCTCTGTCACAGTTTGTATCTCTTGTTGCTCAGTACTTTGATTTGTTCTTGTGTATTTGAACTTGGATTTTGGACTCGTTTGTGAACCTCTGCTGCCTGCCTCTTACCACTGCCTGTTTGACTACGATTCTGGATTGCCCTTTACAAGATTTGAGTTTGTGTCTTTGTTCTCAGTTTGTCTACTCCTTTAATAAATCCTGTAAATAAATATTGATATATATAATTAATATAACTATTCAATATGGTCGTGTTAGAATGAAATATAACTTCTTTAACACAATTATAAGGTTGTACAGAGTTAGTGCTCTTTGCATTTGTGTGGTTTCAGTTGTTCCTATATTTTTTTGTAAATTTAGAATAAATTATATTATGAAATTTTTGGTGAATCAGAATTGTTCTTAGATTTGTTCATGCATATTTCATGCACAAATTGTGTATGCGTGCTTAGTGAATAAGACCCATTGACTTTATGATTTACTATACTTACAAGATTGATACTTTTAGAAAGAAAATTATAACCATGCAAACATCTAATACAGTATCAAAATAGACAGTGATAGGGGAAGAATTGTATAAACTGGTCAAATCAACTAAGTAAACTTATAGCACCATCACAGATAGAATGTATATCTATGTATGAGACTATGTATGTATGTTTCTTTCTTTACAAACAGAACAAATTACTGAAAATATCTGCATGTATTGTTAAACTGTTTGTAAAATGTATTATCTGGTTACTGTTAAGAATAACAGCATCACTTGATCTGTGTGAATGACAAATTTTATTTAATTTTTTTGTGCTCGTCACCAGTAAATAACTGAATATGTGAAAGTAGAGCGTAATTTCAAAATAACATTCAGATTACAGTTATCATGTTAAAAATAATTAAATGGTAATTAATAATCCAAGGTAAATAATAATAACTTTAAAACTCTCTCAAATAGTTATGATTTATAAGTATCAATTGTGATCAGTGTTTGAGTACACCCCTCAGAAATATTAGATCCAACCCCAGAAGCTTGATCCTATCAGTCTAACAGAGAAAGCCATGAAATACCAGAAAGCAGGGATGGAGTTTGAAGTTTGAAGCTCGAACTTTGTTGGCTTAGTCTGAACTTCATCCCTACTTTGTCTTTACTTCGTCTGAATGTAGTCAGAACTTCGACTGTCCAGCATGCATCCAACAAGTGTTGGTATACCAAAACAAAATCAATGGACAGTAAATGCTTCACAACATTGAAATGGTGACATTTTTCTCTTATCTCTGACTTTTGAAGACAAATATCCCTTGAGACCACACAATCGTAACATTAAACAACAATAGCAAATACTACAAGAGCAAGGAAAACTAGAATGTACATTTCCTGAAGAAAATGTGAGTGGTGCTTGCAGTGGCAAAACTCGGCACTCGGTTGCTAGGGTGTGGCTACACAGTTACCATGGTGATATTTACAGACTGATTTCCCAACCGAAACAAACGAGCCCACCTCCATGTCTACACGATGTTCTGGTGCTGAGATATACGTTATTCATGTGTTTGTACGTTTGCTAGGGTACTCTTCATGGTTACTAGGGTTTGCTTATACAGTTTATGGGTTAATATTTAAAAACTGTTTGCCAGTCTGAGTCGAAAAATGCCAACTCTGTGTTTCTACAATGTTCTGGTGCTGAGATTTTGCTTGTTAATGTTGTTTAATGGTTGCTAGGGTCCTGTAACTGGTTGCTACGGCGTGGCTATGAAGTTATGTCACTACTTATTGGCTATTAATAGGCCGAGTCAAAAGAGCACAACCAGAAGTCTCTCTGACCTTCTGATCCAAAGATATGATCTTACAAATTTTGTGCCAATGTTAACCTCTTAAGCACCAGGACCATTTTTGGGGATTTCCGCCTGGATTTGCCTACCCAAATTGAAAAGCCTCCCATTCACACATACTTTGGGCTAAAAACAAAATTTTTGTGTCATTTTACAGGAAACCCTTTGCAGTTTCATAAAACAGTGCTAAAAGTGATAAACATTTAAGTATATGTTGTCTGAGCTGTAATAACCCCCCCAAAAAACAGGCGCTTTTTGATTTTTTAATTTTAAATAAATTTTTGAAAGTGCATAACTCAGCCCCTGTGTCCTCTCGAAACATACAGACAAGTGTTGTTGTTTCCTCTAGATGTCAACAAACACTGGAAAAAAGAATTTTTTCTCTATAATAAAAAATGAAAAAGATATTCATATTAATCTGAAGGTAGGAATATTACCTTTTTTATATGTAATTTCCACCTAGCCAAATCTATACTCTGTTCATACCTATATATAGTGGTATTTATGCAATATTTCAGTGTCATTTTACAGAAAACCCTTTGAAATTATATAAAACACTGCTGAATGTGATAAATATTATAGTATATGTTGTCTGTGCTATAATAAACAAAAATAAAAAAATAGGCGCTTTGTAATTTTGATCATTTTATTCTTTCAGAAAATATTTTTTTTTTAATTTTACAAAATATTTGCCTAAAATATGTGGTCTAATACAGTCTACAACAGAATCCTCATCCTCCAGATGTATTTCATTCATTATATGGGCATTAGTTTTGTCACTTCACCTCAACATCACCGGCTAGCCTCCTCTGATGCCCGCTGTGCCAGCTGTGCCAAGATGTGCCATCAGCCACATCTTCAATCTTCAATAGAAACTGAAACATAGAATCACTGTTTATACATAGTTTCTGCACTGTAATAATAGCCATTTGATTTCACAATATCAAAATGTAGATTTACTGAAATGACCATTTTTTCAACGTATCCAAAGTGAAACTAACTATATCACACTTTGACTAAAATGTTTGACATTTATTTTCAGATAATAGTTTATCTGATTGGTTGCTGTTCTTTCACATTTCAAACTAGCAATAACTTTATCAAAAAAATGTATGTAAACATTGTAAAAGGTTACCTACCTAAACGCAGCGCGTCTTGAGATCGCCATTGGCACTCCAAACTTCTCCAAATCCTCCATTTAGAAACAAGTTGCACTTTCAAAGATCGGGTTTATCAATGTCATCGATGCTTTTATGTTTCTAGATGCAATTATATAAATCAAAATAGTTCTCAAACTTATATAAACTCGCGCTACAGTCATCAGAGACCCTGCTCGCGTTCAAAACAGGATATGGACACGTTTGAGTTGCGCACACAGCCCCGGTCAGCCAGTGTTGCACAGTAAAGGGTCCACCTAATATTTTTACCGCAAGAAAAGTTCCTACTAGATTTCTAAGCTGAATGGATCGACCTTAGGCAGCTGGATCTCTGTTACAGGACGCATACGCAGATGGCTTGAAGATCCGGTGTTTTGCGCTCAGAGCGCATCTCCTCTCAGTTCATTCGGAACGGGTTTTCTGACCAACGAAAGCTCACAGAAACGTGAAAATGGTCTTATTTGAAAGAAAACATCCTAATCTAAAAGTTGATATAGATTATGTGGCTGTTTTCGGCTGATTGAAGACGACATCGGAGCAGGCATGTGAGACTTTTATCTGTCATTTTGTTTTATTTTATTTTACTGCGCGATTCTTTTGAAGATATTTCGGTCTATGATTGTCTCACAACAGTGGCGTATCCAGGACATTTTTTGGGGGGTGGCCAAGATGGGACACAAAGCTAGTTTGGGGTGGCCATGGCATAGCGAAGTTTAATGCGTATACGTACGCAGCCGACCATGGTTCGAATCCTGGTCCTTTGCTGCATGTCACATCCTCTCTCTCCCATGATTTCCTGTCTCATAACTGTCAAATAAAAGTGTCTATCCTGTTAAAAACAATCCTAACCACCTATCACAGTCCTCAAGTATCTCTGGTTATTTTTACATGTCTATTTTTAATCAGTAATTATGGTCAGGATAGGGTAAACATTTTCTAAGAGCTATTTTCTTGTAGTGAATTAAAATCCTTGTCTCGTTTGATTAAAGTTAGACTAGAGTAGCAAAATTAAACTGCTCTTAACTCATCCTATAGAATAACATGTATCAGTCATCAGCTCATCATCTGTGTCACCTCTATTGTTACCTGTGTTTGCTTAACTAATTAAGGCACCATCTTGTGGTTACATAAAAACACAGAAATCCATCAGGATAAACCAAAATGCTTAAAGATAGGACCTTATTAAAAAGTGTATCTGTAAAAGCAAAAGAAAAACTAAGCTTGTAAGGAAAAAACATAAATATTTGTTGTTCTTTACATGCTTAGTTTGTTATTATTTAGCTTAGATATAATTTGTTAGAGATTTTTAATTTGAATTTCTTAGTTTGTTCTTTGCCAGGTGTGTTTTTATTTAACCACAAAAGGGGACTTAAACTAGTAAAGCAAACATGGGTAACAATACAGGTAACCCAGATGATGGCCTGATGACTGAATAATGTCATTTGGATGTCTTGTGATGTATGAAAATGTGCAAAAAGTGTTTTTTAACCCAGACAGTATTCATGTCCAAGGCCCTGATGAAGGTATAAATTGAAACGTTGGCTTTGATTCAGCATACATTATTTAAATCAAACAGTTAAGACTTAGAATCATAAATGGTCAAGATGCTTCTTCATAAATTAACTTGCCATTTTTTGAATGCAATTTGCTCTGCCTATTTATACGTCTAAAAAAATATGTGGACTGTGTGTGAAGATGAGCTAATTGATACAAACAAAAATCCCTTTTAAACAGCCCTTAAATCACAGAGGAAATAAATAAGTCACAGCTTGTTCTTGTGTTATAACTTAAATCTAGACTTTCACACTATATTTCACTCACTGGTTGGCCAAAAATATAACATTAGCTCTATTGAACACACACACATCTGCAAAAAAAACACCCTCAGTCTTCAGTCCAGAAAATAGTGTTCGTGGCGGTGTAACGAGTGGAAATAAGGTGTGGCCCCTTTAAGAGCTGCGCGCGCCCTCTTCAACTGTCTGCACTCTTAACTTGGTTTGCAGGCTGCTAAGCTAGCTAGTACCGTGTAGTTCGACTTTTTCAGTTTTCCTACACATTCAGAGGGAACTACGATATAACTAAACATTAAATTACCATACCTCTCAATCTACAGATTCCAGTGTTTTTATCGTTGTTGTATTGTTGCTGTTGTAACTGTGACCGTCCTCCTGTTTCACGGAGCAGCAGCAGCCAGCGCGCTCATCTCGTGGGTCACCTGACCTGCATGGTCACACGTCCGCTGAGCAGAAATCAGCTCTCACAGCCTCAGTACGACCATTACGGTGTTCGTTAAAAATGTAAAACTGGCCCTAAATCAGTTGATCAGCTGTCATCATTGATTGACAGCATTTCTCTTGTTTCTTGTGTTGACGAACTTTTCCAACTACCTATCAGATCTGGGGTGGCCACAGGGGTGGCCAATGAGCTTTCAGGGGTGGCCCTGGCCACCCCAGGCCACCCCCTAGAATCGCCACTGTCTCACAATGTAATAACCTACATCGACAGATTCCTTAGAATGAGAGCTTTATTTCTATGTAAGTTTTGACTGTTTTATGAAATATATAAAAAATAAATATTTGTAAAAATAATTCTTCGCAATCACAAAGCGGAAATTTTTGCCTGGGACCAATGCATATTTAAGCTAATATTTTAAGTTGATATGTATCATAAAAACGAAAGTGATGGTATTCTTTGTAAAGTTTAGATTCTAAGCTTTCAAATGATACCATGAATTGCTTTATACCTTATATGGAAGTCTGTAAAAAGAACGTACGAACATCATAACAAGGTGTTTGCCCCCGGTACCGGGGGCTCTGGTTTTTAAGAGGTTAAGTCTATGGAACTTTTTTCGGCCGATTTATCGCCCGCCAGACAAACATCGTACACCCGATCGCTTATAAAAGACAAACAACACCTCTCCTCAATAAACCGGTCGATTTGACACCTCATTCATGGGTCTACGACACACTGGGGGAGGAGTAGCGTGCCGAAGTTGAAGTATGAGCAACAACAATAGTGATGTCTTGCCTTTGGCAAGCACCACTAATGATACGTACTATAATGATTAAATGGTTAAAATGTATAATAAATGGTTTTATAATTAAATGTAATAATTAAATGAAAATGATTATATGATTATAAATGAAAAACATAAACAAAAAAATAAAATAAAACACATGTATGGTTGCTCTCTTGAAGCCACACACACACACACACACACACACGCACGCACACACACACACACACACACACACACACACACACACACACACACACACACACACACACACACACACACACACACACACACACACACACACACACACACACACACACACACACACACACACTTGTACATCTATCTTTATGAGGACATTCATTGACACAATGCAATCTCTAGCCGCTTACCCTAACCTTACTCATCACAACTAAGTGCTTAACCCGAACCCTTACCCTAAACCTACCCTTAACCCAATTATAACCTTATCCCTAAAACCAAGTCTGAACCCTCAAACAGGCCTTTAAAGGGGTCTCAGAAAGTGAGGCCAAAATGTCCTCACTTTACTCTCTTTGTCCTCACTCCAATGGTCTAAAACTCAAACTGGTCCTCACAAAGATAGTTGTACAAGTACACACACACACACACACACAAACACACACACACACACACACACACACACACACACACACACACACACACACACACACACACACACACACACACACACACACACACACACACACACACACACTAAGAATCCTTAGATAAGCTATGTTTCTTTATGGAAGTCCATTATTAACTTTGACAATGTTTTCTCTTTTTTTATAATTAGTATTTTATTGATTTTTGAACACCACTGTTACATTGTAATCAACCTTGTGGTCAATATTACGATTGACATCTTAACATATCCCATAGTGATGATACATTTTTGAATAAAAAATAAAAGTAAAAACAAAAGAGATAATAGAAATAAGATTAAAAAAAAATTTATAATGATAAAATAAAATCAATATAAATAAATACACATCAGTCAAGTGTACAATTTTATAATAAGCACCATGCTCTCATCTGATAGCAATATATTGAACGTATTTTCCCCATTTCTCCACATATTTTTCTGCCCTGTCATTGATGTTAAAATAAATTTTTTCATATGATGCCACTTTTGCTAATTCCGTGCTCCACTCCTGGAAAGAGGGCTCACCTGGGTTCTTCCAGTTTCTCATTATTATTTGTTTTCCGATCATAATACTGGTCTGAATAAAGTCCGCTGCTTCACAATTCGATGTCATTTGTGGATCATTTAAAACGTACAACCTCGGGCAAAACTCCAAGCTAGTCCGGGTAATGTTTTCAATGCGAACATGAATCTTTAACCAATAGTTCTGAATCCTGGGACATCCCCAGAGAAGGTGAAGAAGAGTCCCTTCCGAGCTGCAGCACTTCCAGCAGTCTGCATTATCCCTCAGCTTCAGTCTAAACAGCCAGTAAAAACGATTAAGAATCTTAAACTGGATTAATCTAATTTTGATGTCTCTTGAAACCCTCCTAATGTTTTCACAAATATGATCCCACTCCTTATGTGTGACACCAATGTTCAAATCTGCCGACCAGGCTAACATTGTTGCATAAGATATGGTAACTGTCTGTTGGAATACCATTGCATAAAATATAGCAGCTTCATGCCCCACACCCATTATCTTCGTAGTCTGAGAGAGAAGGTTTGACTGCTGAGGTTCTATTCCTCTCCCTATGACAGTAACTAACAAGTGACGTATTTGTAAATATTTCCAGAAATTATTTCTGGGCAGATTGTATTCACCAGCCAGCCTTTCAAATGACTTTATATTATCCCTATCATATATATCTGCTAGTGTACTAATTCCTTTTTTAACCCACTCTTTCCATAAAAGGGGATGTTTATTAATACGTAACTTTGGGTTATTCCAAATACAAGATTCGGAATTAAGATAGACATTAATATTAAAGGCTTTTGAAAACTTCTTCCACACATTACAAAGGTTGGATATGATAGGGTGAGATTTTAATCCGGAAGGTATATTGCTAGACAAAGCGTTTATAGGGGTAAGTGGGAGAAACAGGCTTTGTTCAATCTCAAACCAGGGGAGGGCTCTCTCAGGTGGCAGTGTCCACTGTGCAATATGTCTCAGACAGAAGGCATAATGATACAGGACTAGCTTGGGGAGGCCCATGCCACCCTTATTAACTGGCACCTGAAGCCTTTCTAATTTTATCCTAGCACGTTTACCATTCCATAAGAACTTTTTGCAAATTTGGTCAAACCTTTTAAAGTACTTTTGGGGTATAGCAATAGGAAGACATTGAAGCAAATAATTCAACCTCAGGATACAGTTCATCTTCAGGACGTTAACCTTTCCCCATAATGACAGGAATAGTGGTGACCATCTCTCTGTATCTAATGAGATTTTCTTAAACAGTGGGTCCAGATTCTTTTCGATTAATTTATCAATTTGGTGAGGGAAGAGAATGCCAAGATATTTTATACCTTCAGTAGGCCACTGAAACAACCCCGCCTGAAATAAAGTTTTTGGGCAATATAAAGTCAATGGAAGGGCCTCTGACTTAGACCAGTTAACTTTATACCCTGATATCTTAGAAAACGACCCAATGACGTCCAAAAGTGCTGGGACAGATCTGGCTGGGTCTGAAGCAAGCCACAAAATGTCATCCGCGTATAGCAGAAGCTTATGTGTAGATTCATTAATTCGAACTCCCTGAATATTCTGATTCTTGCGGATAGCTGCCGCAAGAGGCTCAAGGGCTAGACAAAAAAGCCCAGGCGATAATGCAGAACCCTGCCGGGTGCCTCTATGAAGTGTGAAATAAGAGGATATCAGACCATTTGTTCTCACTGCGGCCTGTGGGTCTTTATAAAGAATGTCTATCCATCTGAGAAATGTTTGACCAAATCCAAAACTTTTAAGCGTGTGAACCATATACCTCCATTCCAACCTATCAAACGCTTTCTCAGCGTCAAGTGAGATAGCTGCTGTTGGATCGTTGTAGTCCCGCACTGACCACATAATATTTTTAAGACGTCTCACATTATCAGAAGAATTTCTCTGTCTAATAAATCCCACTTGGTCAGGATGGATAAGTGACCCAAGTATTTTATCCAGTCTGTTTGCAAGTATTTTAGATAAAAGTCTACAATCAACAGAAATTAAGCTTATTGGACGATAGCTTTTACAGTCAGTCGGATCCTTTTCTTTTTTAAGTATAAGTGTGATAATTGCTTGGTTTAAGGAGGGAGGTAGTTTGCCAGATTCAAATGCTTCTGTAAGCATATTTTCAAATAATGGTAATATTTCTTCCGCATAACACTTAAACAATTCTCCTGTAAACCCGTCTTGGCCTGGAGATTTACCTGATGGTAGAGCCTTAATTGCATCAAGTATCTCCTGTGAACTAATAGGTAGATCTAAGTCCTCCTGTTGTGAGACATTCAGCTTAGGAAGGTTTAATTTGTTAAGAAATGATGTTATTTCTTTGTCTGTGGCAGTGTTTTCAGATGTATAAAGATTTGTATAGAATTTCTTGAATACATCATTTATTTCCCTCGATTTGGTTGCCAGGCTTCCATCTCCAGTCGTTACTGCAGCGACCGATAATTTTGACTCTTTTTGTTTAATATACCTAGCCAAAAATTTCCCTGCTTTATCCCCCGATTCAAAAATAGTCTGCCTAGCCCTGAACAAAAGGTATTCTGTTTTTTTTTTATATTATAGTATTATATTCGTATTTAAGGTGGGTCAAATCTTTTAAAATAGGTTCAGATATATTCCTTTTTAATTTAGCTTCAATGTTCTTAATTCTCCTTTCTAAATCTATGATATTAGCGGCATTGACCTTTTTCTTATGAGAAGAATATTGAATAATATATCCCCTTAGAAAGGCCTTCATAGCCTCCCAGGCCACAATGGCAGAGGGAGCTGTGGGGACATTGGTCTCCAAATATAGCCTAATCTGTGATCGAAGATCTTCCTTAAAACCCACATCCTGTAATAAAGATGAATTAAACCGCCACATCTGTGATCTTTCTGTTTCCTGATATGGAGTCATTTGTAGTCTGACCATGGCGTGGTCTGTTAACAGAATACTATCAATTTCACAGGACAGTGTGGCGGACAGCAAGGAGCAAGAAATTAGAAAAAAATCTATCCTTGAATAGACTTTGTGGGCTCCTGAATAAAAAGTATAATCTCTGTCCGTTGGGTGGTTCAGTCTCCACACATCTGATAAACCCATAGATGCGAACATTCTCTTAACAAGCAAAACCGAATCAGGCATTCTACTTAATGTTGGTTTACTTTTATCAAGGATTTGATCTAATACAACATTGAAGTCTCCTCCCAGAATTATGGGATATTGTCCCATATCATGCAGCTTACTTTCTAAGTCTACAAAAAAATGAGGATGATCAATATTGGGTGCATATATATTGGCCAGTATCAGCGTATGTCCTTGTACCTCTACTAGTATTATAATTAATCTGCCCTCCTCATCTTTAACCTCCCTCCTGAGCCTGCACTGTAGGCCTTTGTTAATTAATATGGCTACTCCTCGACTTTTAGATGTCCCAGCACTAAAGGACACGTGCCCTACCCAGTCCCTACATAATTTAGCTGATTCCTGGGGACAACAATGTGTTTCCTGTAAGAATACCACATCTTGTTTTTTAGTTTTCAGATGTCCCAGCATTTTCTTCCTTTTAATTGGACAGCCCAGGCCATTCACATTCCAGGTTGAATAACATAATTTCCTCCCACTGCTAGTCATAAGTACTCATAATGTATTTTACTATATAATACTGTCACGTTTTGATGTGTTCTGTTCTGTTTTGTATCTTGTCTTCCCCTGTCTTTTGTGATTTTTGGTTTAGTCCTGTTAGTTTTCCCGCTCCTCGTTTGTGTCAATTTTCTGCACCTGTTTTCAGTTAATTATCTTGTTTGGTTCAGTTCTTTTAAGCCCTGTGTTTTCCCTCAGTGTTTGTCGATCGTCGTCCATGTGTGGTTGTGTGTTTCTGATTTCCTGGAGTTTTGTTCCCGTTTAAGTTTGGAAAGTTTTCAGTTTGTTATTAAAACATTTATATTGAAGCTTTCGTGTCCTCGTCTTCAGCACCTGCACAAACCCTGACAAATACGTGGCCATTCTATTATGATATAGGATCCATGAAGCAACATAAATTATACACCTTGACAACAAAAAAGAAAAGAAAAAAAAAGAAAAAAGGAAAAATATAATACCAACACCATGATGGCATCAATAAACAACAGACTACGAACCAGTCTGGCGCAAAGAACAGTAAGGCCAGGAACATTGTTGAAAACATAAAAAAAAAAAAAAAGTAAATCTCTTTGGTCCATGACTTATGGAAAAAGGGCAACCTAAAAGCCCACTGCCCTGAGTATCATATACGAAGTTGTGTTCAGATATCAGGTTAAGGAAAATATAGGGAATTCTATACAAAAATAAGATTTATTGGCACCACCGGCGGCCGGCCCTGGCTATGAAAAATATAAACTTAAATGTCAGCTTCACAATGATTTGTGACGTGTCAAGCCGGCGATTTGAAATGATCTGACCAGGTCCAAAACAAAACAAAGGACTGCAAGTTGCATATGTACACCCCTCATCTTACATACCGTACACGTTATTGTCCCGGACCAACGGACAGCAATGTCTTGTGGTTTCCAAAGCTTATCCTGGATGCGTCCTGATCGCATGGCACGCTGACATAATGCCAGCCAGATATGTACCTCAACGCCTCTCGATGTACTCCATTGCTTTTTCCGGGTCATCAAACACTCGAGGACTCTGACCACTGATGAAGATCTTCAGACGTGCAGGATAGAGCATACCAAATTTAATCTTGCGCTCATGGAGTGCTTTCTTGCAGCGTGAAAATGCTTCTCGCTTTTTTTGCGTCTCCCTCGAATAATCCGGGAAAATCATGACTTGTTTGCCATTCCACGTCAGGCGTTTCTTTTCCCGTGCTGCTTCCAGGATGGCTTGGCAATCTTTGTATCGTAGCAAGCGCGCCACGATCGTTCGGCCATAATTCTTATCCCCCGCTTCCAACCGTGTCCCGATCCTGTGAGCACGGTCCATCTCGATTCCCGCCGGGGTTGGATCAATTCCAAGGGTCGCTGAAATAAACTCGTTCAGGAACGCAGTAACATTACTCTTTTCGGCCCCCTCCGGTATCCCAACGAATCTGAGATTGTTGCGTCGGGATCTATCTTCAGCTGTGGCCAGTCTGCCTGTCAGTAGTTGAATGTCCTCTTTAGTGGCTGCCGCCGGTCTTGCGTTTATGTTAGCTTGCTCGTCCTCTAGCTGACTCACTCGATCTTCAACTTCCGTTATACGTGAAATTAGGGAGGATAGCTTTGTGTCTACGGAGCTCAGAGACCGACGAATTTTTTTTAAGATCCGCCGTTTCTTCTAATATCTTGCTCAGCATCCCGTGAATCTGAGCCAAATCAGGCTGAACGGGCTCCGTAACAATGCTAGCTGAAGGTTCTTTGCTAGCTGCTACTCCCTTCGTGCACATGTTGAGCTGAGTCTGTGCAGCTGATCGAAGTTTTCTTTGTTCAGCATTACATCCAGAAGACAAACTTTTGCTTTCTTCTGACATTTTGAGTTCCACATAAAATATAGAAGAGAAATGTCTATATCCGAACTTATTTTAGGATATATTTAGGATATTAACCCAAAAAACAGCAGGAACACGCGATTCAGGCTGCCATCACTTATCCCTGCGTCACGTGACTCCCGACAATGTTTTCTCTAATAATAATTGTAATAATTGATTTGATCAAATATACTGAATAAACAGAGAAAACAGAGGAACATTCATTTTAAAACAGCATAATGGATTAAGAAAGGTCAAATTATGCATGAAATGAATAGCAGAATTTTAGTTTGTTCTTCTCGCATTCTTTGAGTTTGTGTCTTTCTTTTCTATCTTTTTTGTCTTTTAAGGTCTGCTATAATTCATGTTGTTTCATCATGCTTTAAAATATACCAAGAGAAAATTAATTTGGCATGACCACTTAAGTTCAGCTCTATTAAACTCTGCGGGATCGGAGAGAATGTCAAGAGCCCTGATTAAGTGAATAGAGAGAAAGAGAAATATGGAAAAACCCTTCACATATACAACAAAAGACAAGAGCTATTTATCTGGCGCATCAATAATGTTTAAAACTGTTTCACATGACAAGACACCATTTTTCTTTCAGCTCCTTTTGTAACCTTTTCACTTCATATAGTTTTTCAAGCTTTTCTTTGAGTTGTTCTTTTCTCTTTAAGAAATCATTCAATTCTTCTTCTTGTTTTCTGGCTTCATCTTGATGTTTCTTCTTCATCTTCTCTATTTCCTCTTTATATTTTGGTTTCATTTCATCACACTCTTTTTCTTCTCTTCTATTTTTTTCTCTCTCCACTCCTTCTCTTCCCCTGATCTCCACCTCTTGCTCTCGTTTCAGATCTTCCATCATTTTCTCCCATCTCATTCTCTTCTCCCTTCTTCTCTCATCATCCTCCTGTTTTCTCCTCTCCCACTCTTTTCTCTATTGCTCCAGCTGCTCATAATGTCTGGTCATTTCAGTTTTCTTGTCTTTGTATTCTTTCTCTTTCTGTTCTCTCTCTTTTCTCAGTTTCTGTTTCTCCTCATCTATCATCTGTCTTTCTTGTTCTCTTTCAGTTTCAAATCTCTCTCTAATTTTCTCCAGTTCTTCCTGTTTTCCTCTCACTTGTTCCCTGTCTCTCTTTCCTCTTTCTTTCCTCTTCCTCTCGTTCTCATCTGTCTTTTCTTCTCTTCCTCCCATTCTCTCTGCTGTCGTTTAATTCCCTCTTGAATCTCTTCATCTTCAGCCTCTTTTATTTTTCTCTTCCATTCTTTTCTCTCTTTCTCTTCTTGTTACTTCCTCTAAATCTCTCTTTTTTATTTCCTCTTCCTGTTTTCTTTATAACTCTGCCATGATGCGTTCCTGCTCAGTTTTCATATTTTCTTGATCATGTCTGTATTTCCCTTCTCTTTCTTCTCTCTCTCTTTTTTGTTTTTCATTATGCTTTTCAATCTCTCTCTCCATCTCATCTTTGATCATATTCAGCTCTTCGCTGTTCTTCCTCTTCTGATCGCTTTTGATCCTCCATCTCGTTTCTTCTGCTCTGATTCTTCATTCTCCTCAAACTCTCTCCTCAGTGTTTCCTCTTTTCCTCTGAACCTGTTCTCCAGACTCACTCTCTCCTCGTCTGTTTTTTGTTTCTTCTCCTCCAGTCTCTTTCTCATGTGTTTGACTTCCAATTCATATTTGGCTTCTAATTCTTTAAATTGAGCCTGATTTTTTCTTTTATTCTCTTTTAGCATTTTCTTTATCTTTTCAATAGAGATCGCTGCCTCCTCAAACATCTCATTAGTGAAGTATCGGCCCTCATTAGACTTCTTCACCTCTTCTATCATCTTTAACAGCTCAGTAACTTGTGTCCGATCTTCTGTTTCTGTGTTGTTAAAAGCCAGGAATCTGTTTCCACAGTCTCTGACCAATTTCTTGAGATCATCATTTTTAGTTTTCTCTACATATTGTTCTATTGTTTGCCCTTTCAGAGTATCTCCTTTAGTGAAGAGAACAATACTAAACTTTGCTGTTTTTGGACCAAAGATCTTCTGTATCACGTCTAAAGTGTCTCTCTCCTCTTGAGTGATTCTTCCCAAACTCAACACAATGATGAACACATGAGGTCCAGGTGCGGACAGTGAAACACACTTAATTATTTCTTCAACCACTTGTTCATTTGTCAGTGAAGGGTCAAAGAGTCCTGGAGTATCAACAACAGCTACTGATTTACCATCAACTTCAACCTCTCCCTTCTGACAAGTAGTGGTCACCAACTGCGAACTGGCTTCACTGTGAAACCCATTGTTTCCAAGGATAGTGTTTCCTGTGGCACTCTTTCCATTTCCTGTCCTCCCGAACAGCAAGATTCTCAAACATCCTGGATCTGATGATGAATCTTCATCATCTGAAAATGACAATAGTAGAGTTTAGAAATTAACAATTGATTACATTTGGGACCATAAGAAGTAAGTGTTAAACTCAATCCTAACTATTTGCAACAGTCCCTCCCAGTGATTCTCAACGGCTTTTTTTTTTGGGCCAGCACCCATGTATCCATTATCTAGGTCTTTTACCACCCCCTATTAAATAAAATGTAGGCTAACTGCCTTCCCTGAATAATCCCTGTTTATAATAATAATAATAATAGTTATTAGTTAAAGGTGGGGTATGTGATTTTCTTTTTTGACAATTTTTTCAAAATCACTAAATGCTATTCCTAACCCACTTACAGCCACTGAGTTAGAAGCACTGAAATGAAAATTAAGTAATTTAATCATCTGTGGAACGGGCAGGACTCGAAAAACTCCAGTCAATCATTTCCAAGACCACCTAGAATCATTGGACAGTAAGTGCGTCAATCAAACGGTCGTACCATACCCCCTCACCTTAATTTAGGCTGTATCCAAACAGAGAATGGCCCACGGGATAGTGGATGTGTTGTAATCTAGAAATTTGCCAATAGGTGTCACTGTTGAATGATTGCCATCTAGTATGCCTCTGCAGTTCTGGTTTCATGCTTATTTGTTTAATAAAAAAGCATGTGAAACTTCTAGGTTATGGGCCCAGATCTTCGCTAAAAAAAGTGCTTTTACACAGGATTTCTGTGACATAGATGGTATTGTGGAACTCACAACTCACAACTGTTTATTAAGAAGCTGAGCAGGCCAGAGAACTGGGCAACTCGGAAATTTCAAAGGGAACATTTGATAAAAGTCAAAGGACTCTGGGGCATGGTGATGGAGCCTGACAACGTGGCAGAGGGAGCAAATGCACAGGCAAGAGCAGAATTTGAAAAACGGAAAGAAAAGGCGTTTTATGTGTTGGTGCTGAATGTGAGGTATGCCCCAGTTGTACCTGATAACAAGCTGTAAGACCTCTTAAGGAAGCATGGGACGCTAAAAGGACATTTTAGGAGAGTCACTCTTGCAAACAAACTGTTTATGAAGAAAAAAAATTTCAGATGTGAACATTGTTCGAATTATGGAGCATCACAGTCACGCCCACAGCCCGAGAGAGCTTCGGTGCCGGAAATAAATTTCCCATTCATTTCTCCCATTGACGTTTTGGAAAAAACCGTATCTAAAGAGTTTTAGAGCACGTCTGAGGATAACCAGCTACGGCTGAATTCATAAGCATACAACATATTATTTTGAGTGAAAAAACAAAGAGAAAATCCCAAAAAAGTCAAAGGTACAAGACTGTGTACATATTTTCATTTCCGAGCGAAGGAACTACTCATCCCATAAACCACCGCGCCTCACTGAAGTCGACCGTGAAATTTTGTAATAGTAATTGTGCAGGGAAACTCCTTTTCTGATTCTGATTTAGTGAAGCTTATATGTAAAACACATTGAGCATCTGGCTCGCTCATAGGCGGTGCTGCGGCAACTGCACATTCAATGGCGCGGGCGCCTCTGATGTGCGACAAATGAGCTAGCCCTATGTCATTACACGATCTTCAGTCTTCACGGACCTTCGCGGGGTTTAACCAGACAGTTACACGACTTCCACCAATCAGGTGCATCACTGTGGGATTGTTTAGGATTTTGGGTAATGAAGTACTTATCCAAGGCATCGCGAATAAAAGGCATTTATCTCAAAACAAGGTTAGTGCCCCATGCACTTTTGGCGTTTATATGAACATATACAATCGCTTAGTACAGCCATAGCTGGTTTTAAGTCTACCATGTATGGTTACGTTTTTATGGCTTATACCCCAACTGTCAATGGAGAAATTATATTGAATTTTTTCTTCCGGCACCGGCTGTGGGTGGGACTGTGATGCTCTATACCGTGAGCTTCGGGGGGTACAGCTATTTCGACTGGTGACGTCACTCTCCATTTGGGGGTTCAATTTTTTTATTTCTCTGATATGTGTATTTCAAGACGTTTAAAGGCAAAAATACTGTCAATACTTGCTCTCTCCATCACTCTTTCTTTTTCTCTCAGTCTGCTCATCTTGCCCTGTCTCTTCCCCTCCTAAAGGTGAGATTTAATTTACTGAAGGCTACAAATTGTATGATATTAATTCTCAATATGTACAAATTCATTATTAATCGTGTGCCTAACATGATGAAAACGGCTTTGTTAATGTGTCTTGTCCCCTCACAATCACAGTAAACTAATTATTAGGCTACGTTACACGAGTCACGTTATAGGCCTATTTTCAGTTCAAGATGGCGAAATTAGACAAAAGTTTATTAGTTTCCCTGATTATTTTTGTCATTCGTTTAATATTTATGACCTAAAAAACAGTCAGTTATAAAATGTTTAGTTTAGCTACTTACATCTTACCTCGCACTTGACCTGTAAACTGAAGCGTCGAGTCGCTCTGCTAAAATTCGTGCTCAGCAGCTTCTGTGAACATAAAGCCCGCCTACTTTGATTTGATTGCTCATCTCAAATATTCTGACATTGACGAGCAGTGACAGACCAATGAGATCCTCTGTTTCTGACGTGCGCTCGGCTCGGCGCTGCTGCGGATTAAAGATGAAGAACGTGCTGAATCTGATAATATCAAGACTGAAGTGAACACGAATTTGTGTAGCCTACACAATTACTAATTATTACATTTTCTTTCAGTACCCCCCAAACAATTATTTTCATCCCTTTTGGGAGGGTCCAAGTCTCATCTAGGGGGGTCGGACCCCCCCAATACCCCCCGTAATTCGAACTATGGATGTGAAATGTGGGAAGGAGAAAGCATAACTGAACATTTTAAACGTATGAAGGAACTAACTGACCAGCTAGAAGCGATAGGTGTTGTGATTTTAGAGGAGGACCAGATTGTAACACTGCTGGGTAGCTTGCCACCAAGCTATGCTACAATTGTCACTCCACTGGAAACTAAGTTGGACAGTTTAACGTTGCAGTTTGTTCAGCAATCATTAATTGCATGATTGACTATGATGTTTAATGCTGTAAAATGGGTACATTGTGAATAGAAACATTTTACGGTCTTCAGAGCTTGCACATAAATATTGCACTGGACCGTTTGTAAGCAGCTGCCTATCAGCATGAACCAAATTGAATTGAAACTTGGATATTGGACCTGCAGTCCGCCCGTGCCTTTGTTGAAGATTTTATTATTTACAAAACAAGTAATTTAGTCTAATAAGAATACACCAATATTTCTCTGTGTCTTTGGAGTGACTTTGAAAGACTGCAAGGCCTAAAATGCTGGGGTGACTGTAAGAGAAGGCTGAGACAACAGTGTGTTATTTCAGTATGTCACATGGTACAAAACCTTCACCTATGTATTGGGTGTGTTACCTTCTATGGAAGATGATGTATGTATTTAACTCTGAACCCAAAAAGACTCGGGAGAGCGCCAGTGGGCCGGATGGCCAGAGCGCTCGGCTTTGTTTGAGCGCCGTTCTATGGAACGGAGCGGCGTTCCAGAATAAAGTCTAATTGTTTCTGAATCAAAGATCTCTGCGAAGTTATTTACAGAAAAGTTGAAACCACTTCAAATGGCGACCCCAGCAGGACTGGCTTAGGAGCTGAAGGAACCACGAAAGGCACACTGGTGACTGACACAGACAGCAGTGGCCACTGAACTTTGAGGTGAGCAAATTTTTGCTTTTGGAAAAAGTGTGTGTTGTCACCGGTGAGCCAGAGTGGTAAGACCATTTTAAAAGCTTCTCCAAATTTAAAGAACTAAAAAATTGAGAAAAGAAGGATCTTTGATTTTCAGAAACAAGTGCATGCATTGTTGTTGATGATGTCGAGTGAATGTAAATGTGTAATAGTGCGGGGGAGCTCCCAATAGTATTTACTAGTGCTCATATAATTCTGGGTGGATTGTATGATCACTGGTGCTGCTGCAAAAGGTTTTGTCATACGTACGTACGGATGTGAGTTTAATGATAAGGCAATCATTTTCTGATTAAGGATAATCAGTGTTTATGTTTAACTTAATGACAAGGATGTCTTATGTTTACTTGTTAAGGCTAGCAAGTTTAATGACAAGGATGTCATTACTGATAAGGTTATCAGTTACTTATCTGTGTTTCTTATTAAGGATAATAGGATAGCATGTACACAGATAAGGCGTTGTCATAGGTATGACAATGTGCTGCTCAGGAGAGCTAAATTGAATCGCAGAGGTCTGTGATAGTTTAAAGTTGTTTTTCACTGTGTTGGGGAAGTGCATCAGTGAAGTATTGTTTGTAAAAACAGTGAGAAACACTGTAAGTAGAACATAGCTCTGTCTGTAGGATCCTGTGTTGTGTGTGTGTGCCTGATTGTGACTGTGGGTAAAAATAGGTGACAAGGAATGTGTGTGAGCTTGAGGGACAAGCATGAATGATAAGTATTAAAAGTAAAGGAAATATTAAAAGGACAACAATTGTTTCAAGATATTAATCTTGCAGATTATTGTAGTATGAAATAAATTAAAGTTATAATATATATATATATATATATATATATATATATATATATATATATATATATATATATATATTATATATATATATATATATATATATATATATATTTAATGAATAAATATAATGAAAGATATTAATAGATAAAAGAAAGATAAAGATGCACGTGCTTAATATATTATATCTCATATCTGAAGACGTCTAAAATTTGTATCTCATTATCCCTGAAGACAAAGTGAGAAAAAATGCTTCCATTGTAGATTAAGTTTGTGCTAAGAAAAAATAACATGTGCAGTGAACAAGATTGGGTGACCAAGTTTCAAAAGTCATAAATAATTTACAGTAATCTTGAACTGTAGTAAATGGGAATTGTTGAAAATGGGTGAGGAAAAGTTTATTCACCATGTGAGATTATTTTGAGCACAGCATGCAACTAGGAGAAAGATTAAAGGCTGAATTTATGATAGGAAAAATTATTTCATTGGATTATACTCAGATAATTCAAGTTAGATTATTGCTGATATTGCCAAGAAGAAATTTTCCTGCTGCAACGAAGAATTTGCTTTACTAAAAAACAGAATAGAGGAACTGCGGTTGTCAACCAGTGATTTTTATATTAAAGAACTAGTGAAAAGATGGTTAAAAAGTGAAATAAAGAGATAAAGACTTTAGATAAAGAGCTAAAAGCTCAAGGACAGTTTGAATTATTATTTGGAAAAGTTCAATTTGATTCATGCAGATCTCTGAGTGTTCAAATTACAGATGGCTTCACTGACAGTGTCGAATGGAAGCAACAAGAGGGCAAAGGTCAGAGACACAGAAAGAGAACCTGCAGAGAGAAGAAGAGTGTGTGAGGGGGTTCATCTCCCTCCTGAAGAAACTTTCTGCAAACTCAACATGGAGAAAAGACTGATTAAAACTGGAAAAGGTATTTCACTAAAGACTTTTTCCTCAGGACAAAGAGGAAAATCCTGAGGTGCAAAGCTGTGGCAATCTCTATCAACCCCTAAACTCAGAAGAGGCAGAGAAACAGCAGAGCCTAAAGTCCAGTCAACAACACCAAGACCTTTGAGTGACAGCTAGGCTGATGACACATGCAGCCATGGAACTTTAAGAGACTGAGATATCTAAAAACAGAGAAACTGACTGACACCCTTGCCCATACATGCCAACCCTCCCGATTTTTCCGGGAGACTCCCGAATTTCAAAGCCCCTCCCGAAAATCTCCCGGACCGACCTTTCTCCCGAATTGCTCCCGATTTCCGAGTGCGGGTGCGAGAGAGACACCCAGCCGACGGGGGTGACATTGGTTGTTGCGTTAAATCTTACTTAGAAACAATAGTGCTATTTTCTGATTGGCTAACAACACCAGACGAACAACACCAGAGGAGACGCGCGGCCAGAGTTTAGGGCGCTTCGGCATATTAAATATATTACAAATAGTTTTTCAGCGTGAGAAATACAATGTGTGGCGGGAGAGCGTGACAAAAGACCGAAATGAGTGACTGTCACCCTCAATGCGTGACACTTCAGAGCCCTGCTGATGTGTGATGAAAGCACAAGCAGAAACACGGATAAAGTAGCCTATGTATTTTGTTTTTACACTTTACACTTCTCTTGTAAGTAATTCGTGGCTGCTGTCAGTGAAAATTGCTCTCCATTATACATATAAAAAAAAATTTGCGTTTGTGATATATGACACAACCCCCTATATAAAATTATCAAACAATTAAAACGGAGGCTGGATTTGGTATTGAGGGCTATTAGATTAAACAAATATAGGGCAAAAAGCATGATATAATTATTATATAGCAAAGAAAAAAAAATAGGGAAAAATGTCAAAGAATAATTATTATTGTTGGCAAAACAATGATACTGGTCACTCCATTTTGTTTTGGTAATTTTCTAGAGATAGATTGGAGAAAAAATTACTCAAAGTCCAAAATTATGAAATCACAAACGTTGTAAAAACTGGGATAATGAGAAGGCAAATGTTATTGGCCATGGATCCAAAACTATGAAGAGATCTCCTATTTTCTTCTTAAAACAGCTCATAAGCAAAAAATCAAAAAAGAATAGGAAAAAATTTGACCAACAAATGAGAAAAGAAAAAATGCATTTGACAAATTACAATTGACAGGCCTATTATTCTAAAGTACTTAGTCTATTCGAATTTGTAAAAAGAAAAAAGGATTTACAACAGCGGACTTAACTAAACCTTACAACCAAGGACACTTCTCAGCGCTGACATATTTGTGTTGACCTGACTGGACCTTGTGGCAAAATTTAGACCACAACCTGAAAGAATGCTGGCCAGCTCGTTTGACAGTGTGTGTGAGAGAGTATGAACGGGGAATGAGAGATGGTGTGGAAGAAAGACCAAGGCAAATCAATTATTTTGCCAATACAGCTGTATTGAAACTTTAATATGTGGGCCCACAGGGCAAACAATGCCCAATAAAATAATGACCATGGATGGATTTGATTAAATGTCCTGGTTGAAACTATAGTGGCAATAAGAGAAAAAACAAAGAATGAAAAAGAAAAAGGGAAAATATATGAAAAAGAAAACAAAAATTGAAAAACCAGTGCCATAATTGCGCAGCGCATAACATAACTTGCTTTCTTTGCAGCATAACATGATTGACTTTCTTTACAGCATATCAAGAGGAGCTGATCTTTGTCAAAAAGTATGAAATATTGTCTGATAACCTTTGTCTTGCACCAAAGTGGGTTGAGTGTATCCAGATGCCTAATAAACAGTGTGCTGATAGTGGAACTCAAGACAAAGAGATAACTGAAGTGAATTAACTAATTGTAAAAGTACATAGGACATTTATTGTGAGAAAAATGTAAAGAAATTGCAATTATAATGATAAAGAGCTGAACTATATAAAAAACAATAGGAATATATGGATTAAAGCACTGCTGTTAATGAAAGCAGAAAGGACACCACTCAGCCCACATGACTTCTTACAGGGAACACCAAGAAGGACAATGGGACAGATGAGCAGAAGATTGAAATTACAAGTTGTTGTCACTAACAAAAATAATTAAGCTTTAATTCACAGATAGCAGCAGCTCAATTCCAGGTCGGTTTCTGGGACAAGGCTGAAAAATAATAAATAAAAAGAACCATTAACTGTGTTTTGTGATTTCAGAAGAAGCTTGTGCAGAGATCAACAGGTGACACTTGACTCCATACCTCTCAACTAAAAATACAAACAGGGAGTGAGGGATCAAGGACATGCTGACAATGACCAAAAGTCCATTTCAAAGGCACCATCACCTGGCCAAAGCTATAAAGATGACAAGACAGCTAACAAAATGATCAAATAATGAATGGGAAAAAGAAGACAAACTTGACCAGAAACGCAGGAATGAGAAAAGCTGTGCAAAGAAGATGCAACAGAGATGAGTAAAAACCTCAAACATCAACCAAACTTTCCTATGATTGATTGTTCATCCTTGAATAAAAGTCAGTAACAACTTAATAATAACCCCACCAGAATAGAATAAAATGATTAAAGAGAAAAATATATTAAAGCAACGTAAAAACATGACAAGTTAAGAAAATAAACTAAAATAATGATAACAATTAATTTAAAGGTGCATAACGCAGGTCTCTGAGTTTTTGCAGAACTACACCCCCTCTGGCGACAAGCGAAACTGCAACCAGAGATGTGCACGCTCATGGAGCACACGCACACGCACGCTTGCACGAGCACGAGCTGTTCATAACCAAAGGAGCATCAGCCGCACAAATCTTTTGTTTACAGTCATAATGTCTTCAGAGGTTATAAAGTTATAAATCTGCAAGTCATTTTACATATATGAAAGGAAAGGCATTTGAGTAAATTACACACTTATGTGTGAGGGGAAAACGGGCGGGGGTAGAAGAAAACTTCAGTTTTTGTTTCCATCTATCTCCATGTTGAACTGTTTTATGTGTTTACTGTATCCACTTATGATTGTATTATTATGGAAACACGTTCATAAACAATAAAAGTTATTAATTTGTAAAAGCTTAAAATAATAATCATACCATACACAGTTGCTCAACAAAGTACACTCAAATGTCTCAAGGTAATAAACAATCAAATGGCACTATATCCGCTTTCATAACAAGTAGTTACAGGAACTTAGTTATAGGAACTGTCCACTTCTAAACAGTTCTAAGAACTACTCTCCCCCAAACTCGGTTTTGCTGTTTGCGGTCGCACTGGCCAGTGGCCAGAACCGATGAGTAAAGGGAGTGACCCAAGCACGGCGGCGGCGCCACATACAACAACAACAAACCAGCTTGGAGGAGGCTATCGCAATGTTCCTGTTCTGCCTACCGGGACCTTAATAACGGAGTACGAACGGCGGCGTTTAAAGACTATGGTGGAAAGTCTAAAGTAATATGATGGAAGAAGATAGAAGAGCAGAGCGCAGGCAAAGGACGTTATAAAAGAACAAAAGGCTACCGGTAGGCCATACACAAAAACATAGTTAGCATCTTTTATGGGACATGTTTTATGTTTCATGTTGTACTATTCTTCCGAAGACAATTCCTAGTTTATGAACCTGTTCACTGACAATGGTAACGTTAGTCAAATCAATTCTGATTGTACATTTATCTAGCTTAGGCTAAAGCATTACACATTTTACGCATCGTCATTTGTTGTCATAGATTTGCCGCATCAGACATTAGAGACTGGGGTATATCTTACCGTTTTATCAAGAAAACAGCCAACTGACGATCCCGTTTGAGCCCTAGACAGTGGCGTAACTATCGGTAAGCAGGGTACGCGGTTGCTTACGGGCCCGGACCAATCAGGGGCCCGCGTGACTGGAAGATATTGATTGACAGCCGGGCCCCCCTATCGCATATTACTACTTTTATTTTGATCGCATTTTACTTTATCACGATTTTATTTTAAATAAATAATGACAACAACATATTTTACTAATCATGTGTGAAACGAACAATCATGGATTTTCGTGTAATTTGTTTTGAGCTGGGACTAGGGAATCCCCGGGTCGGCTGTTTAACGTTACACCTGTGCGCCACTTCATGCTTTTTCTCAGATCGGACAGCTACTGATTTATCAAAACGATTCCATTTACAGCTGGTCACATAAATGTGTTTTTGCAAAACAGATATAAATCCGGTCTTCGATTCCCGCGCTATATGCAGATTTAATAGAATTCACACCGAAAGCAGCATTTTATTGATCATCAGCTAAAATTTCAAAATCAAAAACCGCAATTAGAGAGATTGGCAACAGCACTGGTAAGATCATTCCGTTTTAATGAAGATTATTGTGTGTTAAGCGTCTGCGACTTACTTTCACTTTGATTTGCGATAGTTTGCACGTTGGCTTGATGATTTTGCTCATCTGCTGTGATGCGTGTTGCAGTTGCGCGCGCCAACGTCATATCTGACTATAACATGACATATAGCCTATAACACGCTCTCACACGTTTATTTTTTTAGCATTTTTAGAGGAGTTAAATTTACACATGTGGTTTCAACAACCAGAAGCATTTATACTTGTCCAGTTTCGTCTGGAATGCGGCCCAGACCTCCTCCTGAAGTGGTTTGAGCGATCGGATTCAAATCCATCTCGAATGCATTTCGACGGGCATGCATTTACACCTGGTCTTTTCACGATCGGATAGCTATACGATCACAGAAAAAGCATGAAGTGGCCAGGTGTAAACAGTTCCTTGCGTATTGCATGCAAAAGCCTACTCGTGGACATTGCGTCATCACGTGTAGTAGGGGGGCCCGCCATGATAATCCTGCATACGGGCCCGGTGTTGGCTCGTTACGCCACTGGCCCTAGAGCAGACCGGAGATCTATCCATTTGTTGAAAGCCTTCCCGATGCTGACTCTCGTCTCGTCTTATTCCGACGCCTGACTCCAATTTGGCCCTTTTGGTCAATAACTAGACAAAAGTTTTCTTTTCTTTGTCTTACGTGGAGTTTGCGTTGGGGTTTGGAATGAACTACAAGCCGGTCTCTTTGAATCCATCTTCTACTTTTGAAGTAGTTTAAAGTTGACTAAAGTTTTGTCGCTCGAGTTGTCTTCGCTGATACGGAGAATGGCGGCTCATAATAACAAACCTCCGAGACATCGCCTGGTGAGCGTGAACGCGCATGACATCACGCCCAGTCTCAGATTCGAGCCCGAATCCCTCTTATATATTTTACTGTACAGGACTATAGAGGCAATCTCAGTGAGCAGAGAAGGGCTCATTCAGCCCATCAGGCAATTGTTTACGCATGTATGGGTTAAAAAACGGGTATTTTTAACATGAAATGTTGCGCAATGCACCTTTAAGAAATTGAGATAGCATAGTGGGAATAATTAATTCATGAAGGAAAAAATTAGAACTAAAAAGAACTTTTTAAATAAATCTTAATGGATACTCAGATGCAATGGGGCAATACAAGGGTATACAACATTAATTTAAGGCTACAGTTGAAATTGAAGCAAGTATTAACATTGGGTATTAAAAATGATTAAATTTTAATTTGAAAGATTATGAATTGATTCAATATGCTATTGACTAATTATAAAATTAAATCAAATAGTGTTTATAGAAAGTTTATAGACTTACAGGAAGTTATTGAAACAATAACAAACAGGACCTTCTGAACCATTTAAATTGCACCAGAGGGGGGTCCAAAAAACAAATATTTGGCATTCACATGAATAGATTATTAAACCAACAACCTACTTTTGAATATTCTCAATCCAAATGCGTAATGGTATTAAACCAGTACGCAGAGGGGGGAGGTTATATATAATATTAAAATGAAAATATAATATTAAAATTAAAATTAAGAAAAATTAAGGCAAGACAAAATTATTTAAGAATAATGATTTTAAATTAAAATGAAGTTAAAATAAAAGGCATTTTTGCAAAGTTTTGTAAAATGTGTGGAAAAAACAAAGTTAAGAAAAGAACAAAAATATGTCATATGTCAATATCAGAAGAACTATTAAAACATGTGGTAAGGAATATGTATCATGATATAGATGGGTAAAAGCAATGAAATCAACAGAGGAGGGGCAGGAACAGAAATTAAATCTCTAATAGAGAAGTAATCCGTAGATTGGAAGTCTATCAGAAATAAGGTCAGATAAAGAGTCAGCTAAACAGAAGTATTGAAGATTAAAAATAAGTTGCATACGAACACAAGGACGTTTTGATAATAAAGAAAAGTTTTAATAATAATCAAGTTATAATGATAATGGTTTAAATGGTTGATATAAAAACTTTTAGATTGTTAGATATACAGAAAAAGAAATGAACATATAAGGAATATGTAAGAGTGCAAAAAGTTGTTCTCTAGAGTTATTTTTCTAATTGTCTAAAGAGTTTATTGAATGACTGTTATGAGGTAAATGTAACATTGCTCTGAAGCTTAGTTAGAGTTTATGAGACATACCGATAATTAGTTTATTCATGATAGTTTATTTAGAAATTAGTAGAAAAGAAGAAAAAGTATTCAGTTAAGGGAGTCTTGAACTGAAGAGATATAATGAGAATAGGAAGCAACACGCGAGATTAAAAAAGTCAAAATGGTATTTATTGTTTAAATTTGGTAATAAAAATAAACAATGTGAAATGTAAATCTTTGACAAAACGCGAAACATAGTGTGATTTATTGAATAGAAAGGTACACTACAATGTTCTGTTCGTACATCAGCTAAAAAATGACTGACTAAAAGAGGGATTCTTTGAATTTAAGAATTGATATTCTTTGATAAAAAGTGATAAAAATTAGAGAGTTATTTTTACCCAGCCATATTTTGAATTAAGTCATATGGATCATGCAAAACAAAAATGCATAATGAATAAATTAGACAACTATAATAAGCAGAGATTTATTATAATGCTTTGTCTGAATTAGGAGAAAAACGATTATGTGAAAAAAGTAGAATGACTTATGTTAGGAGATCAGTGTTGCAGTTTACTAAATAATATTGCGCAGTAATTACAATTAAGTTAAAGAAAACTTAAGAGCAGAAGTTAAGGAAAACTTAATATAAAGATGGGAAAATTATGGTTATATTGAAAGTTGGTTATTCTGTTGTGTACTTGTATATTAAGATCACTAGTTGGAAAATCACGGTTAAACAAATGGAGGTGCTAAAATGGCAAGATAGTGAAAACTAATTTGAGAGGGCAACCAAATTGATATTTACAACCCCTGGATGTTGTTTCAAGTACCTCAAGAAGGAGGACGAAGAAGATGATGATGAGCCAGACCCTGGGTGTATGTACTAGCCTGCCCTCTCCCCAGTGGTGACCCTCTACGATGCGTAAAGTGTCTGGGTCGAAAAAGTCTACACTGCAAGAACACTTTTAACAGTATAAGAGACTTTTATGTGTGACGTACTCTACATAACTGTGACAACCACAGGCAAGGCTGAACAAAACTACACGCTCACGCTTATAACAATCTCTAGCGAGCAGAGAATTTTTACTTTCTCTATGAAAAGAAAAGCAAAATAACTGAAAGAAATAAAAATGTATGGAGAAAGATGTTTGGTTCTCATGCTCCTCTGGAGTGTGGTGGCTTAATCCAGTCATTGGAAAGAAGAATGAGTGACTCAAATTGAATCACTAGGTAGCATAACTGAAGGAGCTGGATTTTGAAACTACACTCTGGGAAAAGGATAGTGAATGTGGGGCTTGTAAGCCCCAGAGGAGGGAATGTTGAAGATTTTATTATTTACAAAACAAGTAATTTAGCCTTATAAGAATACACCAATATTTCTCTGTGTCTTTGGAGTGACTTTGAAAGACTGCAAGGCCTAAAATGCTGGGGTGACTGTAAGAGAAGGCTGAGACAACAGAGTGTTATTTCAGTATGTCACATGGTACAAAACCTTCACCTATGTATAGGGTGTGTTACCTTCTATGGAAGATGATGTATACATTTAACTCTGAACCCAAAAAGACTCGGGAGAGCGCCAGTGGGCCGGATGGCCAGAGCGCTCGGCTTTGTTTGAGCGCCGTTCTATGGAACGGAGCGGCGTTCCAGAATAAAGTCTAATTGTTTCTGAATCAAAGATCTCTGCGAAGTTATTTACAGAAAAGTTGAAACCACTACACCTTCTAATTCAATATCAGCAGATCGCCCACTTCCAGGACTCTAAACACACTGGCTAATATTCATGCCACTTTTGAGTACAGTCTATAATAAAAATACATTCATATTTAGCATGAGGCAGGCCACAAAATGAATGCTGGTGGGCCCCCTGCCCAGTACCCCTGCCCTACAGTTTGCCCACCGCCCCAACAGATCAGTGGACGACACATGAAATGTCTGATAAAATGATTCCTAAACGTAAGCCAGTTTTATTCTCACTGTCACTTCCAAATCTACCTTTTTCATTTGCCAAAGCTGATAGGCTTTCTCAAGCTTTTTCTTCTCAGTTCCAATTGGTTTTTAATTTGCTTTTTAATGTACTAAGCTTGCAACTGTCACTGGACTCGTCGCTTTCCAACCTGAATGTCGACCAACATTTTGAGCTGCCAAATAATGCGTGGTTGGACATTTTAAATGTGACTGCTCCTTTGAAAGTTTTTAAACTGAAACTTAGAACCTGATCGGTGGTTAACTTCTGATATTCGCACACTAAGACAAGCTTGCAGGAAAGCAGGGTGAAAATGGAAAAAGGATAGACTGCAAATTTCATTTGAGCTGTATAAGTCCTCTCTTATGGCCTACCAGACTGCTGCAAAGGCTGCTTATTTTTCCAGTCTAATTTTAAATAACCAATATAAATCTAAAGTCCCGTTTCCAGTTATAAGATGTCTTAAATTCATCCGTCTATAATTTACCAAATCCTTCCAATGCACTATGTAAAAGCTTCTTGAGCCTTTTTATTGATAAATAAAATCTCAAATCTTAGGCCCTGGAGGATAACTTGCCCTGGTTTATCTCTTGCTTTGGCTCTCAATGAAGACGGTCGCATTTTCTTCCCCTCCTCTCCCTTACTTCCCCTGCTTTGCTCCTCTCGTCTCGTCTATTGTCTTGTACTTTGAGAGACTCTCTCCGCACTGCTCTCCAAACTAAGAAATTATGGATTTGATCAACTGGTCTCTCAACGCAATTGACACCATCTTCTCAACGAGAAGCTTGGGTTCGGGGGAACCTGCCTGCCCTGCCGGGACATTCGCAGCTGGCTACACGATGGACGCGTGGGAGAGGTGGCGGGTCGTGTCTCTGGTGGCTCTTTCCGTGGAGGACATTGAAGATCTCTACCTATTTGGAACCATGACAACGGGTCTTCTGCTGATTGGATCGGGCATTGCCCTGGTTTATTGAGGAATTAAGAAGACGGTGACAGCTGTCCAAAGACCCACAAGGCTGCCCGTCATGATTGAAGCGGTGGGCAGAGCTGTCAGCACTCAGACTGTGACTATGAACCACTATATGGATAACATCATGGAGAAGCTCACAGCTTTGCAAAGGCAAATGGATCGTTTCGGAGACCAAAATGGACCAGGAGCTGTGTAAATCGGAATGCGGCTACTCGTCCCAATACCCAAACAATCCCAATCTTATCTGCTTTCGGCCCCCCTCATCCAGCACTGGCCTTGGCCAAGGCCGCTGTTGGAACAACAACTGCCCCGAAAGAAGAGCACTGCAGCGAGACGCTCTTGCGTTCCTTCCCCGACTCCCCACAGACACCTGCTGATTGTTGACTCTGTCTGGGACCTGATCAGGGTTGTCTCCATGGCAACTTGCTGTGTATCGCTATGACAATCCTGCGGACTTGAGACACATAGATTATGGTGCTGGCTTTGCGACTCTCTGCAGGCCTACAAATACACAAACTCTTACATATATACAGATATGCAATCACCCCCCATCCCTCGCCTTCAACGCTTTGTACCACCAGTCTGACAGGCGGGTCTGTGACCAGCGGCGAGAAGGGCTGCAGGACCGGATGGCTGCCTGCCTGTGCTGGGTTAACTGGTTGATGGCTAATTTCGCTGGTACTTGTGACTAGTGACAATAAAGCTACTACTACTACTACTACTACTACTAACAACCACTTATTATGACCCTCTTCTTGTTATTCACCCATGAGCCTCTTGGGAGGCCTTCGATCCCATTTCTCTACGATCTCTCACTGAAATGATTACCCCTCTCAAACCTTCCTTCTGTTTCTATGATGAAATACATCCTCTGTATTTCAAATTGTTAATCAAGTCTGTAGGCCCTGCTCTGCTATCTCTACTGGACAAATCTTTACTAAATGGCTCTGTTCCAGCATCCCTGAAATTGGCCTCTGTTCCTCTTTTGCTCAAGAAGCCTTCCTTAGACACGTCTGTTTCAAATAACTTCCGACCTATTTATTTGGGTGAACTAACTCTTTAAGTCTCTTTGGTTAAAGCATTTACAAACAATGATAGCTACACTGTAAAATAACCTAACCTAGATGCCTAAATGTTTGTTGTGACTGACGATTCTCCGTGCAGGGTATTGTTTGCACCCAGATAAAACAAATTTTTTGCAAAATTAGCTGATTATCATATTGACTTACTGTTTGTGTGCTGACCCTCATAAGTTCCTGTATGAAGTTCATTAGATCTATGCGTTTCTTTCTCCTCTTCTTCTTTGTCTTTCCTTTTTTTTCAGTTTTTCCCAGTCGTCTCGTTCTCTCTTCATCTCATTTCGCATCTCTCTTTCATGGTCCTCTATGAATTGTCTTTCTTCCTCCATTATCATTTTCACTCTCTTCATCTCTTCTTCATGTTTGAACTGAAGATATTCTCTCTCTCTCTGTCTTCTTTCTCTCTCTTGTTTTAGTTTCTGAAAATATTCATCGCATGTTTCCTGTTCTATCATTCTCCTTCTCTCATTCTCTTCTCTTTCTCTCTTTGTCATGATTCTGTCTTTCTTCCTCCATCATTACCTTCATTCTCTCGTTCTCTTGTTGAAGTATCTGATTATATCCATTCCACAATTCCTGTTCTTTCTTTATTCTTCTCTCATTCTCTTCATCTCTTTTTTGTATTTCCTGTTGTTTCTGTCTCTCCCATTCCTCTCGTTCCCTCTTCATCTTTTCTTCATGCTTGTTCAATAGTTCCTCTTTCTCTTTGTTCAGTTGTTCCATTTTCTCCATCAGGATCTTCATCTGTTTTTCTTGTTTCTCTCTTTCCATCTCTCTGAACATCTTACATGAGTAGTAACTGTCTCCGTTTGCTTTCACCATGTCGTCTATCTTCTTCAGTAGATCAGACACTTGTGTTCGATCTCCAGTCTGAGTATTATTGAACACATGGTATCGGTTTCCACACGCTTCAATCAGGTTCATCAAAGGAGATCCAGGTTTTCCGAAACACTGTTCAATAGTTTTTTTCTTCAGATCGTCTCCTCTGGTGAAGAGCACCATGGTGAATATTAAAGCCTTTTTACCAAACGTCTGTTGGATGATCTTCACTGCTGTTGCTTCTTCTTGAGTGAATCGTTGTCCTAAATTGAGCACAATGATGAACACATGTGGTCCAGGCAGGATCATGGGGATGCAGTTGCTGATTTCTCTCTTGATTTCCTCATTAGTTAGTTCAGTATCAAACAGTCCTGGTGTGTCGATCACAGTAACATGTCGGCTATTGATTTCAGCTCTTTCTCTCTGACACTCTTTAGTGACTGATTGTTGAGATGTTTCTGCTGTAAATGCGTCTTTTCCTAAGATGGTGTTTCCGGTTGAACTTTTCCCAGCTCCAGTTTTTCCCAGCAGAACAATCCTCAGATCATCTGCACTCTCCCTTGAATCTAAAGATAGATCAAATAAAAATTAAAAACAATATATTAAACTTCAAGTGAAGATTTTCAATAATCCAGGTCATCAGAGATTGTGTAAAATTTATACTGAATCATCATGTGCTTTATCATATTTATTTCTTCTGGACTCTGCATGCAATGTTAATGTTTCATCTTTTTAGTAGACTTTTACAATCATAAAAAAGTGTTTAATCCATACAGATTTTCTGATCATTACCTTTTGACTGAAACCACGTCTCTAATGAATGGAGTTTTGTCTTCATTTCTTCAAATTTCAGCAGTTTTTCCATCTGTGCATCCAACAATGTCTCTGTGGAGAAACAAACACCACTATTTGCCTCAACCATCTGCTCTAGTTTCTCCATTAACATGGACACTTGTGTGTCATGGACAATAAAATGATGTCGTCCTCCAAAACTCTCAATGACAGACTGTGTTTCTTCATTTAGTTCTGCTATCTTTTCCTCTGAATTCTGCATTATGAAGATCATGATGTGTTTGTTGATTCTTGAACTGAATATCTTCTGGATCTTCTCCATTTCTGCTCTGTCTTCATTATTAAGAGGAGCATCAGGAATAGTGAGGATGAAAGCATGAACTCCAGGATCACAGAGAGACACACAGCGGAGAGTCTGACGCATCACTTCCTCCTCTGAGAGCCGAGTGTTGATCAGAGCTGGAAGCTCCACCAGAGACACCAGACGTCCATGAAGATCCACGTCTCTCCTCACACACTCTGAGCTGAGTTCTGGTCTTCTGTCTCCCTGCTTCAGGATCAGGTTTGATATGAAGGATTTTAATCTTCTGTTAGTCCCACACAGAACCAGATTCAGCTTCACACCCTCTGGAACTGTCAAAAGAATAAACTAATTTAAGAATTTGGTTTAGATAGATAAATGCTGCATTCACATCATGCCAGAATTACTGTAATCAAGACTGCACTGTAGTTCACTAGTTTTCCACTAGTAAAAACCTTTCATGCTGAACACGTACTCCTGACTTTACTTTCTTAAGGCGGGCGTACTCGGTGCGATTTTTGCTGTTTTACGAGCTCGCAGATGATCGCGTGGAAATCGGTGATGCTCGCATGGTCGCGGCTCGCAGTGTGAGAGGAATTACGAGCCGAGCACTTTACGAGCACCTCCTGATAATTTTTAAACATGTTTAAAAAATTCGGGGAGTCTGCCCGATTTTCACCAGCGTATAGGCTGTCCCCTATTGCCAAATCATACACAACCACGTCACAGGCTAGATGGATGGGACTAGCTCAGTGGCAGCAACCATACAGCGTGCACATACACTCACCTAAAGGATTATTAGGAACACCATACTAATACTGTGTTTGACCCTCTTTCACCTTCAGAACTGCCTTAATTCTACGTGACATTGATTCAACAAGGTGCTGAAAGCATTCTTTAGAAATGTTGGCCCATATTGATAGGATAGCATCTTGCAGTTGATGGAGATTTGTGGGATGCACATCCAGGGCACGAAGCTCCCGTTCCACCACATCCCAAAGATGCTCTATTGGGTTGAGATCTGGTGACTGTGGGGCAGTGGCGGATCTAGAAAATTTTACATGGGGGGGGCAAAGGGGTGGCAAGAGGTCTTAGCAGGGTGGCAGGGGTAGACGGTAGGAATCCCTATATGTGAATTGCTTTAATAAAACAAACACAAAAACACAGTAGTTAGTTTAATCGTGCCCTTACACACTACAAATGTTTTTAATTCACAACAGGAATTAGCCCAGTGCAGTGTTCAAACAAAACAAAACTCTGCATCTTTAGTAAAAGTATAAAAGTAAAAGTAATAAAGCAAAATGAAAATATTAAAAAAAAAAGTACAATAATTGTGTCCAGTGACTTTTAGCCTTAATGGTTATGCTCCAGCAACTTTTTTCAACTACTCTTGCCAGCAAAAGTCAATATGTGAAAACCGGTTATCCTTGTATTACATTAGGCTATACTGTAGGGCCAAGTAACTGGGACATTCCTGGTATGCGGTGACATTTTGGCTTCAAAATTCTTCAAAATGAGCGTTTCTTGCATAGTATATGTCCCTTATGCCATCTTAGATTTTTTTTCTTCTTGAAACAAGCAAAACAATTTTTGATGAATAGAATATGTTTCACATTCCACCCTGTTAGGTTTATAGACCTAACAGGGTGGAATCTAACAGGGTGGAAAATTCTGAGCTAAGTCAGCCATAGCTCTTTTAGTGATCAACATTTAGCTAGCTAACCTTCTATGAACATAACTTTTATAACTATGTCAGATTTGTTTTAATTTTTTTTTGATAGGACAAACATTCTCCATAACATAGCCTAACAGGGTGGAACTTTAAGGGTGGGACAAGCAGGATAACATTTCAAAAACTAAAAAAAAAGTTAGGAGTGAGAGTTGAAGCTTACTTCAGTTTGTACAGTTGAATTCCAGCAGGTAAAGAAATTAAGTCACTTCTTGAAAATGGTCTCAATGAAATTGCAGTCGGATTTGGAAGGCAAAAAAGTACATACTAACAGGGTGGAAGATAATTTCAGGGACGCAGTAATTGAAGAAAATTAAGAAAAGACCTATATTTTCACATGATTTATATGTATGATTAGAGGCAATTTAGCCTAGTCTATAACATAATAAAAAATATTTTGAGGTTTTTGTCATTTCATGGTTTATATTTCTCGCAGAAGTTGATTACTGTGCACTGAGGACATGATATAATTGAATGCAAACATCAATTAAAATGGTGTAAAATACAAAATATTATTTTAATGTCAATTATCTTTGTTTAAATGTTAAAGAATACTTAAATCTACAATTTAAGCCATTTACTATAAATATTTGACTCATTTTAGAGAAAATGTGTAAATAAACAATTGGGACAGGAAAAGTCACCATACCAGGAATGGCCCAGCTAATAATTTGTTATTAGTAGCCTATAACAAATATAAAATCAAATATATATATATCACACACATGCACACACGCAGTTATGTTTAGACTACTTAATATAATAATTCTGATTTTATTAGTTATTTCCCCAGTTTTAACCTGGTTTCATTGCTGTGTCATGAAGTCGTTTGAAAGACTGGTGTTGGCCCACCTGAAGGACATCACTGGACCCCTGCTGGATCCTTTTCAGTTTGCTTACAGAGCAAACAGGTCTGTGGATGATGCAGTCAACATGGGACTGCATTATATCCTGCAACATCTCGACAGACCTGGGACTTATGCAAGGATCCTCTTTGTGGACTTCAGTTCGGCCTTCAATACCATCATGCCTGATCTACTCACAGACAAACTGACCCAGCTCTCCATTCCATCCTCGATCTGTCAGTGGATCTCCAGCTTCCTGACGGACCGGCAGCAGCGAGTGAGACTGGGGAAACACACATCCAGGACTCTCACCACCAGCACTGGCACCCCCCAAGGGTGCGTTCTCTCCCCACTGCTCTTCTCCCTGTACACTAACGACTGCACTTCTAAAGACCCCACTGTCAAGCTCCTGAAATTTGCAGACGACACCACTGTCATCGGTCTCATCCGAAACGGTGACGAGTCTGCTTACAGACTGGAGGTTGAACAGCTGGCTGTCTGGTGCAGTTATAACAACCTTGAGCTGAACACGCTCAAAACAGTGGAGATGACCGTGGACTTCAGGAGGAACAGCCCAGCACTCCCCCCACTCACCATCATGAACAGCACTGTGGAAGCAGTGGAGTCATTCAGGTTCCTGGGCACTATCATCTCTCAGGACCTGAAGTGGGACAATCACATTGACTCCATTGTGAAAAAGGCCCAGCAGAGACTGTATTTTCTTCGCCAGCTGAGGAAGTTCAACCTGCCACAGGAGCTGCTGATTCAGTTCTACTCAGCCGTCATCGAGTCTGTCCTATGCACTTCCATCACTGTCTGGTTTGGTTCAGCTACCAAATCAGACATCATGAGACTACAGCGGACAGTCCGGACTGCAGAGAGGATCATTGGTGCCCCCCTGCCAACCCTCCAGGACCTGTACTCTTCCAGAGTGAGGAAGAGAGCAGGTAAAATCATCACAGACTCCACTCACCCTGGACACCACCTGTTTGAACTGTTACCGTCAAGACGGAGACTCAGATCACTGGCCACAAGAACATCTCGGCACAGGAACAGTTTCTTCCCACAGGCCATTTCCCTCCTGAACAGTTAACATATCTCCCAAGGCATATGCCTTTAAGTGCAATACCCCCACTGTTTAGTGCAATATCTCCTAAACTCAGGTTATTTATATTTATATTTATTCATACTATTCAAAATACTGTATATATGTTCATAATCCGAAAATTTTTATTCTGACTAAACCCAACCGTGGCCTTATATTTTATATTTTATAGTATTTTCATATATATATATATATATATTTTTTTTTTATTTTTATTTTTTTTTATAATTTTATTTTTAGATTTTGTATTACTGTTTCTTGTTTTATTTGTATCTGTATATGTGCACTGGAAGCTTCAGTACCAAAGAAAATTCCTTGTGTGTGCAAGCACACTTGGCAATAAAGCTCTTTCTGATTCTTCTGATTCTGATATCTGAGAGGAATTGGATTTGCTTAGCTAATCAAATGATCGATCTCCTAACTAGCACTGTATTGTGTGTTGTAACGTAACGTCGGCGTAACAGCGACCATCAGTAAATGTTATCATGGATACAAACAATTTATATTTTTTATTAAGCTGTTCTTGTCTTTAAAATCAAAATTAGGCCAATCAAAGGAAAGAGTGCTCTTACAAATCACGAGGAAGCGATTTGACCGCTGATTTTGGCTAACGTAATAGACTCGCTGTTTTTGCTGATGCTGAATCGTCTTTAGCATACAATACATTCATTACAAATGTAACTTTAAATTAAACGTTTGTTTAACTACACATGGGGAAACTCACTTCACCTTCAGAGGCTCTGGGGCAGCTCAGTATCTCCATTTGGGTTGCAGGGCCACCGCACCGCAGCAGACTCGCTGTGTGTGTGTGTGTGTGTGTGTGCGCGTGACTGAGCGAACGCCGCTCTGCACGTTTGAATCAGGGACGTACTAAGTATTTGAGGGGCAGGGGGGACGGGCTTTAATAATTTAATTGTTCACTTTTGGTAAATGTATCTTTTAGTTCACTGTTTTGAGAAGCTTGCGGGTTGTTTTTGCAAGTACAGTTTTTGGATCACCAAAGTTAGGGGGGCAGCTGGGGGGGGCAAGGCTCTAGAGTGGGGGGGCACCTGCCCCCCCTTGCCCCCCTGTAGATCCGCCCCTGCTGTGGGGCCATTTTAGTACAGTGAACTCATTGGGTCTCATTCATGTAACACGAGCAGAACGAATTTTGGTGTAAATCGTGTGTAAAGTGGTTCTGGCATAAATTTTCGGATTCATTAAAATGTTCGTATTTTCCAAATGTTAGTTGGTACGCAAGAAATCTACACCTGCTCCCAGCCATGCGTAAATAGTGCGCTTAACATCCGAACGTTTTGCTCATTAATAAGGCTGCATTTTAATTCACCCTAATCGGGTACATTTACACTAACCTGACTCCGCCAGATGGATTTGCTCCGCATATCCATCTGGAAACCTTCCGTTGAAGTAGTTTTGGTAAGGGGCGAAAATACTGGTTAGCTGATTGGCCTATGTTGGTGATAGACGGGCCAAATCAACCAATCAGATCAATGAAGCATATGACGTACTAACAGAGCGATGACGAAAACACAACCACAAGCCAGGCTACTCTTGCTGCTGCAGGCAGGTAAAGGCTCGTTAGCTCAGCAAATAAGCAACATGTCGGCAAAGGATATTTGCCGTTTATGTAACTACAATTTGCGAATAAAAGGCACCATTCCAGGCTGAACTGTCGCGCTTCTCGTTGCGTCACACCTCAACCCGCCTCAAAGCCAACGCTGATTGGACGTTCGTTTGGTGAACTGCTCCCAAATTTTCTTTAACGGAAAGTATCCAGACTGATCTGCGAGTGAAACCTTGAAAGCTCGCGAGATCAGGATGGTCTCACGAGGCTACATTTACACAGCATTTTGAAAAATATAATATATAGTAATTACATACGTTTTTTCTTATTATGAGAGCCAGTAATAGCATCTGCGATGGTGGTCCTTCTCCAGTTTGAATACGATTTTTCCGAAGTGAACCAATTTGTTTTTTGCTGTTGTAGAGTATCTGGCTGAATCATTGACTCAGTCCCCCTGAATAACTAAATCCCGAAAGCCTTCATTCAGAGAGACTGGAGCCTGAACGCCAAATTAACACACACACACACACACACATATCCCCCAGCGGGGTGTCCGCTTACAAGACACTAAGACTGGAATGTGGAATGTGCCAACGAAAGGGTTCTAAAGAGAAAAGAACCTTCTTTTTGTTTAAAGACAGTTAAACAAATATATTCAATATGTCTATGTGTGTTTGTGTCGTCATTGTTACATTGGAATAACTATGACTTTATCATTCTGAATTGTTGCAATTAACTGCATAAGTCTCAGGATTTAAACAAGAAGGAGAAATTAATTAATTCATATATCTATATATATTTTATCATATGTCCCCTTTTGAGAATTGTATGAACAATCTATCTCATCTCCTTGTCTCACGATATGCCTTTTATTTTGTTTTTGATCGATGTTGTTTGGAAACCTTAGTGTATAATGTTCAAACGTTGCAAAACTATGATTAACCAACAGAATGTGTGGCATATTTGGTATCTACAACCTGGTACCGGGAAGATTAGGCAAGGCAAGGCAAGGCAAGGCAAGTTTATTTATATAGCACATTTCATACACAATGGTAATTCAAAGTGCTTTACATAGGAGAAAATAAAATAATCAAAACAAATAAGAATAATTAAAACAGTTTAGAATAAAAAATAAAATAAAGTACAGTAAAAACAGTCGGACGAACAGTGGCACAGTGCTCATTCAGTAAAAGCATAGCTAAACAGATGTGTTTTGAGTCTGGATTTGAATGTGACTACTGTAGGAGCACATCTGATCTCTTCTGGAAGCTGGTTCCAGCTGCGGCTGGCATAGTAGCTAAAAGCAGACTCTCCTTGCTTAGAGTGAACCCTTGGTATTTCTAACTGATGCGATCCTAATGATCTGAGTGATCTGTTGGGTTTATATTCAGTGAGCATATCTGCAATGTATTTAGGTCCTAGCCCATTGAGTGATTTATATACCAGTAATAATACTTTAAAATCAATCCTAAATGTAACTGGGAGCCAGTGTAAAGACCTGAGGACTGGTGTGATATGTTCATATTTTCTGGTTCTGCTGAGAATCCTGGCAGCAGCGTTCTGTATGAGCTGCAACTGTCTTATAGTCTTTTTAGGAAGGCCAGTGAGGAGTCCATTACAATAATCCACCCTGCTGGTGATGAAAGCATGCACAAGTTTCTCTAAGTCTTGACTGGAAACAAAGCATCTAATTCTTGCAATATTTTTCAGATGATAGTATGCTGATTTAGTAATTGCTTTGACATGACTACTGAAACTAAGGTCTGACTCTAGAGACACACCAAGATTCCTGACTTGATTTTTAGTTGTTAGACCCCTAGAGTGAAGGTATGCATTCACCTTGAGAACTTCATCTTTGTTTCCAAACGCAATGACTTCAGTTTTGTCTTTGTTTAACTGAAGAAAGTTTTGGCACATCCAACCATTTACTTCATCAATGCATTGGCACAGGGAGTCAATGGGGCTGTAATCGTTAGGCGATAGGGCTAAGTAGAGCTGTGTGTCGTCTGCATAGCTGTGGTAAGAGATTCGGTTCTTTCTCATTATTTGGCTCATTGGGAGCATATACAGGTTGAATAGGAGTGGTGCAAGAATTGAGCCCTGGGGGACTCCGCATGTCATGGATGTCCACTCAGACTTATGGTCTCCTATACTCACATAATAACCTCTCCCTTCTAAGTAAGACCTGAACCATTTTAGGACTATCCCAGAAAGCCCCACCCAGTTTTCCAGCCTGTCGAGAAGTATGTTGTGATCGACAGTGTCAAATGCAGCACTGAGGTCGAGTAGTACCAGCACTGATAATTTGCCTGTATCAGTATTTAAGCGAATATCGTTTATTATCTTTATGAGTGCCGTCTCTGTGCTGTGATGCGATCGGAAACCAGATTGAAAATTGTCAAAGTAACCATTCAGGCTTAAGAATTTGTTCAGCTGATTGAAGACAACTTTTTCAATGATCTTGCCTATAAAAGGTAGATTTGAGATCGGTCTATAATTGCTATTAAGCAATTATAATTGTTATTAAGATTAAGATGACTGAGTAAATTATATGTCGATAACAACAACATATGAATAGTACAAGGACGTTTTCATAGTTTTCTTCATCGTTCTTCGAAGTTTCTTTCATTTTCATAAACAAAGGGCCATAAAACCCAATGTCCCGCCTGTGAATTTCAACTCTCTTATTGGCCGAGTCAGCAGGAAGAGGCCGGATTTCTCCAAGGTGATAAATGTAGGAGCGCGGCTCCGCCCAGCTCTCTGTTGAACTTTCCAGCGCGTCAGAAGCATGTAATTCACGCGGATTTCCCCTCAGGGGATCAGATCCTATCCTGGATCTTTTCTTTACTTTCTAGTCTAAAATCTGTTTTCTGTATTCAACTTGTTTCACTTCCAAGTAGTGAAATGAACTGAGCCGAACTATCTCCGTTGGTAACGTTACCTAAAAGACTTCCAACCGCTGTTCAAAGACTCGCGCCGCATCACGTGACTCTCCACGGAACCAAGGATTCAGCTCACGCACGCAGCTAAACCATGCGGACCGCACGCGCACAGAGAACAAAAGATCTGCCGTCCAAAACGCGGCTAGACCATGCAGGCCGCTCAAGGAACGCAACAACACATGAGAGAACCTTTCCACATGCAAGTAAATTTGGGTTACCCTGTTTTCAGAGCATTAAGAATGTGTTTTCGTGTTGTTTCAGGAAAGTTGACGGTCTAGGTGAATGTAACCCCCTCTCTCTCTCTTACTCGCGCTCAGGCGTGTAAGTTATCCATGGTCCCAACTTTATGCATTTCTCGTTCATTGATGTTTTATTGTATTGTCTATGTCTATGTGTTTGTAAATACATATATATCCCGTGTAACCGTAGTAAATATATAAGTAGTTCTGCCTTATTAAATTCATTATATTGATGTGATTGATGAACTGCGTTGTCTTGCTCAAGTTCAAGTCCCTTAAGTGCCAAAGATAAGCTACAAGCTTTACCAATTAAATATACTTTAAGGAGTATTTGTTTATAAGGCAGAAAACACAATTCTTCTGGCCAGAGAATTGCGTTTCCTGAAATCCTATAAAGTAAGATGATATTGTGGATCCTCACAATATTATTCTGGTAATTGAGCTAATTAAATTTTACCTGTCTGTAAAACGTGATCTATGCAAATGAATCATGACCAGTTTATGGTTGGTTGTCGAGATTCACATATGCATGCAGGTAAAATGACAGATTCTCCCTTAGAGGGAGATTTATTAACATGTGAGACTGATCTAATCCAAACATGTATGAATAATTATTAATTACCAATTATTAATTATGATATGCAAAATCAGCCACGGATTAGATCCGCCCCAATGTCTTTACACTGTCAAGCTTAATGTCGAACCATTTTCTTTTCACTTCTGGACTGTTCGATTAACAGATGAAACCCCATTACCTGCATCTATGCTGCCAAGCTTCCTTTTGTTTTGGGACCCGATACGCCACTATGTATGGTTGAAAATAAAATGTGGCGTTTTGAATGAACTTCTGATAATAAAACTTCAATTTCTGAGAAATTTTTCTTTTTCATTCGCATTCATGCCATAATATGATGCCCATATATAGTTGTCAGTCGGATTTAATGGGCGGGATTTATGGTAATTGAGAATGAACGTGCACGCGCATCCCATTTACGACTGATTGGAATTCATTAACACACACACACATTTCACTATCACATCTGACATTTACAAAGTATTTGTGAATTAGGAGAAGAGTTTTCGGGAAGGTCTCTACGCGCAAATCACTCACATATTTACTCGTATATTTACGAATGTTTCATGAATGAGACCCATTGTCATGTTTAAGAAACCAATTTGAAATGATTCGAGCTTTGTGACATGGTGCATTATCCTGCTGGAAGTAGCCATCAGAGGATGGGCACATGGTGGCCATAAAGGGATGGTCAGAAACAATGCTCAGGTAGGCTGTGGCATTTAAACGATGCCCAATTGGCACTAAGGGGCCTAAAGTGTGCCAAGAAAACATCCCCCACACCATTACACCACAACCACCAGCCTGCACAGTGGTAACAAGGCATGATGGATCCATGTTCTCATTCTGTTTACGCCAAATTCTGACTCTACCATCTGAATGTCTCAACAGAAATCGAGACTCATCAGACCAGGCAACATTTTTCCAGTCTTCAACTGTCCAATTTTGGTGAGCTCTTGCAAATTGCAGCCTCTTTTTCCTATTTGTAGTGGAGATGAGTGGTACCCGGTGGGGTCTTCTGCTGTTGTAGCCCATCCGCCTCAAGGTTGTGCGTGTTGTGGCTTCACAAATGCTTTGCTGCATACCTCGGTTGTAACGAGTGGTTATTTCAGTCAAAGTTGCTCTTCTATCAGCTTGAATCAGTCGGCCCATTCTCCTCTGACCTCTAGCATCAACAAGGCATTTTCGCCCACAGGACTGCCGCATACTGGATGTTTTTCCCTTTTCACACCATTCTTTGTAAACCCTAGAAATGGTTGTGCGTGAAAATCCCAGTAACTGAGCAGATTGTGAAATACTCAGACCGGCCTGTCTGGCACCATCAACCTAGCCTGGTTCTACCAGACTCTTGTACATTTCATTTGTACAGAGAATCTGGCCTCTCTCCATTGAGAAATGTTTACTTCCTTGTAGGCGGGTTCTCTGTTAAAGTTCAAATCTATTGGATCTGCCCAGAGTCACTCAGGATCTGCCATAGCCAATTGCTGTGGTCGTGACGTATGTCATGCGCCGAAAACGACCAGAAACAACAAGTCCGAATGGGAATGATGAGAGGATTATGTTTAGAATAAGATGTCTGTCAATGAGAGCTAGGGTTGCCAACCGTTCCGTATAATACGGAATCGTCCCACATTTGACACATAAAAGTCTTGTTCCGTATTGAACTGATACGGAACACACTTTGTTCGTATTTTTGAGAATCAATTCAGTGCAAATCCACGACAGACAGACACATAGCTTCTAATATATGTCAGACAGACTATGAACGAAGACATTTAAGGCTATGATAAGAAAAAAAACCAGACGGTGCGGAAGATACTAATTTCTCCCCCTGTTTGTCTATGATCAGCTGCGTAGCGTTTTTAACATCTTGGAACATAATCAGAGAATGCCCTTTTAATTGGTCATTAGTCATTGTGAGTCACGTATCGTAGCAACGATGACGACAAGTGACAACAGTGGGAAATGTAAAAATTACTACATCCGAGCAGCCGGCGAAAAAGAAAAGAGCACAAAATATAGAGTTGAATGGGAAAAGGACTACCCGTGGCTGGAATGAGCGAGGGACAATGAATACATGGAAAAAATTGCTGCACAATGTGCTTAGTCTGGAGGTTTATTTTTTTCTGTGAGATTTTCCATGTGCATACATACAGGTGTTTTTATTGCTTGAATGCAGTATTTGAGTGCAATATTTTATATTTTCTTTATTATCTGTTTTTTTAATGTATTATTGTTTTGCACTGGAAAGAAAGTTAACTATAAATGGAAGTAGCCTATAATTATATAAATATATTTGCACTACACTTCCTTAAAATGTTGTCTAATTATATATTTTTTTGCACTGGAAATAACATTTTAGAAGTCTAATTCTATTGAATAAGTTCGCACAAGGCTACAGAAAACTGTTGTTTTTATTTTTCTTCAAATGCAGTCTAAGCCGATGAGTTTTGAATGTTATATGTTGTATTTGTTAAAAAAAAAAGTTAAAAATAAAACGCATTATAAACTAAACAAATCCAAATCTGCTAAACTAAACTAAACAAATCTGCGGCAAATGCTGTACAGTGATCACCGGGCTACTGCGCGATACGGAAACACTTCAAAGGTGGAAGAACGAGGAGACGACGGAGACATGCCAGGGGGGAGATGCCAGTTCCACTGACAAGAGAGACAGAGACCCCACACCCTTTAAAACTTAGCAAACATTGTTCTTGCTCCAACTTTAACTTCTGTATATTCGGCAGTTTTTGCAACAACGAACCGAATAGATTTTCTCACGTCTTTCTCCGCTGCCATTACTGAACTCCAACTCAAACTGATGCACTACATCAACGTCATCGTTCTCAGCCACTCCCTCTGTTCGATGATTGGTCCTACAAAAAATTGATTTCTGGAAACCTAAGAATATACAGAAGTCCCAGACGTAGTACTGAAGGAAAATGAAATTGAGCGGAAGTGCGTAGGAGGGCGAAGCCAGGCTACCAACAACCATGCCACGCTCAAAATAGCTTATAGGGGTCATATAATGGTACATGCACTTTTTCAAGTTGATTGTACTGAAATGTGTGTTGGCAGTGCCTGTACACAACCATCATATAATGATAAAAATCCATCCAGTGATTTTGTTTTAATCTCCTTATATGTTTTCCGGTTTCTACCAACTTTCTACCAACTTGGCTTACTATCTAAAATCAAAGGCTTTCTTACTCCGATAACTTTGGAAATGGCGGTTCATGCATTTAGATTATTGCAATTCACTTTACTGTGGGATATCAGTTTCTCAAATTGCCGTCTTCAGTTGGTCCAGAATGCTGCGGCCAGACTTATTCTTAACTGTCGCAAATATGACCATATATCTCTGATTCTTAAATCGTTACACTGGCTGCCAGTCCGGCAGAGAATAGATTTTAAAATCCTCCTATTTGTTTTCAAATCTTTACACAACTTAGCTCCAGTCTATCTCTCCGAACTTATTCATCCGTATACTCCGTCCAGAAGCCTAAGGTCACACGACCAGGCTCTGCTGGTTGTCCCTCGTTTCAGACTCAAGCGTAGAGGGGAGCGTGCTTTTGCAGTAGCAGGGCCTCGTCTGTGGAACACCCTGCCCCTAGAGATCCGAACGGCCCCCAACCTTTCTATCTTTAAGTCTTTGGTAAAAACCTACCTGTTATCTGTAGCTTATTGATCTCTTTTTTGATTATTTCTACGATTTTACATTTGAGTCTCTGATAAGGCTACTCGTAGCTCTGCTGCTTTTTATGTGTTTTAGGGGTTATTTGGCTGTTTTTACTTTTCTTAATTGTGTGTTCTGTAAAGCACTTTGGTCTGTCTAAGCGGCTGTTTAAACGGTTAGTTCGCCCATTTAAGACATGAAGTTGTATGTGTAACGGAGGCCAGCTAGTAGTTGCTGTGCAAGTAAACCTCACTCCTCTGATCTCAATAGGCGCTCTAGCGACAGATGCTGGAGGCTGCAGTCTTTAGCCTCCTTGTTAGAGCGCCTGACTCTCATGCCGGAGACCTGGGTTCGAGGCCCGCTCGGAGCGGGTCGAGTGGGACCCGGGTGGAGGGGTTACATATGCAATCCTTACCAGCACTATAGTGCATAAACACTGACCCACTCTGTGGTCTCCTCCCTGGTCAGAGTTCTGGCCGCTGGAAGTTTTTCAAGAAAGTACTCCTGGTTAGTTTCCGGGGCCTCAAAACTGTGCGTTTTTACGTGAAAAAATTATTTGCGTTTCAAAGATTGATTAATTTACCACACAAAAAACATGCCAGACAAAAATCATACCTCAGTTTTAATCGACACTATTTTCTTTCCATTTCTATCAATCCGGGCTGCTGTCAACGTCAACAGTGCGCACGTTCCGATCAGCTGTTGATAGCGCGACTCGCTGACAACATGTCTGACTGCAAAACTTCTGATGATGAAACCAATTTTAGCACAATGTCAGACGGAACAGATGATGATGAAAGTAATTTTAGTACAACGCCAAAGAACCGGAGTATACCGATGCCGAACTTCAGCAGATGAAGAGGTACAGGAAAAAATCTGTTTTTTTCTTTTTCCTCCTTGGTTGGGGATGCTCGTCTTCGCTGAAGTGAGCACTGCACACACGATAATCCTTGATTCTGGATATTTTAGCTCCCGCAGAGTAGCCGATGGCAACCAGCCAAGCTGTCTCGTAGCTATATCCGAAACAGGAAAACGATGGAATCTGAACGGTGATCCCGGCACATTCTTGTGGTCACAGCCTGGAAATTTACAAGTTCGCACCATTGTTCATTTTCTACTTTTTACGTCGTTGTCAATCGATTGTGTAAACACTGGAACAGCTGATCGGAATGTGCGCACTGTTGACATTGACAGCAGCGCGGATTGATAGAAATGGAAAGAAAATAGTGCCGATTAAAACTGAGGTGTGAATTTTGTCTGCCGTGTTTTTTTGTGTGGTAAATTTACATTTACATTTAGTCATTTAGCAGACGCTTTTATCCAAAGCAACTTACAACTGAGGACAAAACCAAGCGAGTCATCGTGAAGAGGCAAAAACAACGCAAGAAGTGCTCAAAATACAAAGTTCACACATAGCTCGGAGTAGTATAAGCCAGGCAAGCGAGGATTTAAAGGAAAGGGAAAGGATTTTTTTTTTTTTTTTTTTTTTTTTTTTTTATGTTAAATGCTCCCGGAAGAGATGAGTTTTCAGTTGTCTTTTGAATGCTGTCAGGGATTCTGCATTCCGGATGATGGTGGGGAGATCATTCCACCAGCATGGAACCATGAATGAGAAAGTTCTGTGGTCAATCTGTAAGCAAGCGTCAACACCTTGAACTTGATGCGAGCAGCGAGTGGTAGCCAGTGCAGAGAGATGAACAGAGGAGTGACATGGGCCCTTTTGGGCTCGTTGAAGACAAGACGAGCTGCAGCATTCTGGATCATTTGTAGAGGTTTAGTTGCACATGATGGAAGTCCAGCCAGAAGAGCATTGCAGTAATCAAGCCTAGAAATGACCAGGGCCTGGACGAGAAGTTGTGTTGCATGCTCAGTTAGGAAAGGCCTGATTTTCCTGATGTTGTGCATAGCAAACCTGCATGATCGAGCTGTCTTTGTAATGTGGTCGGTGAAGGTCAGCTGATCATCAAAGATTACTCCAAGATTTCTGACTGACCTTGATGGGGTGATTGAGGAAGAATCTAGCTGGATAGTGAAGTTGTGTTGTAGAGACGGATTGGCAGGGAGGACGAGAAGCTCAGTCTTTGCCAGGTTGAGCTGCAGGTGATGTTCCTTCATCCATGCCGAGATGTCCGCCAGACAGCTTGAGATCCGTGCCGTTACTGTGGGATCATCTGGTTGAAATGAGAGGTAGAGCTGGGGGTCATCAGCATAGCAATGGTAAGAGAAACCATGTGCCTGTATGATGGGTCCCAGTGATGTGGTGTAAATAGAGAAGAGGAGCGGTCCAAGAACTGAACCCTGAGGAACCCCTGTGGTCAGTTGATGTGCTTTGGATACCTCGCCTCTCCATGTGACCCTGAAGGACCTACCTGTGAGATAGGACTCAAACCAGTTGAGGGAGGTTCCAGTGATGCCCAGTGATGAGAGGGCGGACAAGAGGATCTGATGATTCACAGTGTCGAAGGCAGCAGACAGGTCCAAGAGAATGAGAACTGATTATTTGGAAGCAGCTTTTGCGATCCGCAGGGCTTCTGTGACCGACAGTAATGCAGTCTCGGTAGAATGCCCTTTCTTGAAGCCAGATTGGTTGACATCCAGCTGGCTGTTCAGAGACAGGAAGGATGATACTTGGTTAAAAGCAACTCGTTCAAGTATTTTCGCAATGAATGGTAGGAGAGAGACAGGTCTGTAATTCTGTAATTCTCTAGAAGTTATCTGTTTAACGTTGTTTTTTTAAGCAGTGGAGTTACCCGAGCCTGCTTAAATGCTGTAGGGAAAATGCCAGTGTGGAGGAATGAGTTGATAATGTGTGTGAGAGCTGGTAGAAGTGTGGGAGAGATGGCTTGTAGAAGGTGTGAGGGGATGGTATCAAGAGGGCAGGTGGTAGGATAACTGGAGAGGAGAAGTTTAGATACTTTTTCCTTGGTTAGTGGAGAGAAGGAGGAGAGAAGGTTATTGGCTGTGGGAGAGGTTAGTCTGGGTTCCTGTGTGTGTGAATCTGAAAACTGACTGCTGATTGTTGTAATTTTGTTAGTGAAGAAGTTAGAAAAATCATCAACAGTTAGTGAGGAGGTGGGTGGTGGTGGAGGTGGACAGAGGAGAGAGTTGAATGTCTTGAACAGTGTTCGTGTGTTAGAGGGACTGTTGATCTTGTTGTGGAAGTATTAAGATTTTGCAGTGTGAACATCAACAGAGAAGGCAGACAGCAGAGATTGATACCTACTGAGGTCAGATGTGTCTTTTGATTTGTGCCATTTCCTCTCCGCTGCCCTGAGCTTGGTCCGGTGTTCACGAAGAACCTCAGATAACCAGGGGTTAGAAGGAGTGGCGCGTGCTGGCCTAGAGGAGAGAGGGCAGATATTGTCTAAAGAAGAGGTTAGGATGGAGCATAAAGTATCTGTCGCAGTGTTCACATCCATTGATGAGAAATGCGAGGGTGAGGGAAGAGAAGATGACACAACAGAGGAAAGATGGGACGGAGAAAGTGAGCGCAGGTTTCGTCTGAAAGTAAATGGTGGGGAGGTTGGTGGAGCATGGGTAGTGAGTTGTAGATTGAAAGTAATGAGGAAATGATCTGAAACGTGGAGAAGTTTGACCAAAATGTTGTCAGTGATACAGTTGCGTGTGTAAATCAGGTCCAGTTGGTTGCCTGACTTGTGAGTACCGGTGGTAATGAGCTGTGTGAGATCGAAAGAAGCTAGGATAGAGCTGAAGTCAGTTGCATACGGTTTTGCTAGGTGAATGTTGAAATCGCCAAAGAATACAAGTGGAGTGCCATCATCAGGGAAAGAGGACAGCAGCACATCTAGCTCCTCTACAAAGCTTCCCAGTTGACCAGGGGGGCGATAAATAACTGGATCTTAGTGGGAGATGTCAGTGTAATAGCATGATATTCAAATGAGGTGTTATTGCATAGAGAAGAGAGAGTTGAATATTTCCAATTGTTAGTAATGAGAAGACCAGTGCCCCCACCCCTCCCCGACTGGCGAGGGGTGTGAGAGAAAGAGTAGTTGTTAGAGAGAGCAGCAGGGGTTGCTGAGTCTTCTGGACGGATCCAGGTCTCAGTCAAGCCCAAGATATTAAGAGTAGAATGTGATGCAAAGGCTGGAATAAAGTCAGCTTTATTGACTGCTGATTGACAATTCCATAGACCCATAGAAAGAGTGAGAGGTGAGTGTGAGGATGAGAGAAAAGGGCGCAGGTTAGCAGTATTGCGCTGCCTTCTGTGTGCAGTGAGAGAGCGTTGTCGAGAGACAACAGGAATGTATTGAAAGCACATAATGATAATGGGGAATAAGATAAAGGTAGGAGAGAAAGGGTGAAGAAGATACTTTAAGTGCCTTACAGGTGTCCTTGCTCGGTGGAGTCGCGCAGGTAGAGTCGCAGGTCTTTACCCGAGTCGGTCTTCACACGAGGAGGCTGACCACGAGGAGGCTGAACACGAGAGCTGAATACTTCCGCTGACGCTTCCGCGACAGCGCACACGCTACATAGATATAATGCTTACAATCACCTAAGTGAGGGCAGCTGTGTCAGCCCTTGCAATTAGCACAGCAAAAGCAAGTATCCCGAGAATGGGCCAAATCGAAACTAGCTGTTGAACAGCGCTACTTAAGTGCTTCAATTCAATACAGACCACAACCCTTAAGACGCACGGCAAATATTCAAAATAGGATTGCGTCTAATTAAAATACAGATATTTAGTGAAGACAAAAATAAGAAATAAGCAAAGAATCGAAAATAGCCCTACCTGTTCGACAAATAGTAAACAGAGCAATAGGAGAACTAGATATTAAGAAATAAACAACTCACACGCTCTTGCCGTTCTCACAGAGTGACTGCTTGTCCTGGCTCTCTATCTGAATTTACTCTGGTTTTATATCTGCTTTAACAGCCCATGCAATTAGCACAGCAAAAGCAAGTATCCCGAGAATGGGCCAAATCAAAACTAGCTGTTGAACATGTCATGATCCGGGTTCCTCCCTTCTCTGTCTCCCTCTTGTGGTCACACATTACATTCACTCTCTACACTTTCTCTTTTGTCTCATCAGGTTCAGCTGTTCCCGTTTACCTTAATCTCCCCTCACCTGTCTCTCCTTTCCTCTAATGCTTCCTACTATTTCTAACTCTCTCTTTCTCTGTGTTTTTGTCAGTTTATTGCAAACTATACATGCAGATAACATTGCTCTTACCTCTCTCATCAAGAGTCGCGTCTTGTCCTGTCCTGTCCTGTCCTGTGTGGTTCGTGTGGATGCTTCGCCTTGAGCTGGTAGATTCATCCGTTATCTTACACGCTCACGTAACTCTGCCCTGCCAATTCAGACGCTGTGTTCCTGGTCAGACTTTGTATCCAGTCTACGGTACACTCAACGGGTCTCGTCTCTCTCTCGGCAGTCTGCACTGGGGTCTCAGCCTCGCCAAACGCGTGGCCGCGTTTCAAGTTTCCCAGTGACTATATTTTCTACGCCTTGCTGTTTGTGTTCTATTTCTACAAGTGAAGATTTCTGTTTGGACTGTTACCTGAGAATCCTGAGAAGATTTATGTTCCTTATTTAATTCAGTGATTCGTGCCTCATTTCCATTAAAGACTGTTATCATTGTGAAACTCGCTTTTTGGTCCTCTGTTCTCTAAATGCCATAACAGAATAAACTGACCAAGATGGACCAAGCGAGCAGCATTCCCTTTCAAGCGGCAGTCGAACTTCAGGGTGCCATGCTGGGCAGACACGAGCAGGAGATATCCACCGCTCGCCAGGCTGTCGACTCTCTCGCTAATCAGATGGCGGACCTCTCTCATCAGGTTCATCTGGTACGCCACGAGCCACCCGCCTCTGAGACCCGTGAGGTCTCAGAACCACGTATCAACAACCCTCCTGTCTATTCCGGTGAGCCTACTCAATGCCGCTCATTCCTCACTCAATGCGAGGTAGTTTTCTCGTTACAGCCTGCCACTTACGCCCGGGAGCGAGCCAAGGTCGCCTATGTAATCTCTCTCCTCGCTGGACGGGCCCGGGACTGGGGAGCGGCCAACTGGGAGGCAGAGGGTGATTGCGTCTTTGACTTCACGCTTTTCAAACAGGAGATGATCCGTGTCTTCGACCGGTCAGCACATGGCGAGGAGGCTTCACAACTTCTTTCGTCTCTTCGCCTGGGGAGACGTTCTGTCACTGACTTCTCCATTGAGTTCCGCACCCTTTCAACATCCTGCGGGTGGAACGAGCCGGCTCTGGTTGCGCGCTTTCTGGAGGCGTTGAATCCTGACCTCAAGGACGAGATCTTCATGCGTGAGGTGCCGGCTCGACTTGACAATCTCATCGATTTGGCGATCCGGATCGAGAAGCGGTTTGACTTGCGTCACAGAGCACGTAGGTCCCAAGCCGCCCTGGTTCCTACTTCTTCCACTAACGCTTCTCCTCATGCTTCTGACACGGACCCAGAACCCATGCAGCTTGGTGGTCTCCGTATTACCTCTAAGGAGCGCGAGCGACGCATTACCAATCGTCTGTGTATGTACTGTGCTTCAGCCACCCACTTTGTCACTAACTGTCCGGTAAAAGCCAGAGCTCGTCAGTAGGTGGAGGGTTACTGGCGAGCGTGATGTCTAGGAACTCTCCATCCAAGTCTTGTACTACCCTTCCGGGACTTCTTCGGTGGCCCGTCTCATCTGTCTCCTGCGAGGTTCTGATCGACTCAGGGGCGGAGGGGAATTTCCTCGATGAGGTGTGGGCTCAGAAACAAGGTATTCCTCTCATAGACTTAAAAGACTCTACCCCTCTCTATGCCCTAGATGGTAGCTTCCTTCCCAGGATAAAGCAGAAGACTATCCCTCTGACGCTTACCGTCTCGGGTAACCATAAAGAGACAATTTCCTTTTTAATTTTTCGTTCCCCCTTTTCTCCTGTGGTACTTGGCCATCCGTGGCTAGTACAACATAATCCCCACGTCAACTGGTCCGACGGATCCGTTTTGTCATGGAAATTGTCTTGTCATGTTGAGTGTTTGACCTCTGCTGTTCCTCCTGTTTCCTCTGTCTCTGTTTTTCAGGAGGAGCCCGGTGATTTGTCTGGAGTTCCGGAGGGTTATCACGATCTGCGAGAGGTCTTTAGTCGTGCCCGGGCCACTTCTCTCCCCCCCCATCGTCCGTACGATTGTAGTATCGACCTTCTTCCAGGGGCCACGCCCCCGCGCGGCAGATTATATTCTCTATCGACTCCCGAGAGGAAGGCGCTAGAGAATTATCTGTCCGATTCTCTTAATGCCGGTACTATTGTTCCTTCCTCGTCACCCGCCGGAGCAGGTTTCTTTTTTGTCAAAAAGAAAGACGGTTCGTTACGTCCCTGTATCGATTATCGAGGGCTGAACGAGAATACGGTCAAGAACCGTTATCCCTTGCCCTTAATGTCGTCAGCCTTTGAGATCCTACAGGGAGCTAAGATTTTCACCAAACTTGATCTTCGTAACGCTTATCATCTTGTTCGTATAAAGGAGGGTGACGAGTGGAAGACAGCTTTTAATACGCCCCTCGGTCACTTTGAATACCGGGTTCTACCGTTCGGTCTGGTCAACGCTCCTGCCGTGTTCCAAGCCCTTATCAATGATGTCTTACGAGATATGCTAAATATATTTGTATTTGTCTATCTCGATGACATTCTCATTTTCTCTCCCTCACTTCAAGTTCATGTCCAGCACGTTCGTCGAGTCCTTCAGCGTCTGTTAGAGAATCGACTCTTTGTCAAGGCGGAGAAATGTTCGTTTCATGTCGCGTCAGTTACGTTTCTGGGCTCAGTCATTTCGGCAGAGGGAATCAGTATGGATCCTGCAAAGGTCCGTGCGGTCACTGAATGGCCCGTTCCCGACTCTCGGGTCGCGCTTCAACGCTTTCTTGGTTTCGCTAATTTTTACCGTCGATTCATACAAGGCTTTAGCCAAGTAGCCGCGCCCCTCACTGCGCTGACGTCTGTTAAGTCCCGCTTTAGATGGTCAGAGGCTGCTCACGCGGCTTTTGTCCAGCTAAAGACCCTCTTTACCTCCGCTCCTATCTTAGTCTCTCCCGTCGTCTCGGAACCATTTATTGTTGAGGTCGATGCCTCGGAGGTCGGGGTCGGGGCCGTCCTTTCTCAGCGCTCTTCCACGGACGGAAAGGTACATCCCTGCGCGTTTTATTCTCATCGCCTCACGCCCTCCGAACGAAATTATGATGTTGGCAACCGTGAACTGCTCGCCGTTCGTTTGGCGCTGGGCGAATGGAGACACTGGTTGGAGGGCTCTCCCGTTCCTTTCGTCGTTTGGACAGATCATCGAAATTTAGAATACATCCGTTCGGCTAAAAGACTCAATGCCCGTCAAGCCCGCTGGGCTCTGTTTTTTACGCGTTTTGACTTTTCCATCTCATTTCGCCCGGGTTCTAAGAATGTCAAACCTGATGCCCTTTCTCGCCTCTTTGAGTCCCCCACCGCTGCCGTTACCCCTGAGGTTATTATTCCTCCCGGTCGTGTCGTGGGTACCGCCGTGTGGGGGGTCGAGAGGTTAGTCAAACGCGCTCTATCTCAGGTTTCCGTGCCGCGTAACTGTCCTAAGGATCTCCTTTTTGTTCCCATGTCCGTTCGCCGCGCTGTTCTCCAATGGGGACATGCGTCCAAATTGTCAGCCCATCCCGGCGTTCGGGGCTCTCTTGCTTTTATCCGCCAGCGCTTCTGGTGGCCCACAATGGGACGCGATACACGTCGCTTTATCACCTCTTGTATTACCTGCGCTCAAACCAAGACCAGCAATTCTCCCCCAGCTGGTTTGCTTCGACCGCTCCCTGTTCCAGCTCGACCCTGGTCTCATATAGCTCTTGATTTCATTACCGGGCTTCCTCCGTCGGCTGGCAATACGGTTATCTTAACCTTTGTCGATCGCTTTTCAAAATCCGCACGTTTCATCCCACTCGCTAAACTCCCATCTGCCAAAGAGACAGCCCAGATAATGGTAGATCATGTTTTCAAAGTACATGGGTTACCTACCGACGTGGTTTCTGATAGAGGTCCGCAATTCTCCGCTTTCTTCTGGAAAGAATTTTGCCGTCTCATTGGGGCTACTGCCAGCCTCTCGTCGGGTTTTCATCCCCAAACCAATGGGCAAGCCGAACGCGCCAATCAGATTGTTGTCCGCATTCTCCGCAGCCTTGCTCATCGTTGTCCCACGTCATGGTCTGAGCAACTGGCCTGGGCAGAGTATGCGCATAATTCCCTCCCATCCTCTGCTACGGGTCTTTCGCCTTTCCACTGTTGCCTCGGTTACCAGCCTCCTTTATTTTCGTCTCAGGAGACTGTATCCAATTCACCGTCGGCTCAGGCCTATATTGACCGTTGTAAAAGCACTTGGAGGAGGGTGAGAACTGCACTTCGTCGCTCTAACACTCGCATGAGCATCACCGCCAATAGGCGTCGGGTTAAGAGTCCGCGCTACGTTCGTGGCCAGCGTGTGTGGCTTTCCACCGCAAATTTGCCCTTACATTCTGAGTCCCGTAAGTTGGCGTCCCGTTTTATCGGGCCATTTCGTATTATTAAGATCATTAATCCTGTCGCGGTACGACTTCGCCTTCCACCCTATCTCCGTCGGGTCCATCCTGTTTTCCATGTTTCACATATTAAACCCATCGTTCGCGCGCCCTCTCGTCCACCTGTTCAGATTGATGATTCTCCTGTTTTCCGAGTTCGTCGCATCCTTGACACACGCCGCCGGGGTCGTGGTCACCAGTACTTAGTCGATTGGGAGGGGTATGGGCCGGAGGAGAGAAGCTGGGTTCCCTCTCGGGACATCTTGGACCCTTCGCTTATTGATGAGTTCCTCCGTTCTCGCCAGTCCTCCTCCTCGGGAGCGCCAGGGGCGCTCGTTGAGAAGGGGGTACTGTCATGATCCGGGTTCCTCCCTTCTCTGTCTCCCTCTTGTGGTCACACATTACATTCACTCTCTACACTTTCTCTTTTGTCTCATCAGGTTCAGCTGTTCCCGTTTACCTTAATCTCCCCTCACCTGTCTCTCCTTTCCTCTAATGCTTCCTACTATTTCTAACTCTCTCTTTCTCTGTGTTTTTGTCAGTTTATTGCAAACTATACATGCAGATAACATTGCTCTTACCTCTCTCATCAAGAGTCGCGTCTTGTCCTGTCCTGTCCTGTCCTGTGTGGTTCGTGTGGATGCTTCGCCTTGAGCTGGTAGATTCATCCGTTATCTTACACGCTCACGTAACTCTGCCCTGCCAATTCAGACGCTGTGTTCCTGGCCAGACGTTGTATCCAGTCTACGGTACACTCAACGGGTCTCGTCTCTCTCTCGACAGTCTGCACTGGGGTCTCAGCCTCGCCAAACGCGTGGCCGCGTTTCAAGTTTCCCAGTGACTATATTTTCTACGCCTTGCTGTTTGTGTTCTATTTCTACAAGTGAAGATTTCTGTTTGGACTGTTACCTGAGAATCCTGAGAAGATTTATGTTCCTTATTTAATTCAGTGATTCGTGCCTGTTGTAGAAATTTTAATAGTCATTTATTCCTAACATATCAATGTGTAAAAGTATATGTGTGTACGTGCTTGTGCGTGACGTTTCAGGAATATATGGGACAGGACGTCTTGACCTTAGGAATGGTCAGGTTTGGCTAGTTTATTCCAGTACCAGTTTGTGTCCTTAAGAAAAACTGAACAGCAGTGGGGGCCTTATCTGGGTGGAAAAGTACAGCGGGTGAGAAGGAACCTTGAAAAGAGTATAAAAGCTGTCTCATGTCTTCCTGGTGCGCGCCACTCACTTCACAGAATGTAACGGCTGTGATGGCGACTGGGCCTTCTTGCAAGAATAAATATTTCTCTTTTTATTAATTTGACTCTGAGTGTCTCTTACGCAGTGATGGTGTTTAACAGAAGTTTTTGCCACAACATTTGGTGTCAGAGTGGGATTCCTTGGCAGTACCTCCTGGACCTGAGAGCGGACGGTGTTTGGCCACCTGGACTGAGCAGTTCCAGCTCTACCTCGTAAGTTTCAGAGAGAGGGGCCGACCGCTATCAGGGCCAGGAGAAGCTCCACTGGAATCAGATGAAAACGAACCCGTGGCAACTCAAGACATCTCTGGTAAGAGACGGCTAAAATATTTTTCTTTTGGGCTAAAATATTTTTCAAAGAGTGAAACTGAACCATACTGGCTGAGGGCTGTTTCTGTGGTACGTAATCTGAGATTAATTGAGATCTATATATAGATCAAGAAATTTCAAACAGATACGAGGGAAAATAATCTGAGATTAATTGAGGTCTGTGACAGATCAAGAAATTTCAAGCAGATAAATAATCTGGGATTAATTGAGAACTGTGACAGATCCAGAGATTTCAAACAGATAGGTAACCTGAAAATGAGTTGTTCCACCACGGAGCAATTTGTTTTTAGGTGCTGAGGCTAATTAGGGGGAACCAGAACAATCGTAACAGATTTTTTGGTAAACCATAGTTAGGAGGGCACTAATAGTGCAACCCGACCGATTTGGGTTAAAAGAAAAGAATCGGGTTTGTTGGGGACGCCTAACAGACTAAAGAAAACGCGCGTTGAAGAGAAATCCACAGAGAACAGAGAAGCAGCAGTATGGGGATGTCTCAAAAGCAAGCTTGCGAAATTTGGTACACCGGTTTTCTGTCAAATGAGATAAAATTAAGGGCAGAAATGTATGATATTGAGCGCCACAAGATTAAAGGTGGTGCGGGGAACAGTTGAACAGGGCAGTGAGAAATAAAAGTGTCTGCGTTCAACATGTGTGTAAAAATGTGAACAGATAATGAAATGTTGGCTTGAAGATAAAATGTCGAACTGCCAGGAGAAATAATGTTTTTACTTCTTCATCCAGTAAATGGATGCATGACATTAGATGTCTATAGAACTTAAAGTTATACGATAAGGATTGAAGTAGCAAGCAGCAATAAGGCTGTCTGTGTGAAATAGAGTGATAGAGTGATAGAAAAAGAGAGAACTGTAAGTGAGAAACTTGATGGAAGAGGGAAGTGAAAAACAAGAAGGTTGGTGTGTGAGATATGTTTATGTGGGGATTGTGCAAACAATCATGTTCTGGTTAGATAATGAAGGAACTGGCATGTTTGAGAAAAGAAAGGAGAGGGGACAGAATGAAATGGCATGTAGGGGAAGATTGAGAAGAAATATAGTAGAAAACTATATGTGATGAAAATAAAATGTCTGACAGAATTTATGGAAGTCAAATTAACTGTTTAAATGGCATGAAAAGTCAGTTTTAGAATAAAATAAGGCATGGTATGATTGACAGGGATTAACATGACATGAAGAATGCAGTATGCAGTATGGGGAACAATTCTATATTTTTAATGGTAAAATAAAGATTGAAATTAGGTTTAGTTTTAGTTTGACAATCATTGTTTTGAACCTAAGGGGTCTATAATGGGGTAGTGAAAAGGAATGGATTTACCATCCATCTTCGTTTATTATGAAAGGAATTGGAAATTATAGTTTTATAAAAAACGAATGTGTTTGCTTATTCAGCCCGGCTTTTTGGATGTTAGATATGCACTTGTTCTGTAATCAGTGTTGATGATAATAGCAAATTAGTAAAATGTAAAGACAGCTATGTCCAAAGATTCCGGAAATCAATAATGTATGTTGTGCCAGTAATAATGATGATTCGGCTATTGTTGTATCTGCCATTGGTGGACTGTAAAAGAATATGGAGCACTGCTTATCAGTGGCTCTGTTTGCATTCCTCAATGGAACACACTGCTTCAAGGGTGTGCAGTAAGTTAGAGCAGATGGAGAGTGTTTAAATTGTGGTCAGCAGGACCATTTAACATGTAACTGTAGATGCTCACTGAGAAGGGGTTTGAAAATGTGATAGTGACACATTTCTGGTAATAATGTGGGTTTGAAAGTAGATCAGTGTTTAAGTGACGATATTAACATTTCGTCTGAGAAAGAATAAGAGAAAAAAAAAAAAAACAAGGTCAAAAGATTGAAGTCTTAAAGTGAATCCTTTGAAAATATCTATAATAGTAATTATTATAAGTGAATTGATGAATACAGTTTGATGTAAAATTAATGACTCCAACAAATGGGAGTTGCAGAAAGGTAACTAAAAGTATGATTGTGTTTTAATGCAACATTTTGAAAAAGGATTCAGGTAATATAGAGAGACAAATCTCACGGATGATTTATAATAAAAATGAAAGATGCAGAGTAGCCTTGTCAAATTTAGTGTGAATCCTGATTGGAGATTGATAAACTCCTAGAAAAAACTTTGAAGACAGATATTAAACTATGGTTATTGAGAACTAGAATCATTATTTAAGATCAAATAAGCAGAAGCAGCTTGTTACTGAATTAACAGTTGATAAATGTAAAATGTGTAGAAAGGCATCTGATTAAAAAAACAGCTTGAAAACTGTTGACCATGAAAGAACTAGAAGCTGATGTTTTGCTTTCAAAAGATAAGTTTGTTATTGGCTGTAATGAAACAGCTCGCTTATCTGAATCTGATGTCTGCTGTGGCTGTAAACGGCCAGTACGACAGACACTCAATCTGAGTGGAAATTTGTAATGTCTAAATAAAGACAACTATAAAATTATGTTTATTTGGAAACAAATGTCATTTCTGTCAAAGATGCCTTAAGCTGGGATAGTTAAAAGATTATAGATAAAAGTTTGATGATTAGAAGTTTATGAGAGAACAGTTTACCTGTCCTGAATGTCTCAGAGTCTCTCTCAGTCAAATGTCAGCTAACAGGCTGTTATCTGAGTCTGTGTCATAAGTAATAATAAGCTATTTATAGTGTTTCAGTTGAAAAATTAGACACAGAGATGTAAAAGAAATCATTGCCATGAAGAGGGCAATTTGTATTTGTGAATGTTTTAAAAGTAAAACTGAACGACTTTAAAGAAGTCTTTAAAATAATAATGCAGACCTTAAATGATAGAAATAACATTTTTGATTATTTTATTTTAGGACCAGTAACTTCTTTGTCTTATCTTAAGTCTCCACCATTGAAACAGGGCCGGAGGCTACGGCTACACATGTACAGTAACAGTACACTGAATGTATGGTTGTGATCTAAATTCACTGAGGATAATCTAAGTAGCTAGGTTGATGATTTTAAGATGGTTAATGGATTTAAGTGATTAAATACTGCTGTTATTAACCTGTCTCCCTGTGAACACTATTAGGCAATCAGAATGGCTCTGGTGACTCTTGAACGTGCCTTTCCTAAGCTCCAGAAAGCAGCTGAGTTCTGTTAAAGGAAACTGATTGTGTGATGGGAAAGAGCGGTACCAGTGTGTACGTGGCTACTCAATGACAGGATGATCTTCCTGGCCAGGGGACAGCCTAACGCAGGGGGTCACGGACATTGGGCACCTCAGGACGGGGGTGTGGTACATGCAAGAAAGGTAGTGAGAGTTGAGCGCTGACTACTGGAGGCCACTGGGGTCAGCAGAGCATTGAGAGGGTGAGATGCGCTGTGACGAGTTGCGGCAGTCTGACCCAAGAGAATGTGAGTTCCTCTATACCACTTGCCAGAAGAAACCGCATAATCGTACGCTTGTTTTTCATTGTGACAAGTGTCTGCAATTAAGCCAGGGGGACAACACCCTGAAGAGAAAATTATAGATAAAGAGCTATGGGAGATGGGCTTTCAAGAGCCAGTTGAGAAATGAGGGGATTGCCGTTGTTTGTTGTGGAGACAGGAACAAAACTTTTTATGTATTGGCTGCCTCATGGGCAAGAATAAGAAAATTTATAGAAGTGTTGATTTTGAACTAATGTGTTTATAACATAGTTTTAACTCCTGAAGGTCGTTTGACATGGTGGAGGGCTAAAGATGAAGACAGCTTTTGATTTGAGAAAAGTCTGGATAACAAAATTTAATGGTAAAAGGTTAGTGATGAATTTAATATTACATTCTGTCTAAAATATACTCATAGAAGGCGTTGAAAATATTATTTGTTTATAGTGAGAGAGAGACTTCTCGAGTGGAGGAAGGCATGGTAAACTGTGTCTGTCTTTCTGTTGTCGGCCTGCTAGAGCAAGCTGAAGCAAAATAATGATAAGGAAAAAATTAAACAAAGCAACCCAGCAGACTGAAAATCTAATGAATAATGAACAGACATGCTTTGGAACTGGTTAAGAGATCATGTAAAATTAGGTAAAAGCTACAGAAAAATGCGAAGTTTAAAATCTTATTTAAAATTTAAATCTTTTTAGCAATAATATATAAAAGAAAGAGTTAATATTGAAAAAAGCGAACATTTAAAATGAGCAGTTAAGATATGTGTGTCTAGTATGAGTGTGTGTGATGGTGACAGCACTTTATGTCTTGTATGTATTAGTTTGGGGTACTAATATTCCGCCTGAAGAGGGAGTATATTGTTTCATCATTACAGATGGGTTAAGGGAATTGACAAATTTTAAAGAAAGCGATAATTGTGAGTGGATCCGATGAAAGATGATACAGAACATAGGACGAGCTTTAAATTGATTGGTCATCAAGCTCTGTCTGGTATTAATTACTTTTGTCTTTTATGATGTTGATTTGAATTACGTTCTGGATCAGTTTAAGTATTTGTGTAAATTGGAATTGTGGAGTTGTAGATCACCATCTGGCATGGGCTGAGATAAATGAAAATGTTATAGATTTGATGGCAACAACAAAGTGACATATTGGCTAAGTCAAACATGAAATTATCAAGAGAGCCCTAAAAATGTAGGATTATTGTGGGCAGAAGGATGAGAATGTTATTTGACTGACAAGTGACCAAGTCTGTACAGCATGACCTGACTTGATAGAAACAATTGATGACTTTGAAAATGTTTGTAGATGACTGAATTAAGAGACCAAACAACAGGCCTGAAAAGCAGGATACGCTGTGAGGCTCAGGGCCTTTGCCCTTCAAATACTTCGTTGAGCAGATGATAATGTGGCTTTAAGTGAAGAATGTAATATTTTTGTTTCAGAGACAGCAAAAGATGTCTGGAGGAAATTTGTCTGAAGGACAACGTTTGGGTTAGTGTTGATGCCAACTTTATCAAAACACTATGTTAAATGTTATGTTAAATTGATGCTCGAGTTGTGTCGTGCATCAAGAGGGAGATGGTATAACAATTGCCAAATATGGTTTACTAAGGGACAATATATGTTGGGAGGACACTGGGTCTAATTGGGTAAAAGGCCGTCCCAAACAAAATTTGCTTTCTGTAAATGTATTTGCAGGACTGTTTCAACAGGAAACGCCGGGGCAGATGTGGCAGCGAAGGTCACGGCAGAACAGTAGACAAAAGAAACTACGTGTAGTTTTACTATCTGAAAATAACCTCGACATTTTGTTTTCTTTCCAGAGAATGGAGCAGAGCATAACTTAAAATTTTCCTTTCACAGAATGTCAGATTGGATTGCAGCTAACAGAATGATTCTGTTCCAAAATGTATTAATATTGTGTTGTTGACATGAGCAAAGTGGGTTGAATGTTAATGTAATAGTTGAATGAGTTGCAGGTTGTTGGAGTGGCCAGATGTTGAGAATAAATTTGGAACTCATAATGTATATCATCAGTAAACAAATGGTAAAAATTCCACAGGTCACACCAGGACGACGACCAGCAGCACTAACAAAATACTTAAGATCTCCATTCACAGGTGACAGCAGGAAATGGTCCACTCCACAAACAAGCTTGCAAGGATGGAGATTGCAACACCACCGTCCAAACATCTCACCTTAAACAACGCCAACGAGATTTGATTGGTCACTGATTAATTAGAAAGTATTTTAGGAAAATGAATGGATTGTTTGATTAATCTCTGGGGGTGGGGGTTTCGGGGGTAGGATTGTCGATATTGTGTGTTTCCAGCTCAGTACAGAGACTGGTCAGAGCAGGGATGTTTTGTTAGATTGGTAAAAATGACAGTTATCCAAATGATGATTATGATGATACAAGTAGTGGGAGCTATAGTCAAATGAATTAATTGTTGGGGTATGTTTTCTTTCTTCTTCCTATGAATGTTTTTGTTATGAACAGATGGTTAAAAGCTGTGCTTATCCGCTATGTGATAAGGTACAAGGAGAGGGTTTTGAAATGAAGGGTTTTATTATACTTTTCTTATACTTTATATTTTGATGTAACCAGTGTGGATTGATGGTTTGTTGGTTTTCTAACTAGTCTGTACACTATTTCTTATTTAACTAAGGTGACTGAGGGTCAAACTATGTTTGGGGTACAACAACAGTGATTGTTTATCTAGCCCGGCTTTAGTTGAATTCTTTATCTGCTTGCTAAATATTTAAGGGACTATCCTTACAAAACAGCCTAAGCGTTTTCCTTTCAAAATGTTATTTTCACAAATGTTTAAGAAGAGTGATCAGTTATGCGAAAACTAGAGATGAAGAGTAGTGTGATGATATGACTTAAAATTCGTCTTTTTGTTTATTATTGTGATTATGGGTAATCTGAATGATAAAAAGTGTGGAATTGTTGTAGAAATTTTAATAGTCATTTATTCCTAACATATCAATGTGTAAAAGTATATGTGTGTACGTGCTTGTGCGTGACGTTTCAGGAATATATGGGACAGGACGTCTTGACCTTAGGAATGGTCAGGTTTGGCTAGTTTATTCCAGTACCAGTTTGTGTCCTTAAGAAAAACTGAACAGCAGTGGGGGCCTTATCTGGGTGGAAAAGTACAGCGGGTGAGAAGGAACCTTGAAAAGAGTATAAAAGCTGTCTCATGTCTTCCTGGTGCGCGCCACTCACTTCACAGAATGTAACGGCTGTGATGGCGACTGGGCCTTCTTGCAAGAATAAATATTTCTCTTTTTATTAATTTGACTCTGAGTGTCTCTTACGCAGTGATGGTGTTTAACAGAAGTTTTTGCCACAACAGTGCCTCATTTCCATTAAAGACTGTTATCATTGTGAAACTCGCTTTTTGGTCCTCTGTTCTCTAAATGCCATAACAGAACAGCGCTACTTAAGTGCTTCAATAAAATACAGACCACAACCCTTAAGACGCACGGCAAATATTCAAAATAGGATCGCGTCTAATTAAAATACAGATATTTAGTGAAGACAAAAATTAGAAATAAGCAAAGAATCGAAAATAGCCCTACCTGTTTGACAAATAGTAAACAGAGCAATAGGAGAACTAGATATTAAGAAATAAACAACTCACGCGCTCTTGCCGTTCTCACAGAGTGACTGCTTGTCCTGCAGTCACCCAAATTAATCAAGCTTTGAAACGCAAATAATTTGTTTCACGTAAAAACGCACAGTTTTGAGGCCCCGGAAACTAACCGGGAGTACTTTCTTGAAAAACTTCCAGCGGCCAGAACTCTGACCAGAGAGGTGACTACAGAGTGGGTCAGTGTGTATGCTTTATAGTGCTGGTAAGGATTGGATACAACTTCATGTCTTAAATGGGTGAACTAACCCTTTAAATGTGCTATATAAATAAATGAACTTGAACTTTTTCCCCTCCCTCAAATCGAGCCGTTCGACCGTGTGACGTCACACGGTCGGACGCCCCTCCCGCGATTGTTGATTGACACTAGCGTTTCAAGACCCGCCCTCGCTCGTGAGCGAGCTGTCAATCATAGTCCGGTCATTGTTGATATGCTGGAGCACTGTCTATGAGCAGAATGGCGTCTAAGCGATTGTGGTGTTCTGTTCTTGGGTGTAATAAGGAACACAGCAGTCATTTCAATGTTCCTAAATCCGAACCGCTGAAGACGCAGTGGCTGAGTTTTGTTTTTGAAGGGAATATTCCCCACGAGCAACGTCAATGCGTTCATGTTTGCGCGAATCATTTCTCACCAGACTGCTTTATAAACGAGGGTCAGTATAAAGCTGATTTTGCTAAGAAGCTGCTCCTGAATAAAGGATCGGTACCAACTATTCGTGTTCCTGCTGCACCTCCAGAAGAACTGAAGTGAGTGTAACGTTTTATTAATATTTATATCTTTACAAATCGCTAGCTGCACGCTTTACTATGAATGCGTCTAAGGTTTACACTCAGGGTACATTACGGCATGTTTTCTATGTACAACGTTCTCAATATAATTCATAATCCCACGTTTATAATGAACAACAAGTTATGGTTATTGTGTTACAAACGGTGTACGCACAGAACAGAGGGGCGGAGTGAGCGAAGCTCATTATCATTTAAAGTCATATGCACTGAAATGGCATGCTGACAACAGAGCTGTTTTTGACCAGGTAAAATAAGTGTTTTCTTACAATACTAATGATCATTTTTAATTAAAGTGTATTACAAAATTTTAATTTAGACCCTAAAGAATCATATTAGCTTGTACAAAAATGGCATTATATGACCCCTTTAAATCACCTTTCTTTCCCATTCTGACATTCAGTTTGGAGTTCAGGAGATTGTCTTGAGCAGGACCACACCCCTAAATGCATTGAAGCAACTGCCATGTGATTGGTTGATTAGATAATTGCATTAATGAGAAATTGAACAGGTGTTCCTAATAATCCTTTAGGTGAGTGTAAACCGTCACAAACACAAACACAAACACACACACACACACACACACACACACACACACACACACACACACACACACACACACACACACACACACACACACACACACACACACACACACTGACTCGTACCGTGAGCAATATCTCACGACCTCCCGAGTGTCCGAACTCGCACCGTGTACACCCGCCATTAGGGAGCTAAAACATGCCTACCTCCCTCAAAACCTGCTCTCTATCGCAGCGTGATTCAAAAGCTGCACAGAAGAGAGCAACACGGACCTACAGCAGGTAGTGAGGGCAGATGAGCATGTCATTGGTACGTCACCTGCAAATTATCCTTGCTGCTGCTGTGAAGAGCTACAGCACATGTGTCAAACTCAAGGCCCACGGGCCGAATCCGGCCCGCCCTGTCATTTTATGTGGCCCGCGTGAGCTCAAAATGCATATATGATTGTCTTAAAATAAAGTATGCTTACAGCGTACATTGACCAAAAACTACATCTCCCACAATGCACGTCGATTTTGTAACCCGCGAAATGACGGCATCGTGCCGCTAGATAGCAGTGTTTCCATATCGGCGGATTCGGCGTTTAACGGAGGAGTTGAGAAAGAGCTATAGATAACACAAAATTTAAATTTATAAGCTAAAATGTCCAAAAAGAGAAAAATCGATGCAGAGGGGAGACAATTTAAAGAACGATGGGAAAGTGAATACATGTTTGTACTTCAAGGAGAAAAAACCGGTATGTCTTCTGTGTGGCGAGGCAGTGTCGGTGATGAAGGAATACAATTTACGTCGGCATTTTGACACCAAACATGGAGCGAAGTATGCTAACTCTAGTCTCCAAGAAAAAAATCTAATTGTTCAAGAATTGAAAGGCAGACTGCAATTGCAGCAAAATATGTTCACAAAAGCCACAGGAAAAAATGATGCAGCCGTGAAAGCTAGCTTTATTGTGGCTGAAGAAATCGCCCGCGCTTCCAAGTGTTTTTCAGAGGGAGCATTTTTAAAGAGGAGTATGCTAAAGGTATGTGAGCACGTGTGCCCCGACCAGATACAGAATTTTAAAAATGTCAGTTTGTCAAGAAACACCATCGCGGACCGAGTTAGAGAACTGGCAGGCAATCTGACAACACAGCTGGCCGAAGTGACACGCAGTTACCAGACTTTTTCATTAGCTGTTGATGAAAGTACAGACAATACGGATACAGCGCAACTATCCATTTTTATAAGAGGCGTGAAAGCAGACTTCACTATCAGCGAGGAGCTCTTGGATGTAGTTGCAATGTCACCGCCAGTCACCGCCAGTTCCAGCTGTTTTTAAAGGAGGTGGGCCCGGAGCATGGAGATGTGCCGTACCATACAGAAGTAAGGTGGCTGAGTAGGAGCGCGGTCCTCAAACGATTTTTTGAGCTGAGGGAAGAAATTGCGCTTTTCATGCAAAGTAAAGGAAAACCCTTGCATGAACTGTCTGATCCAAACTGGCTGTGTGACTTTGCTATGTTGTGTGACCTAGCGGAGCATCTCGCCCAACTGAATCAGAGGCTGCAGGGACGCAAACAAGTCATCACGCAGATGTCCGACATGATCACAGCTTTCCAGCGTAAACTGCACATGTGGAAGTCCCAACTGGAACAGGATAATCTTGCCCACTTTCCTGTCTGTCAGAGCATCTCCGCCTCAGTCTCTGCTTTTTCATGCGCTCGGTTGACTACTAAAGTGAACCGGTTAATTAATGAATTTGATCGCCGCTTCTCTGACTTTAAAACACAGCACCCAGGCTTTGCCATCTTTGCCAATCCTTTCGCCGCTGACGTTGACAGTGCGCCCCATCTCCTTCAGATGGAGTTAATAGAACTTCAAAGCAATAGTAGCCTGAGAGCAAAGTTCCAGGATGCTGCAATCGAGGACTTTTACCGCCTACTGCCCCCTGCTTTGATGCCGCAGCTCCGGCTTCATGCTGCCCGCGTTCTGTCCATGTTTGGGAGCACCTACCTGTGCGAACAGATGTTTTCAATAATGAATCTAAACAAGACCAAGCACAGATCACGCATCAACGATGACAACCTCCACGCTGTTTTACGGATTGCTACAGCACAAGACCTAAAGCCAGACATTGACGGACTGACCAGAGGAAAACGGTGTCAGACATCCAGCCAGAAAACAAATAGGTAAGCATTTTTATAAACCTGAATATAATATAAAATATAATTATATAACCCATATATAAAAATATAACCCAAACATAAAAAAAATATATTTCAACCGAATAAGTACAGTGTAATATGTGTGCAATGTAATGGTTAAGCTTACATTTTGTTTTGTGTTTGTTATTTTCAGAACATGAAATGGATGAGGATGGTGTGGAATATGGTGTAGGTAGGGTGAGAACAGATCTTTGGTGTGTTGAGGTCAAGCAGCATCACCTCATCAACTTCACACAGAACTTGACCAATACAGTTGTGAACTGAGACAACCCTTATTGCCATTTTGAGTTAATTAAACATACATACTACTTTGAGTTAATTACACATACTACTTTGTGTATGAAGCAATGTATTCAGTGTGTTTACAGAGGAAAATGTTTACTGTAATCAAAACCATATTTCATTAATTGGATTGGATATGCCCTCTGCAAGACTGTCTGTAGCCTTTTGTTTTTGTAAAATGCCACATTTGTCACACATGTTCTTAGCCTCTCACACTTACTGTATGTGTTGGACCATAGTTCTGCCCCTCTCAACTGAGACAAAAGTTTTGAACAAAGTTGATTTAATAACTTGTTTAATGATATTTGTCTTTGTTATTCACTTGAAAAGTTTGATCTTTCTTAACCTGATAAATTAAAGAGATTTATGATATATAAGATATGAGATTTATAATAACACCGAGCAATGTGCCTACATATATTTTACATTTATGTGAATGTATTTGTTGTATTTGTACACTTGAATAAATAATTATCAAATCAAATAATTTTATAATAATCATTTGTTACATTATATAGCGCTTTTCTAGGTACTCAAAGCGCTTTACATTGAAGTGGGAATCACCTCAACCACCACTAATGTGCAGCATCCACTTGGATGACAAATACAGAGAGAGTTATTTAACAATATGTTAAGAAGTAGCTACATTTAAACAGTTTTATAGTTACAACTGGCCCTTTGAGGCCAACCATAATTCTGATGTGGCCCGGGGTAAAAATGAGTTTGACACCCCTGAGCTACAGCATGGGTCACCAACCTCGGTCCTGGAGGGCCGGTGTCCTGCAGAGTTTAGCTCCAACCCCAAATAAACACACCTGAACCAGCTAATCAAGGTCTCACTAGGCATAATAGAAACTGTCAGGCAGGTTTGTTGGACCTGGTTGGAGCTAAACTCTGCAGGACATCGGCCCTCCAGGACCGAGGTTGGTGACCCATAACCTACAGGTTCTGGTAATATAATTAAAATATCATCAAAAAGTTGATTTATTTCAGTAATTCCATTCATAAAGTGAAACTTGGATAATGTATACAATTCAACCCACACAGACTGATATATTTCAAGTGTTCATTCCTTTTAATTTTGATGATTATAACTGACAACTAATGAAAACCCCAAAATCAGTGTAGCAGAAAATTAGAATATTGGGAACAGGTTCAATATTGACCTCTGGTGCCACACTCTAATCAGCTAATTAACTCAAAACACCTGCAAAGGCCTTTAAATGGTCTCTCAGTCTAGTTCTGTAGGCTACACAATCATGGGGAAGACTGCTGACTTGACAGCTGTCCAAAAGACGATCATTGACATCTCAACATGACATCATGACTTTGCGTAACCATACACGCCACTTTCAAGTCAAGTGGCGTGTTATCTATTAGGGGTTTAACAATACATAGATATGGATCGATGCATCGATCAAACGTCTAACGATACGATGCATCGATACCACACATAAAATATCGATGTATGGTACCTTTATTTTGACACACTCCACATCCTCACGTAACTTTTCTCCGCTGAAATAGACGCCTGACAAGATTGACTGAACCCTTTGTCACAAAAGCCGGTATTTTCCACTGTCAAGGCATTGCAAGTTCATGTTTTACAGAAGAAACGACAAGCCCCGAAAAGTCTGTTTTAGCCAATCAGTGCGCAGTATTCAGGTCAGGTGACAAGGCTGCTTGTCACTTTGAAAAGACGTGCTTGCTGAGAGGAGTTTCGTCAAAGCTGACTAAAAGTGATCGAGGATGGATTTCAGCGAACTCGAACCCGTGATATCTTCTTCGGGCCGTAAAAGGAAAATACAAGCTGAAACTTTTTCACGGAATCTTGCTAAAACAGCACGTTAGTGGTGAGTCGTGAAAAGCTCTCTGTGTTGAGTGTACGTTAATCACAACAACAAAGTTTGACAGGCGTCTATGTCAGCTGAGGAGATTAACGTTAACCGAGTGTTTTATTATGTATCATAGTAATTACTTGGCTTTGTTTAACTCTGAAACATGAAATGTTGAGTTATCTGCTTTTGCCACACAATATATATATATAAAATCCTTTCAATGAACTTTAATAAGTTATAACAGAAGAGTTCATTTGCAAAAACTCCGTTCTTGTTCATTTTCATATATCATGTTTTTTTTAAACTTGTAACAAACAACTTGTAAATGTCCCAATTGGGAGAGGGTGTGCAATTTAAAGAGTTTAATTAAACTTTCATGTTATTTTGGATGTATTGTGAGTTAATAAACGTGTTGTGTACACTTGGCACATAATATCTAAATATCTATTAATCGATCGATATAGCCACGAATCGAATCGTAATCGTATCGTATAATTTTTTGAGGTATCGGCAAATATCGTATCGCTGGCTGAGAGAATCAATTTCGTATCGTGATTAACTGTCCGATTTACACCCCTATTATCTATACGCATTTTGAGTTATCCGCGTGTATGTCCACGCCGAAACGAACCGCCATCTTTTGCGTGTATGTCTACGCTGTTAAATGTCCGAGTGATTCCGCGTTTGTGTGTACGCCGTTAAATGTCAGAGCGAAACGAAGCAAAATGTATATTTACATCTGTAGAGCAATATTTCTTTTACCTAGGATGGTATGGGAAGACTCATAAATGGTATTTACCCCAGTGATGGGTAGGTTTAGGGACGGGGTTGGGGTAGGTCATATATTTATTATACATTAATGTAACGTTAAGTCAACGGCGTTGATAAACACGCTGAAAAGCGATTATGCGTGTTGATAGCACGCCAAAAATGGAAATACGAATTGCCGTATCATACATACGCCATTTCATGAGATCAGTCTGGACATCTTGCACAAGGAGGGCAAGACACAAAAGGTCATTGCTAAAGAGGCTGGCTCTTCACAGAGCTCTGTGTCCAAACACATTAATAGAGAGGCGAAGGTGTGGTAGAAAAAAGTGTACAAGCAATAGGGATAACCGCACCCTGAAGAGGATTGTGAAACAAAACCCATTCAAAAATGTGAGGGAGATTCACAAAGAGTGGACTGCAGCTGGAGTCAGTGCTTCAAGAACCACTACGCACAGACGTATGCAAAACATGGGTTTCAGCTGTTGCATTCCTTGTGTCAAGCCACTCTTGAACAAGAGACAGCGTCAGAAGCGTCTCGCCTGGGCTAAAGACAAAAGGGACTGGACTGCTGCTGAGTGGTCCAAAGTTATGTTCTCTGATGAAAGTAAATTTTGCAATTGAAGGTCCCTGTGTCTGGAGGAAGAGAGGAGAGGCACAGAATCCACGTTGCTTGAAGTCCAGTGTAAAGTTTCCACAGTCAGTGATGGTTTCGGGTGCCATGTCATCTGCTGGTGTTGGTCCACTATGTTTTCTGAGGTCCAAGGTAAATGCAGCCGTCTACCAGGAAGTTTTAAGGCACTTCCTGCTTCCTGCTGCTGACCAACTTTATGGAGATGCAGATTTCATTTTCCAACAGGACTTTCACCTGCACACAGTGCCAAAGGTACCAGTACCTGGTATAAGGACCATGGTATCCCTGTTCCTAATTGGCCAGCAAACTCGCCTGACCTTAACCCTATAGAAAATCTATGGGGTATTGTGAAGAGGAAGATGCGATACGCCAGACCCAACAATGCAGAAGAGCTGAAGGCCACTTTCAGAGCAACCTGGGCTCTCATAACACCTGAGCAGTGCCACAGACTGATCGACTCCATGCCACGCCGCATTGCTGCAGTAATTCAGGAAAAAGGATCCCCAACTAAGTATTGAGTGCTGTACATGCTCATACTTTTCATGTTCATACTACTCAGTTGGCCAACATTTCTAAAAATCATTTTTTTGTATTTGTCTTAACCCTCATGTGATGTTCAAAACCCTATAACACCTGTGATGTTCCAGCCCGTTCTCATCCCAAGGCGTCATACATGTGACGCTTTTGACATTTCGTCGAAATCTTACGCACATGGCATCCTTTAGCTTCAATATGAGACGCAGAACCCAAGACGCAGGTGACGCGCGACACAGGTGACGCGCGTCTAAATCCGACGCACATGGCGTCCTTTAGCGTCAATATGAGACGCGGATCACAAGGCGTCATAACCTAACGCTACCCCAGACCTAAACCTACCCATAACAGTGTGTGTTATATTGACGCTAAAGGATGCCATGTGCGTAAGATTTCGACGAAATGTCATATGGCGTCACCTATATGACGCACTAGGATGAGAATGCGTTGGATGTTCCCGGTCAAAAATGACCGGCCCATAAAAAAAAAAAAACGTATAAATCACTCATTATACCATATTTTCACCCAATCTTGGATTCAATCTTTTTGTCAACATGTTCTCTTTCAATTAGGACTGGTTTTATATTTTGATTTGCATCTGAATAATCATAGGCCTCATTTATTTGAGAGTAGGCATTTCATTTGAGTAATTTAAAAAAAAAATTGAATAATTTTGGAAATATTAAATAAAATCTGAAGAAAATTGGTATTGTTGATCACACTAGTCAACTTAAAATTTTCACCAGGAATTTTGTTTTGAAACTTTTGTTTTGTAAATAATATGGCACATAGTCACACTTGTGGTGTTCCCGGTCAAAAATGACCGGCCTATAAAAATAGCTTATAAATCACTCATTATACCATATTTTTACCCAATCTTGGATTCAAGCTTTTTGTCAACATGTTCTCTTTCAATTAGGACTGGTTTTATATTTTGATTTGCATCTGAATAATCATAGGCCTCGTTTATTTGAGAGTAGGCATTTCATTTGAGTATTTTTTTTTTTAATAATTTTGGAAATATTAAATAAAATCTGAAGAAAATTGGTATTGTTGATAACACTAGTCAACTTAAAATTTTCACCAGGAATTTTGTTTTGAAACTTTTGTTTTGTAAAAAATATGGCACATAGTCACACTTGTGGTGTTCCCGGTCAAAAATGGCCGGCCTATACAAAATAGCTTATAAATCACTCATTTTACCATATTTTCACTCAATCTTGGATTCAATCTTTTTCTCAACTTGTTCTCTTTCAATTAAGACTGGTTTTATATTTCTGTTTGCATCTGATTAATCGTGGGCCTCATTTGTCTGAGAGTAGGCATCTCATTTTTTGAGTAAAAAACAAATAATTTATGAGTAAATTTGGAAATATGTAAAAAAAAAAAATGGAAAAATGGCTACTGTTAATCACACTAGTCTACTCTAATGTTTCACAAGGAATTTTGTTTTGAAACTTTTGTTTTGTAAAAAATATGGCACATAGTCACACTTGTGGTTTCCCGGTCAAAAATGACCGGCCTATAAAAAATATGTCAACTTGTTCTCTTTCAATTAGGACTGGTTTTATATTTCTGTTTGCATCTGATTAATCGTGGGCCTCATTTATCTGAGAGTAGGCATGGCCAAAAATGGTCACAATGGCCGACCATTGAAAGTGAATGGGAGAGACTGAAAATAACAACAATTTAGTTTTCAGGAGCATGTTCATTATTTTCATGTACACATATGAGCATGTGTGCTTGCAAACATCGAGCCCTTGGACCTGTGCATGTATCGGAACATTTATACACACGCTACCCAGACACACACACACACACGTTAAAACACACAAACTTTGAGTATTACACACATTCTTTTCTATAGAGAGAAATTTGATCCTACCCTTACCTGCATCTAATATACATTTATCCATCTGACATTACCACACACACACGCACACACAAACTGGCCGTGACTGCAGTGACCCGGCTTCAAAAGAATCTTTCTTTCATGTTCTTGTTTCATCACAGCTTCCAGACAAAATATTAACGTTTTGTTTTGGATGGTGGGGATGAAGACCAGGACAAAGTTCCATCTTTTGACCAGAATGAAATGGTAACCTCAGCTGGGCCCTCATCACTGGAAGACTGCTCCTCATCAGTTGTTTCAAGCTCCGTAGCCGATTCAGTGGTGCCTTCCTCTTCAGAAACATCTTCACTGCAAGATGCATCCTGCATTTCCTCCTCCTCACTAGTTTCTGAGTCAAAAATCTGATGAATAACATCATGTGCAGAGAGCTGCTTTGCCATTTTGCTGCCACAAATGAAGGACAAGCAAGGTGCTGTGAGGCATTTATATATGCCTGTGCTATCACATGATGTATATTTGTAAATATTGTCTAGTTCTGTGTGAGAACCTCACAGGTCCAAAACAAAATGACATAATATTTTGTCTGGAAGCGGTGATGAAACAAGAACATGAAAGAAAGATTCTTTTGAAGCCGGGTCACTGCAGTCACGGCCAGTTTGTGTGTGTGTGTGTGTGTGTGTGTGTGTGTGTGTGTGTGTGTGTGTGTGTGTGTGTGTGTGTGTGTGTGTGTGTGGTAATGTCAGATGGATAAATGTATATTAGATGCAGGTTAGGGTAGGATCAAATTTCTCTCTGTGGAAAAGAATGTGTGTAATACTCAAAGTTTGTGTGTTTTAACGTGTGTGTCTGGGTAGCGTGTGTATAAATGTATCGATACATGCACAGGTCCAAGGGCTCGATGTTTGCAAGCACACATGCTCATATGTGTACATGAAAATAATGAACATGCTCCTGAAAACTAAATTGTTCTGTTATTTTCAGTCTCTCCCATTCACTTTCAATGGTCGGCCATTGTGACCATTTTTGACCATGTCTACTCTCAGATAAATGAGGCCCACGATTAATCAGATGCAAACAGAAATACAAAACCAGTCCTAATTGAAAGAGAACAAGTTGACAAAAAGATTGAATCCAAGATTGAGTGAAAATATTGTATAATGAGTGATTTATAAGCTATTTTTATAGGCCGGTCATTTTTGACCGGGAACACCACAAGTGTGACTATGTGCCATATTATTTACAAAACAAAAGTTTCAAAACAAAATTCCTGGTGAAACATTAGAGTAGACTAGTGTGATCAACAGTAGCAACTTTTTTTTTTAATTTTTTTTTTTTTAAATTTACTCATAAATTATTTGTTTTTTACTCAAAAAATGAGACGCCTACTCTCAAACAAATGAGGCCCACGATTAATCAGATGCAAAGAGAAATATAAAACCAGTCCTAATTGAAAGATAACAAGTTGACAAAAATATTGAATCCAAGATTGGGTGAAAATATGGTATAATGAGTGATTTATAAGCTATTTTTTATAGGCCGGTCATTTTTGACCGGGAACACCACAAGTGTGACAAGGTAACAAAACCCCCACAAAAAAAATAAGAAAATTTTCAAAAAAATAATGAGATTTAGTTATACCGTTTGGGAACAAATTCACCAAGTTTCAGTCCAAAGCGATAACATTTCTGTCAGGTCCATTAAGTCAAGAACACACGGACAAAATAATTTAGAATTTAATTGAATAGATTGCAAACAGGTTAATGTTCCTGAATTGAGATTTGGCGGTATGGCTCTGTTCAGGGAGTCCTCTGACCTTTCATGAGCACCATGAAATAGCATAGAGTCAGAGGACAGCAGCAGCAGCATTAGGGAACGCTCACACAGTTTTAGGACTGTGAGAGCTAAAATATCCCCCCAAACAAAACCACACCTGGCAATCCTCTGTGATACAGAGGATGATTTATTTGACTACATGAGCTATCCCCCCCCCAAAACAAAATTGAGTGTCTCGAACGGTGTCGTCTGAGCCGCCCTAATTTAGCGATTTATAATAGTAAGTAAAAATATTAATTAATTACTGAATGACTAATCAAGACCGCAATAGCTAAAACATGCTGTTACCTAGATTATCCGTCTTTAAACTTACTTACTGCTCCGCGCTTTGCTCTATCGCTTTTATTTTTTTATTGCTTATCGTGTTTATATTTTCATATTTTATTTCCTTTTATCACCTAATTTTAACTTCAGCAAATCAGCACAGTGCTCAAACGCTTGATTACTAGAAAAAAGCGGAATACTTTTCTTCGACCAGCCTCCCACTGAAAGCTTACATTCCGGGGAAGAGAAAACACAACTGCCTACATTCATAAGGATAAGAGAAAATGCCTCTTCTGGAATCTACTTGCTGCACTAACTGCCAGAGACTTTTACAAAGGATTGCAGTTCTTGAAACAAAGTTACTTATGGGACCTCCAAACCAGACAGAACACACAACAGAGCTTCATCATGGACGCCCTCAGCATACAGCCGGTGAGTCCCATGAATCTAGTGCTCCAATACAGGCCATACTGAGTGTAGAGAAACAAGCCGATCGACTTACAAATCGATGGCACAAACAGGGAGCGAGACCCAAAGGCACTCGAGACATCAGATTGTCACGAGCATCACACATTGCCGCAGTAGCATCCTCTACCCCAGATACGGCTCTGACAAGGATTGCAAACACTGGTCTCCTACCACCGCCTATACATCTTGAGAACAGATTTGAAGTATTAATGAATGAGGAATCCCTGAATGTGATGAATGTGATCGAACACAGACTGAATCAGCCAGTAGCTAACACTGCTAACAGGCGCTCAAGGTCGAGCAGACAGCGGCACTCAGCTCAGAGCGCAGCCGAGCCCAGGACTCTGATAGTGGGTGACTCTATAATCAGAAACATTAGTAGCAGGGACACAACAACATGCTGCCTTCCACAAGCAACAACTTCTGATGTAAACAGGGAACTTCAGAACATTCTGATGAAACATAAGACTGCAAATCGACTCATTGTTCATGTGGGGAAGAATGATATTCATAAAGGGCAGTCAGAACTCCTTAAGAAGGATTTCAATGAACTTTTTGAAACACTTAAAAGACTGAAAGTTCAGACATTCATCAGTGGACCACTCCCAGCAAGAGGAACAAACAGGTTTTCACGGTTGCTTGGGCTTAACACATGGCTGCAAAAAACCTGCAATATAAAAGGACTGAACTTCATTGACAACTTCAATCTTTTCTGGAATCAGAGGCAACTGTTTCAACAGGATGGGCTCCACCCAAACAAACTTGGTTCAAGAGTGCTAAAGGACAATATCTTCTTTTCAATCCATCATCCTTCTGCAGTATGTGCCAATCCACTCAACCTGAATGGCACACACACACCTGGACACAGTATTAATGACCACAGGACTTCACTTCTGCACCTGAATGGACATGCGGCTGACACATCACACAAGGACAATGATAACACCACTCAGCCACAACAACCTCTGCTGACGGACACAATCTCAGCTGAGTCCTGCCCACAGAGCTCACCACAGACAGACTGTGACATACTAGAACTGCTAGAAGATTCAGCACCCAAGGACGACTTTCTGGAAAACAGCCAGGAAATCCAGGACAGCATATTACAGCCTCCGATAACACCAGAGCAACAGCAAACACCAGACACGTTGTCCCTCTCTCCAGCATCTCCACTTCTGTGCTTCTCAGAGAAAATGGAACAACTGGTGTATGCTGGAACCAGACTATCCCACTCTTTTGCAAGCCCCCAGATGTCAACCAAAAAACGGCAGGCCCCACAACCACCAAAGCCTGCGGGCCCAGCTCGCCCTCCCCCTCCTTCTCCTCCTGTGAGAGCTCTTCGGCCTCTGCCACAGCGCCAGGGCTCACACCCTCCTCCAGCAGCTCGCGGTGAACCAAAAACAACTGATACCAGCTCTCAGTGATATGTGTCGGGTCCCCGCTATGATAACAGTAACTTTCTTAAATGTTTACAAAACAAGCGGGAACCCAGTGTGCCTGAATCTTTCCCTATTGCTGTTCAACTACATGATAGAAAATCTAAGGCCTTCAAAAGCCGTACAGCAAACCCATCTAATCTGGTGCCTATTACACGCCAAACTAAGATCGCTGTGGGGACAAAAAGTAAGACTGTTAAGTTAGCACTTTTAAACATCCGCTCACTTAAAAATAAATCACTTCTAGTCAACGACTTAATAACCACATACAACCTGGACTTTATGCTTCTAAATGAAACTTGGCTAGAAGACAGCTGCAGTGCAACAGTCCTCAATGAAACATCCCCTCCTAACTTTACTTTTATGAGTGCTTGCAGAGCGGGTAAGAGAGGCGGGGGCTTAGCTGCTCTTTTTAAAGATGTCTATCAATGTAAGCAAAAATCACTTGGGAATTACCCATCTTTTGAATATCTGGGTATTGTGTTAAAAGGTGCTCCACGTATTTTACTTATCATTGTTTACAGGCCTCCAAAATACTCTCCAGCCTTTGCTGAGGACTTTACAGAACTGTTATCAACAATTTCCTCTGAGTTTAACTGTTTTGCCATTGCTGGAGATTTTAACATTCACATAGATAATGCAGAAACCAATATGGCAAAAGAAATCAAAACTGTTTTAAAAACTTTTGATCTGACACAGCATGTAAATGGACCCACACATAATCGTGGACACACTCTAGATCTACTTATCAGTACGGGTCTAAACATCTCATCGATTGTTATTAAGGATGTAGCACTGTCTGATCATTTCTGTATTTTCTTTGATATTTTGATCTCTCCTGCCATTGAAGCTAGATCTGTGTCTGTCAAGAAGAGATGCTTAAATGAGAACACTAGTGTGCTATTTATGAAGGCTATATCATTAAAACCAAGCATATCTGCTGACTCTGTTGATTTTCTCCTTGAATCTTTTAACTCAAAAATTAAAAGTGTAATTGATGATATTGCTCCTGCGAAAGTCAGGAAGAATAGTGGTAGAAAAAAAGCACCTTGGAGAAACTCAACAGAAGTGCAAAATATGAAAAGACAATGCAGAAGAGCAGAGCGCATGTGGCGGAAGACAAAACTTGTAGTCCATTATAACATCTACAAAGACAGCATCCATGCTTTTAATATGGAACTAGGCAAAGCTAGACAGACTTTCTTCTCAAATATTATAAACAGCAACTTAAACAACACACGCACTCTTTTTGCTACTGTAGAGAGACTGACAAACCCCCCAAGCCAGATTCCCAGTGAAATGCTCTCAGACAGCAAGTGCAGTGAGTTTGCTTCTTTCTTCTCTGAGAAAATCAATAATATCAGAAAGGTGATCAGCTCATCCTTGAGTTGCGCTGGGGTCAAACAGATCCGACCACTACCTGAGAAAGTAGTTACTATGTCTGTTTTCGAAGAAATTGATGGCAAAATTTTGGAAGAAACCGTACAGCACCTTAAAACATCAACCTGCGCCCTTGACACACTTCCCACATCTTTTTTCAAAAGTGTGTTAAACAGTTTAGAAGCAGATCTCCTAGAAGTGGTAAATGCCTCACTTCTCTCTGGGAGTTTTCCAAACTCCCTAAAAACTGCAGTTGTCAAGCCCCTCCTGAAAAAGAGCAATCTAGATAAGACCATATTAAGCAATTATAGACCGATCTCAAATCTTCCCTTCATAGGCAAGATCATTGAAAAAGTTGTCTTCAATCAGCTGAACAAATTCTTAAGCTTGAATGGTTACTTTGACAATTTTCAATCTGGTTTCCGATCGCATCACAGCACAGAGACAGCGCTCATAAAGATAATAAATGATATTCGCTTAAATACTGATACAGGCAAATTATCAGTGCTGGTACTACTCGACCTCAGTGCTGCATTTGACACTGTCGATCACAACATACTTATTGACAGGCTGGAAAACTGGGTGGGGCTTTCTGGGATAGTCCTAACATGGTTCAGGTCTTACTTAGAAGGGAGAGGTTATTATGTGAGTATAGGAGACCATAAGTCTGAGTGGACATCCATGACATGCGGAGTCCCCCAAGGCTCAATTCTTGCACCACTCCTATTCAACCTGTATATGCTCCCAATGAGCCAAATAATGAGAAAGAACCGAATCTCTTACCACAGTTATGCAGATGACACACAGCTCTACTTAGCCCTATCGCCTAACGATTACAGCCCCATTGACTCCCTGTGCCAATGCATTGATGAAGTAAATGGTTGGATGTGCCAAAACTATCTTCAGTTAAACAAAGACAAAACTGAAGTCATTGCGTTTGGAAACAAAGATGAAGTTCTCAAGGTGAATGCATACCTTCACTCTAGAGGTCTAACAACTAAAAATCAAGTCTGGAATCTTGGTGTGTCTGTAGAGTCAGACCTTAGTTTCAGTAGTCATGTCAAAGCAATAACTAAATCAGCATACTATCATTTGAAAAATATTGCAAGAATTAGATGCTTTGTTTCCAGTCAAGACTTAGAGAAACTTGTGCATGCTTTCATCACCAGCAGGGTGGATTATTGTAATGGACTCCTCACTGGCCTTCCTAAAAAGACCATAAGACAGTTGCAGCTCATACAGAACGCTGCTGCTAGGATTCTGAGCAGAACCAGAAAATATGAACATATCACACCAGTCCTCAGGTCTTTACACTGGCTCCCAGTTACATTTAGGATTGATTTTAAAGTATTATTACTGGTATATAAATCATTCAATGGGCTAGGACCTCAATATATTGCAGATATGCTCACTGAATATAAACCCAACAGATCACTCAGATCATTAGGATCACATCAGTTAGAAATACCAAGGGTTCACTCTAAGCAAGGAGAGTCTGCTTTTAGCTACTATGCCAGCCGCAGCTGGAACCAGCTTCCAGAAGAGATCAGATGTGCTCCTACAGTAGTCGCATTCAAATCCAGACTCAAAACACATCTGTTTAGCTATGCTTTTACTGAATGAGCACTGTGCCACTGTTCGTCCGACTGTTTTTACTGTACTTTATTTTATTTCTTATTCTAAAATGTTTTAATTATTCTTATTTGTTTTGATTATTTTATTTTCTCCTATGTAAAGCACTTTGAATTACCATTGTGTATGAAATGTGCTATATAAATAAACTTGCCTTGCCTTGCCTTGCCTAGCTTACCAGCAAAACCTTTACAAAACTATCAAAATCTCTCATCTACACATAAAATGCGATTAAAGGCCCAAACTTACAGCTTAACCTAACTTGCCTCTAACGTTAGCTGCTAGTTAAGTTAGCCTAACGGTAAGATGCTAACTGACTTTTTCGAAGACACAACCATTTCTATACAGTAAATATTCAACGAAAGCGAGTCATTTACATGAAAGAAAGTGTCAGAACCATTTGTATGTACTAGTTGTGTAATTTCAGGGACTAAACTTACCTGAAAGTAGTTAAAACAACAGTGATAGACGGAGTTTTGCTGCGAATCAGTTGAGCTGCAGTCCCGTTTCCATGGTAACGCCCTCCTCTCCAGATGCAGTTCGAATTTTCAGCGCGCGCACCCATTAAAATACTTTAGAAGTCACGCAGCATTTACATACATTTAGAATTGATGGAGTGAATTATTTGATAATCTGAAAACATATCCTGAAACTTGATTCATAGTGGATCGTAGGTATGTGGCCATTGTCAAACTGTAAATGGAACTAGAAAAAAAGTTTGATGAGACAAACTTTAAGTTGGCTTGAGAAAGCCGGACCAGAGAGTTTGAAGAAGTTTAAAGTAGTTTGAAGTTTGATAGATGAATTAGTTAGAAAGAAAGAATAGTTCTAAAAAAAGAAAACGATTGGTTAGAAAGAAAGGAAAGATTAGGTAGAAAGATAGATAGATTAGAAAGATAAATTAGTTAGAAAGAAAGAGAGAAAGATAGATTAGTTAGAAAGAAAGAAAGAAAGATAGATTAGTTAGAAAGAAAGAGATTAGTTAGAAAGAAAGAAAGATAGATAGATAGATTAGTTAGAAAGAAAGAAAGAGATTAGTTAGAAAGAAAGAAAGAAAGAAAGAAAGAAAGATTAGTTAGAAAGAAAGAAAGAAAGATTAGTTAGAAAGAAAGAAAGAAAGAAAGAAAGATAGATTAGTTAGAATGAAAGATAGATTAGTTAGAAAGAAGTAAAGAAAGAAAGATAGATTAGTTAGAAAGAAAGGATAGATTAGTTAGAAAGAAAGATAGATAGATTAGTTAGAAAGAAAGAAAGATAGATTAGTTAGAAAGAAAGATAAATTAGTTAGAAAGAAATAAAGATAGATTAGTTAGAAAGAAAGAAAGAAAGATAGATTAGTTAGAAAGAAAGATAGATTAGTTAGAAAGAAAAGAAAGATAGATTAGTTAGAAAGAAATAAAGATAGGTTAGTTAGAAAGAAAGAAAGTATAGAAGATTAGTTAGAAAGAAAGAAAGAAAGATAGATTGTTAGAAAGAAAAGAAAGATAGATTAGTTAGAAAGAAAAAAGATAGATTTGTTGAATGAAAGAAAGATAGATTAGTTAGAAAGAAAGAAAGATTAGTTAAGAAAGATAGATAGATTAGTTAGAAAGAAAGATAATTAGTTAGAAGAAAGATAGATTAGTTAGAAATAAAAGAAAGAAAGATTAGTTGACAGAAAAGAAAGATTAGTTAGAAAGAAGAAAGAAAGATAGATTAGTTAAGAAAGAAAGGATAGATTAGTTAGAAAGAAGAAAGAAAGATAGATTAGTTAAAAAGAAAGGTAGATTAGTTAGAAAAGAATAGATAGATTAGTTAGAAAGAAAGAAGAAGATTAGTTAGAAGAAAGAAAGATAGATTCGTTAGAAGAAAGAAAGATAGATTAGTTAGAAAGAAAGATAGAAGAAAGAAAGAAAGAAGAAGTAGAAAGAAAGAAGAAGTTAGAAGAGAAAGAAAGAAAGAAAAAAGATTAGTTAGAAAGAAAGAAGATAGTTAGTAGAAGAAAGAAGAAAGATAGATTAGTTAGAAAGAAAGAAGATTAGTTGAAGAAGAAGATAGAAGAGAAAGAAAGAAAGATTAGTTAGAAAAGAAAGAAAGTAGATTAGTTAGAAAGAAAGAAAAATAGAAAGAAAGAAATAGATTAGTTAGAAAGAAAGAAAGAAAGATTAGTTAGAAAGAAAGAAAGATAGATTAGTTAGAAAGAAAGAAGATAAGAAAAGAAAGATAGAATAGAAAGAAAGATAGTAGAAGAAAGAAAGATAGATTAGTAGAAGAAAGATAGATTAGTTAGAAAGAAGAGAAGGAAAGAAAGATAGATTAGTTAGAAAAGAAAGGATAGATTAGTTAGAAAGAAAGAAGATAAGTTAAAGAAATTAGTTAGAAAGAAAGAATGATAGTTAGATAGTAGAAGAAAGATAGATTAGTGTAAAGAAAGAGATTAGTTAGAAAGAAAGATAGATTATAGAGAAGTTAGAAAGAAAGAAAATAGATTAGTTAGAAAGAAAGATAGATTAGTTAGAAAGAAAGAAAGAAATAGAATAGATAGAATTAGAAGAGATAGAAATGAAAGATAGTATTAGATTAGTTAGAAAGAAAGATAGATAAAGAAGATTTAGTTAGAGAAAGAAGATTAGTTAGAAAGAAGTATAGATTAGTAGAAAGAAAGAAGATAGAGAAGAAGAATGATTAGTTAGAAAGAAAAGAAAAGAAAGATGATAGTTAGAAAGAAAGATATGATAGATTAGTGTTAGAAAGAAAGATTAGTAGAAGAAAGTAGTTTTAGAAAGAAAGAAAGAATAGATTAGTAGAAAGAAAGATAGATTAGTTAGAAAGAATAGAAAGATAGATAGATTAGTAAAAAAAAGAAAGAGTTAGTTAGAAGAAAAGTAGATTAGTTAGAAAGAAAGAAAGAAAGAAAAATAGATTAGTTAGATAGAAAGATAGATTAGTTAGAAAAGAAAGATAGAGATTAGTTAGAAGAAAGATAGATTAGTAGAAAGAAAGAAAGATAGATTAGTTAGAAAGAAAGATAGATAGATTAGTTAGAATGAAAAAATAGATTAGTAAGAAAGAAAGATAGATTAGTTAGAAAGAAAGATAGATTGTTAGAAGAAGAAAGATAGATAGTTAGAAAGAAAGAAAGAAAGATTAGTTAGAAAAAATAAAGAGATTAGTTAGAAAGAAAGAATAGAAAGAAAGAAAGAAGAGAAAGAAAGAAAGAAAAAAGAAAGAAAGAAAGAAAGAAAAAAGAAGAAAGAAAGAAAGAAAGAAGAGATTAGTTAGAAAGAAAAGAAAGATAGATTAGTTAGAAAGAAAGAAGATAGATTAGTTAGAAAGAAAGATAGATTAGTTAGAAAGAAAGATAGATTAGTTAGAAAGATAGAAAGATTAGTTAGAAAGAAGAAAGAAAGATAGATTAGTTAGAATGAAAGATAGATTAGTTAGAAAGAAAGAAAGATAGAAAGATTAGTTAGACAGAAAGAAAGAAAGATTAGTTAGAAAGAAAGAAAGATAGATTAGTTAGAATGAAGATAGATTAGTTAGAAAGAAGGAAAGAAAGATAGATTAGTTAAAAAGAAAGGATAGATTAGTTAGAAAGAAAGAAAGAAAGATAGATAGATTAGTTAGAAAAAATAAAGAGATTAGTTAGAAGGAAAGAAAGAAAGAAAGAAAGAAAGAAAGAAAGAAAGAAGAAAGAAAAAAAAAGAAAGAAAGAAAGAAAGAAAAATTGATTAGTTAGAAAGAAAAGAAAGATAGATTAGTTAGAAAGAAAGATAGATAGATTAGTTAGAAAGAAAGATAGATTAGTTAGAAAGAAAGATAGATTAGTTAGAAATAAAGAAAGAAAGAAAGATTAGTTAGAAGAAAGAAAGAAAGATTAGTTAGAAAGAAAGAAAGAAAGATAGATTAGTTAAAAAGAAAGGATAGATTAGTTAGAAAGAAGGAAAGAAAGATAGATTAGTTAAAAAGAAAAGGTAGAATTAGTTAGAAAGATAGATAGATTAGTTAGAAAGAAAGACAGATTAGTTAGAATGAAAGAAAGATAGATTCGTTAGAAAGAAAGAAAGATAGATTAGTTAGAAAAAGAAAGAAAGAAGAAAGAAAGAGAAAGAAAAGAAAGAAAGAAAGAAAGAGAAAGAAAGAAAGAAAAGATTAGTTAGAAAGAAAGACAGATTAGTTAAAAAGAAAGATAGATTAGTTAGAATGAAAGAAAGATAGATGAGTTAGAAAGAAAGATAGGATTAGTTAGAAAGAAAGAAAGAAAGATAAATTAGTTAGAAAGAAAGATAGATAGATTAGTTAGAAAGAAAGAAAGATAGATTAGTTAGAAAGAAAGATAGATTAGTAAGAAAGAAAGAGATTAGTTAGAAAGAAAGAAAGATAGATTAGTTAGAAAGAAAGAAAGAAAGAAAAAAAATAGATTAGTTAGAAAGAAAGAAAGATAGATTAGTTAGAAAGTCAAGTCAAGTCAAGTCACCTTTATTTATATAGCGCTTTTTACAATACAAATTGTTTCAAAGCAGCTTTACAGAGATAACAGGAAAACAATGTTGTAATAGTATTGTTCAATTGAAAATTAAATGTCCCCAACTAAGCAAGCCAAAAGGCGAAGGCAACAGTGGCAAGGAACCAAAACTCCATCAGGTGACAGAATGGAGAAAAAAACCTTGGGAGAACCCAGGCTCAGTCGGGGGGCCAGTCCTCCTTTGGCCAACGAATGAACAGTGTATGATTATGAGTTAGGCAGTATAATGTCAGGAGTCAGATGGGATCAGAACTTTCACGATATTATCCAGTTCATCTGGTTGGGTTGGGTCATCCGGCCGGTGAGGAGATGAGTGGTGAGGTGTCCATGGACCTTCACAGCCCTGATAATGCGTGTCGACGTGTCCATGTGATGGTCCTTCATCAGATCTGGATATGCCCTGGATCCGGCGGTCTGCGGTAAACCTCGGGATAAACAGAGAGACTAATATTAGCGTAGACGCCATCCTTCTTATGATGTACAAAGTACATCAGGAATTATGGGAAGTGTTCCCGGTTCCGGCTGATCTAATCTATGCAGCCTAACATTGAATTATAGAAATCTATAATGTGTTATGTGTATGCTAAGCCAAAGAGATGTGTTTTTAGTCTAGATTTAAACTGACAGACTGTATCTGCTTCCCGGACCGTGTTAGGAAGATTGTTCCAAAGTTTTGGTGCTAAATAGGAAAAGGATCTGCCGCCAGCAGTCGATTTTGATATTCTAGGTATTATCAACTGGCCAGAATTTTGAGATCGCAATAGACGTGAAGGACTATAATGCGTTAAGAGCTCGCTCAAGTACTGGGGAGCTAAACCATTTAGTGCTTTGTAAGTAATCAGCAATATTTTAAAATTTATACGATGTTTAATAGGCAGCCAATGCAGTGTTGACAGAACCGGGCTAATATGGTCATACTTCCTGGTTCTGGTAAGAACTCTAGCGGCTGCATTTTGAACTAGCTGTAGTTTGTTTAATAAGCGTGCAGGGCAACCACCCAGTAGAGCATTACAATAATCTAGCCTTGAGGTCATGAACGCATGAACTAATTGTTCCGCATTTGTCAGTGAGAGCATATGACGTAATTTAGATATATTTTTAAGATGGAAAAATGCGGTTTTACAGATACTAGACACGTGACTTTCAAATGAAAGATTAGTATCAAAGAGCACACCCAGGTTCCTAACTAACGTCGAAGACTTAACAGAGCAGCCATCAAGTGTTAGACAGTATTCTAGGTTATTAGGTGAGGAAGTTTTTTGTCCAATGATTAGAATCTCTGTTTTTTCAGAATTTAGTAATAGGAAATTACTGGTCATCCAATTTTTTATATCAGCTATGCATTCCGTTAATTTTGTGAATTGGTAAGTTTCGTTAGGTTTTGAAGAAATATACAGCTGAGTATCATCAGCATAACAGTGAAAGCTAATTCCATATTTCCTAATTATATCTCCTAATGGTAGCATGTACAGAGTGAAGAGCAGCGGTCCTAGTACTGAGCCTTGTGGTACGCCATACTGAACTTGTGATCGATAAGACATCTCTTCATTTACTGCTACAAACTGATATCGGTCAGATAAGTATGATTTAAACCATGCTAGTGCAATTCCGCTAATGCCAACATAGTTTTCTAGTCTATTTAAAAGAATGTTGTGGTCGATAGTATCAAATGCAGCACTAAGATCAAGTAACACTAATAGAGAGATACAACCACGATCGGATGATAGGAGCAAATCATTTGTGACTTTAATGAGAGCAGTCTCAGTACTATGGTACGGTCTAAATCCGGACTGAAAATCCTCGCAGATATTATTTCTTTCTAAAAAGGAACACAGTTGTGAGGATACTGCTTTTTCTAGTATCTTTGACAGAAAAGGCAGATTCGAGATCGGCCTGTAATTGACTAATTCTGTAGGATCAAGTTGCGGTTTTTTAACAAGCGGTTTAATCATAGCCAACTTAAAGGTTTTTGGTACGTATCCTAATGACAAAGATGAATTACAGATATCTAGAAGAGGATCTATGACCTCTGGAAGCATCTCTTTCAGTAGCTTAGTCGGTATAGGGTCTAGCATACAAGTTGTCGATTTAGATGAATTAACAATTTTGCAAAATTCTTCCTCTCCTATAGCAACAAATGAATCAAAATGTTCCTCACAGAGACTACAATATACTCCCTGATGCGATACTGTAGTAGACGGTTGCATAGTTATAATTTTGTCCCTGATATTATCAATCTTATAAGTGAAGAAGTTCATAAAGTCATTACTGCTGTGTTTCTTATAAACTTCTGGGCTTGAAGCTTTCTTTTTCGTTAGTTTAGTCACTTGTTCAAATAAATACCTAGGATTATGTTTATTTTCTTCTAATAGGGTTGAAAAATAATTAGTTCTAGCATCTTTTAAGGCCTCTCTGTAAGCAATCGAGCTCTCCTTCCATGAAATCCGAAATACCTCTAGTTTTGTTTTCTTCCAGTTTCGCTCCATTTTTCTGGCTGCTCTCTTAAGGGCCCGGGTGTGCTCATTGTAACACGGCGTTGGACTATTTTCTTTGATCTTCTTTAAGCGCAGCGGAGCAACTGTGTCTAAAGTGCTGGAAAAGAGAGAGTTAAAAGTTTCTGTTGCAATATCAAGTTCTTCTAAGCTATCTGGGATGCTGAGATTATGAAACTGATTTGGAAGATTATTGATAAAGCAATCTTTAGTGGCAGAAGTGATAGGTCTAACATATTTATAACATGGAGTCGGCTTTGCAGCCTTGGCTAAATGTAATTTACACGAGACTAGATAGTGATCGGAGATGTCGTCGCTCTGCTGCAGAATTTCAACGCCATCAACATCTATTCCATGTGATAATATTAGATCAAGAGTATGATTACGACAATGAGTAGGTCCTGACACGTGTTGTCTCACTCCAATTGAGTTTATAATGTCTTTAAATGCCAATCCCAATGCATCTTTTTCATTATCTACATGTATATTAAAATCACCAACAATTAGGACTTTATCTGCAGCCAATACTAATTCTGATAGAAAGTCAGCAAATTCTTTGATAAAATCTTTATGGTGCCCTGGTGGCCTGTATACAGTAGCCAGCAGAATTCTCAAACGTGATTTATTGTTTACACTATAAATTTTTACATTAAGCACCAACACTTCAAAAGAAGTATATTTAAAACTAGATTTCTTAGTGGTTTTCAGAATATTACTATAAATTACAGCAACACCTCCCCCTTTGCCTTTCAGACGAGGCTCATGTTTATAACAATAATCTTGCGGAGTGGACTCATTTAAAGTAATGTAATCGTTTGGTTTTAGCCAGGTTTCTGTCAAACACAGCACATCTAGGTTATAGTCTTTAATCTTATCATTAACTATGAGCGATTTTGAATTAAGGGATCGAATATTCAGCAACCCAAGCTTTATCGTTTGCTCATCTGTATTATATCTGTTTTTTATTTGTTGAACATCAATTAGATTTTTAACCTTAGAAAGGTTTGGCAGTTTTTTGGATTTCCAAATTCGGGGAACAGACACAGTCTCTATATGATGATATCTAGGTGAAAGAGTCTCTATGTGATGAGATTTATCTGACCTTGGTGACGTGAGGCCGCTAGCAGACGGTCGGTTTAGCCAGTTTGTCTGCTTCCTGACCTGAGCCCCAGATTGTCATGTTTTATCTCTAAGACTATGAGCCAAATTACTAGAGAGAAGAGCAGCACCATCCCAGGTGGGATGAATACCATCTCTTTTCAACAGGTCAGGCTTGCCCCAAAAACTTTTCCAATTGTCTATGAATTCTATATTATGTTGCGGACACCAATTAGACAACCAGCCATTGAGTGAACACAATCTACTAACTATCTCATCACTCCTTCGAACAGGAAGGGGGCCAGAGCAGATTACAGTGCCTGACATCGTACTTGCGAGTTCAAACACCTCTTTAATATTAATTTTGGTGATCTCCGACTGGCGAAGTCGAACATCATTAGTGCCGACGTGAATAACAATCTTAGAGAATTTACGATTAGCATTAGCCAGCACTTTTAAATTTGATTTGATGTCAGGCGCTCTGGCTCCCGGCAAACATGTGACTATGGTGGCTGGTGTCTCTATTTTCACGTTCCGTGTAATAGAATCGCCAATTACCAGGGCACAATCAACAGCATTCTCAGTGGGTGTTTCACTGAGAGGGGCAAATCGATTTGTTATGGTAACCGGAACAGAAGAGTGGTTTTTTGATCCGCGACTAGAGCGATTTCTCACCGACACCCATCTGCCTGGCTGCACAGGCAATAACTCAGCCGGAACCGAATCATGTAAATGGTTCACTATGCTAGGCGCATCCAAAGTAGTATCTAAAGCTCGAGCACACTTACTATCCTCAATTAAAGTTTGGATGCGTGTCTCTAATTCTGAAATCTTCTCCGTCAGCCTGACTGTCTCCTTGCATTTATCACATATAAACCCTATGCCGACGGGGAAGGCTATGGTAAACATATGGCATGATGTGCAAGTGACAATAACAGGACAAGACATTACTCACCGTGTTTGTTGACTGATTCTTACTCACCTGGGCTTTTTATGAACTCAGATGTGCGGGCGCGCACGAGAAAAATAAATAAATAACTGAGCGCACGGGTGGCGCCTTAACAGGCTAGCGAGATACTAGCGTGTTGTGCTAACAATAACGGAAGCTAGCGATGTTAGGTAAGCTGTAATTAGTAGTATAAACAACTAGAAATGATAGTAAACGATGGTTCAAAACAGAAAGAAATGCGAGGCTTAGACGGAGCTAACAGCCTCGGAGCAAACACACTCACACACAACAGCAGGCAGCGAGGCAGACAGGAGCAATCGATCGGCCCGATCGATTAGCAATCGATAACTGTAACCCTGAAAGAAAGAAAGATAGATTAGTTAGAAAGAAAGAAAGAAAGAAAGAAAGAAAGAAAGATTAGTTAGAAAGAAAGAACGATAGATTAGTTAGAAAGAAAGAAAGATAGATTAGTTAGAAAGAAAGAAAGATAGATTAGTTAGAAAGAAAGAAAGATAGATTAGTTAGAAAGAAAAGAAAGATAGATTAGTTAGAAAGAAAGATAGATTAGTAAGAAAGAAAGAGATTAGTTAGAAAGAAAGAAGGGTAGATTAGTTAGAAAGAAAGAAAGAAAGATATATTAGTTAGAAAGAAAGAAAGATAGATTAGTTAGAAAGAAAGAAAGATAGATTAGTTAGAAAGAAAGAAAGAAAGATAGATTAGTTAGAAAGAAAAGAAAGATAGATTAGTTAGAAAGAAAGAA